>ML682004.1:7835145-8003931 GCA_007922195.1 Podocnemis expansa
TTTTTTTTTTTTTTTAAGATTTGTTCATAGAGCAAAGCCTGCAGAACTACTGAAGAGTAACTTGAAATCCATTTCAGTTTGATATGTTGGAGTGGGAGTCCTCTAGAAAAGTTAACTGCTAAGCAGGTGAACTTCAGGCTACTGGGAATTTTCAGGGTGCTCATGTGGTCATTTTCACAGAAGAGCTCAAACTGTCTTGAGAGCTGAGCACTTCTGAAAATCTAGACAAAATGTAAGTCAGACCCTCTTTCGTTTTACTGCAGTATGCTGTGTTACAGCCCATGATGTCCTAGTAACAGAATTAGACTCCAGAAAATGAACTCTTGAGCAGTGAAGCAGCAGTATCAATGTGCTAAGAGGCTGGTTGAGATTTGATGGGTCTCTGGAGGAGATAGAAGTACAACTGAGATAGGGGTAATAAGTGCAACTTCCCTGTTCCAATTGCTCCGAGACTATACGGCAGTACTGGTGATCTTTATGTAATTGCTTTGATAGACAAACATCGACACAAAGAAAAATAGTTTCACTAAGGAGCAGAAAAGATCAGTGCTGCTTGAAAATACTAGACAGGTTCAGCTGAATAATACAGTAATATCGCATACCTGTAACAGAGGAACCAGATTAATCAGTAAACTAATCCCAGGAAAGGGGAGGAAAAAACCCATGGCAAATAAACTGATGAAGATTTTACATTATTTCCTCTAATGCATATAAGAGGATAATGAGATGATTTTTGATCCATACATGAGGCACTAATAAACATTAGCAAAAGAAGTGGGGTGCAACTATTGCCTATTTCAGAAAACTGAGGTTTCAAAAATAGACAAATTGTGCACTAATACAGACCCAATAAGCTAATAGCAAGCTCCCATCATGTGAATTTTGTAATGATCCTGGCAGCTCAAATTTAGCTTCTTCACAGTAAGTCTGGTGCATGACCAAATGCAGCTGTATTGTATGGAAACTGTCCCTTTTGTTAAGTAATGGAAATTAAAAACATGACTTTAAAACAAAAGTTTTGCTCATGTAAGTGTGTCAAAACAGAGTGAAGCATTAAACACAAACTTCTTTCTGGCTGTAATCCCAATGGGCTTCACAAGAGCCGAGTCAAAGGGTTTCAAGTGAGTCTCCAAGTAGATGCAAATTATTGGTCAGCATCACCAGTGACAGAATCATCTGTCACTAGCAGTGGTAAACCATCTGTCAGCAACATCTGTGGCAAAATGGAAATGACTACAATTTGCTTCAGCAGGGAGAGTAGAATTCCAATGTGTTTATAACCAACCTACAGCACAGCACAATGAAACGAGAAAAACTTCACTTCTGTGTCTACCATAAAAACCTTTTCATTACTTCTGTAAAAATCACCTCTTCCTGTATCTGGGCTGATGGTTCTTGTGTGCCATTTTTGCTCAATTCAGCCACCCCACTCACAGCTTGGCTGATCCTCTGCTACACCTCTATGCAGCTATCAAAGACTTTACCACTCTTACGCCTTCCTCATTAACACTCCCAAAATGAGCTGCAAATTCACATACTGTGGGACATAAGGGTGCTCTCTCACAGATCCCTTTGTAGGATAAGGTCTTGATCTCCAATCCATCTACTTTCCTTTAACATTTAACACCATAATCCACTGCTTTAACAGTCATGCACTGTGATATTTGTAGGATCAATGTGTTATAAACTGGCATTCTCACACTACATTTTCTCTATTTTTATATGTATACATAACTAATATTTGGTGCTCTGCTTAGTACATCTAAAACTTCTATATGATAAAAAGAAGTCCTTGACAGTGACTCTGTTATTTGAAGAAATATAAACCTATGTTTTGTACCTCTTGGCTAATGGCCTTTGTTAAAAACAGGGGATACAGAATATAAAACAAAATTAACACATCTTTAGTGACATCATTACAAGAGAATATACATGCAGATTAAAAAGAATAAAAGTGTTCCAATGGATAAGCATTAACTCTTTACTATACTTCCATTGTAGTGGACCTCTAATTCAGAGTACCTTATCAGGCATCAATGTTTCAGATACAAAATTAAAGTTAAAGAAAAGTCTGTCGGCACAGGTATACATGGACACAAAGCGAAATTACCTTCATATTATTTAGACATGGTATTATGCAAAAATGAATACATCAGCATTCGGGCCACAAATCAGCCTATACTGGGCAACCTTTAACCAGCTGCAGCTGAAGTACTAATTTCTTTTATTTTATTGGGTATTTTTCACCTCTAGGCAATGTTAGGGACTAATTAGCTTAAGCCACTCACATGTTCATCTTTAAATTTAAAAGACACTTTGCACTTTCTGGAGGAAAGCTAGGCCTGCTTATCTGGAGCACATTTGCATAGATGACCCAACTTAACCGACTTTCCCATACAGCACAAAGTGGGTTATTCACTGAAAGGAAATAATTCACTCTTGCCAACTAGACACCCAACCATGCAGTATTCATGGTAGGGTGCTCCAATATTACAGCACTGCTAACTGAAACAAATACATTTAACCTGCTTTGTCTTTCATTTATTTTTATTTATTTTTTTTTTTTGTTAATAATTCACAATAGTAACTTAGGTTCATTTAGAAAATTAAAACATTCTAACCTCTCCTAGAAGTTTTCTGTCTGGTTCCTCTTCTTTCAGTTTCTAAACAGGGGAGAGGAGGGCGAAAGAAAAAAAAAGGCAATTACTGGGGAACAATCACTGAAGCTGAAAAAACAAAGAGGGCATTTCTATATTTCAAGTAACTCCCGTGGTGATTGTATATACTATGTTCATTTATGTATTTACAAGATGCCAGATCTTTTTCAGATAACTGATGAGCACTCAGTTCAGTAACCCTCTCACGAAAACCTTTTCCATGTTTGAACCCACTCAATTTTCTGTGTATGGGAGGAAGGGCATATATGGATTTCACACAGCCCTGCTGGAGCTCAGCAGGCTACTGTGTTTGGGTCCCACTTCACGGGCCCTTGGAAGCTTAAATTTCACCAGTCTGAGCAGAAGTCCAGCACTGCCTCTGGCTGGCGGTTTCCTTGGCATGCTCAGGTTATAAATCCTGTCTAATGACCCCTTCCTTGAGCCTACATCCTACAATTGAACGGCTTGACTCCAAGACTAGTGGCTACTCCCCACAACTCTTCAGCTGGTTCAGAGCTCCAACCTCTGCAGGGCTATCCACGGACACACAATACACACAATAGCTGAAGCCATCACATTTTAAAAAAGTTAATATAGCAATACATTTGCAGATTCGAATTGCTTTTTTAGACCATTGTATTACTGAAACAACAGACAAGGTGGGAGAGATAGTATCTTTTACTAGACCATCTCCTGCTGGTAAAATACAAGCTTTTGAGTTGCGTAGAACTATTCTTTGAGCCTGGGTTTGGGTTATTGAAGTAACTGCAATTTATCCTGCAGGGGTAACACTGTAGGGGTCCCTAACTCTTGGAAAACTCTGAAAAGAATGGCATTACATTTCTATGTCTGCATTTAATAAAAAAAAATTGCACTATTTGTATTTTTTCTTGAAAAAGCCTACTGAACTTAAAAAAAATATCAAAAAGTAAATGTGATGACATTTTTCTCTAAAAATGTTATCAGCTGTAATATTCCCAGTGCTAAATATTCTATAACTTTGACTTCTTCAACCTTAAGTACCATAAAAACAGGTTTTAGACAAAAGCTTATATTCCATCCTGATTAGACTCTGTCCAAATCCCCCCCAAAAATATATAACCACTTGGTAGAAAACTACACCCCTAGAAAAACAGACAAGCTTTTTAAAACAAACATCATAAGCCCTGGCTCTACGCTCTTATACTGCACTCATCCTGCTAACTTACCTCTTATCTCCTGCCAGAAGCAAAAATTAAAACCAAAAGGAAGGGTGAACCCCTAAGCATATACTGTACAATTAAAATATAGTATTGCTGGCTATGCAGAAATATTACTGAACTCTGTTATAACTACACACTAATTAGTAGCAAATACTGGTGTAAAGTCAAAAGCATGGTACATCATTTGTTTCCTTTTACTAGGATTGCCTCATCTTAAAAGAAAGTCACAGTCTCTCAAATTATGGAATTTTTGTTTCATTGAGCATTTGGAATAAAAAGCCAACTGATTCAAACAAACATCGATTACTTCTTGGTGTATTACTTCTTCTAGGTATGTATAGTAGGCATATATAGGTCACGTTGTTAGCATTTCAACTACCTAGTGTGTTATTTTGATCAAAAGATATAAAAAATAGTTAGCTATGAAATAATTAATCATCTTTATTGTGGATGACTGCAGACAGAATTTGAAGCATCAGAAATGCCCAGACTGCAGAAGTTTTAGTTACGAAAACAAACGAGTAAAGCTTAACTGAAGCAGAAGTCATTTTTCATACCCCATTTTAAGTGTGTATCACTATCTTTATTTTTAAAAGTTCTGAACAAGACCGTGTACCTGGAGGTGCAGTGTGCTTGTATTCAAGCTTGTGCTGTGGATTCTTCCTGCAAAGAATGAAAACCATTATAATAAAATAATTTCCTGCCCTTGCATTCCACATTTCTTCATAATGGATGTAATCAGTCACCAAATGTTAGAGGATGTGAAATGTAAATTGATGACCATTAGCTTCAAATCACTCATCTGCAGCTCTCTGAATACAATAATAAAGAGAAGAAAACCCCCTTTTCTTTTAAAGAAAGCAATATAACTGACTTTAGTTCTCTGGAATCACCTTTCATATACATATTTATCTATGACACTTATAGACATACCCTCCCCTTACTGTGCCTCAATCTTGAATAGGATGGCCTTAAGACTTCCATGAAATAGGAAATTCTATCCTCTCCATTTTATAGTTGTAGAGGTGAGGCACACAGAGATTAAGTGACTTGCTCAGGTCACACAGAAAATCTGTGACAAAAGTAGGAAACTGAACCCAGGTCTCCCGTGTCTTTGGCTAGTGCCCTCCTTCTCCTATGTGCCTCACTTCTGCACAGTTTGTTCATCATTTTCAAAAGCAGACTACACCTATGTTGATTTATTAAGGGCCATCATTTGTTAAGCATTTCCCAAACTTTCTCACATGAGTTTCAATGCCCTATCCATGCTCAGGCCCTATAAAAAAAGTGCAGGAAATATTTTCTTAAAAGGCTAAAGTGAACCACATAGAATTATATATTTCTAACTTCAGTGAAGAATATGCAATTTTTTAAAAAATAAGTTAATAATTTAATGTATTAATTATTGATTACATTTAAGTTTCATACAATTCAAAGATCATTCAGCTTCAAATGCCACTGTAGACCAGTGTTCACGTACTGACTATTTCGCAGGAACTCCACACAATGAAAAAAAAATCCCCCAGAAAATAGATTTGTTCTCTGGAAACTGACTACAAAACACAGAACCCTGTGATTGTGTTTTATCATCTGTCATAGATCTCTATGCAAACATGCTCCATTTACAATCAATCAAGCCCCCCTCTCAATTACGCAGCCCAGGAAGTCAGTCTCAACTCGGTCAGGTAAGTACCCAAGATACTAGTTTGTTTCTTCTAATCTCCAGTAATACAGTTCTTGAAGTTAATAAGACCGCTCATGTTTATGTACTCTGCTGAATGAGAGTTAGAGTACTCTGCACCTTGCAGGAATGGACCATCGATAACAAACCAATACTAATTATATTTTCTTTAGAACTGAATTTCACACAAGTATTCTCTACCTTCCTTTGAGATTATTTTCAAATCTCATTAACAGCACTAAGGAAAAACAGCGTTAACAGCAGAGACCAATGCAAGGGAGGAGGAAGATGATCCATTAGCTCCATCTAGAAATATGATGGTAGATAAAAAATATTCTCTCTCACATTAAAAGACTGAAAGAAAATGATTTTCTCTCCACCACCTCCATTTTAAGTCTTTGGCTGTAGTTAATGACCTTTAAAAAGAAACAGAGTCTATGTTCCAGAGAGGTAGAAGTGCTAGTCTAGTTCAGCAAAACCAACAAGGAACCCTTTGACACTTTTAGAGACCAACAATTTTATGTTTTAAAAAATCATTTTAACAGGACTCCTTATTTGAGACAGTAATTATTTCCTGAACATGCACACTGAACACAGGAAAAGCAAAATTCTGCAATTACAGTTGCTACAGTTCTTTTGTTCATGAATATCTCAAACTACATACTACCCTCCTCACTACATTTTTTGCTAACACAGAAACTTCCCATTGATTTCAATGGGCTTTCGATCAGGTCTACAATTCCAAGAGCCAAAACTGTGGCTGCCCATGGTAAAATCCACAGGACTCTCAAAATTTAACAAGATTCCGTATGTGATGGTTGCAGTGAATACTCCTCTCTGAAGGAAGAAACAACAGGCTGTCCAGAACCAGACAGGCAATCTGAGGAGCAGAAAGGTTTAAACCCAGATCCTGGGTTCTTCTTGAACTTCTGCTCCCCAAAACCTTGCTTCCCCACTTTTCAGGAACAATATCATACCATCAATTTACACAGATCCATGGCCCCATTCAGAACACAGTCAATGAAGGTAGCAGTGCTTTTGGGAAAACTTCACAGTAATAGAAGCAATGCCTCTCATTACTATGTACCAAGTTCAAATCAAACTCAAGATAGTATACATAAAAGCTGTTAAAATTGTTGCACCAGTGGCTATGATGAAATGAGCTTGTGCTTTCAGTTCAATACTTACTGGACAGATAAGCCAGTTTTTCTGGGATCCTCATTTAAGTCACACATCGTTTTGATGTGACTGCTCAGCCAACACTCAAGAATACATTACAAGCAACATTAGTGAGATGAGAATTCTTAGTACTTCTGGTTGCTTCAAATGTGGTATTAATAGATACAACTATCCCGTACATGGGTGCAGAAAGTATTTTGAGAGGTCTCACTCATTTATATCCAAACCTCACTATGTAAGTAATCTTGGAGTCATGAAAGTCAATTATAATTTGCATACATCAGACACACCTGTCAGCCCAGTCCTCCTCACTTGCATAGCATTGACACACTAATTTTTAATCCATAGTTAAAATTTCTTGTTAACTTCAATTTTAAACCTACTCAAACTATCCCTGTTCAGTCCTTAAATCTGCAAAGAGACTGATTTCAACAAGTTTTGACTGCTTGGTAGCCAAGTAAAAAACAACAACAAAGGACAGTCAGCAATTCCTCTGGGGCTCATCTATTATGTAAATATTCTTAAGACATTCTTATGATTTTTTGACAAAGTAGTTTTCAGCATTAAATGGTACCCCACAGAAAAAGCCCAAAGGGGGAGAGAACTGCATGCATTTTTAAACAAAATTCAAGAAATATGATTCAGTCAGATACCACTAGGATATTTTTTTTTTTAAACACCAATTACTGAAACCCACTGCTCAGTAAAGGCAAGTGAAAATAGCTAAGTATGTGATATTGTCATTTAGGATATCCAGTAGCATTTGCTATTAACTTAGGCTTTAGTATAATCTATGAAAACCATTCTTACTACAAAAACTGCCTTGCTCAATTAATTTAATTTTCTTTACTTGTCACAGAAAAGTCTAGCTATTCTTTAAAAAGCACTTATCTGAGTTTGTCAAACAACCTGCTAACAGAAGAAGCAGTTAATCTGATTAGCGATTTTGGAACTGTTATCCCAATATGAGATGTCAAAGAAATCTGAAGCAGAGAGTGATAAGTTAACTGAATAGAAACACCGTTGCCAAAACACTATAAGAGTAAGTCCATGACTTTGGTGTGCCATATGCATGAATAGATCTACATATACACAGTGTCTAATGAGCTGGTTTTTCACGCAATACAAGATTTTCTATTATTGTTGACATGGAAACAGAGGTAATCAATCAAATTCAAAGGAGGTGAACTAGTGGATCTGGATTATTACATACAAAGATCATACTGAGGCACCAAGTATTTGCAGTGTTTTCCTGTACTTTCCTGCCTAATTAAAAGTTTGTTTATGCTTCCTCAACTGCTTTATTTGAATTTGCTGACAAATATGGTGAGTGACAAAACAACAGGCTTATGGCATCACTAGTTAATACACACTGAATGCCTGAATTTGAAAAATTAATATTTGTCACTTGTATTTTTCCCCACTGGATTATGCCTTGATGTAGAAGAGACGCCTTAAACAGCTGCTGTTTTATAAATCATTCTACCTCCCAGCAGTTACTCATTAAGCTGTCCAAAATAGAAAAGCTTAGTTTTTGACAGGCAATGAATTCCTCATAAGGGACACTTCCAAAATAACTGAACTGTATCTTTATTTTATATTTGAAAAATTCCTGTGTCATTAGAAAAACTGTAGAGACAACACAGATCTTGAAACCTCTAATATCCTCAGTCCTGAAATTAACAAAGAAAAATCAGTTTTTCCTGCCATCCTCTGCAAGTCAAAACAATAAAAAAATTAAGCAGGCATCGTGAGATCAACATATGGTAATAGAGCCATTTTGCTAATTAAGAATCAATAATATTTACAATGTACATAATGAATTATGATTGAGTTTTCATCTAATGAATGTTTACTAAATACAAAGGAATACACATTTATCATTATCCATAGGGAAGTATGTTTGTCTCTTCATTTAATGAACTTAAGGTACAAAGTATATTCCTCTGTAACTTTCTGTAACTGCATAATTACACCTATTGTTCCTGCTGCTACACTTAATGATGTTTTATTACAGCTGGTAGGAAAGCTCCTACAGAATTACTAAAAGAATTGTAAGGCTGAAATGAACTTTCACTCTTAATCTCTCTCACTTCAAAGTAATTTTTAGTCCAGTCAAACTTTACAAGTAACTAGCAACAATCTCTTCTCCTTTTAGCACAAAGCCAGTAAAAGAAACAGAAACTTCTGTATAACTGACCAAATGCTAACAGTATTAAATATCAAAGCTTGAATGAACTAGAAAATGTTCATTCACTTAAAAAGAAAAAAAATTAAACATGACCAACTATAACTGTTGTACAGGGTTATTTATTTGTATTAATTTAGCACTTAATGTATGAACTGAGATGCAAGTCCCATGCACACCAGCCTCTGCACATACAAATATTACTTGTCCCAGTGGACTTCAACAAAAGTTGTGATCCTCCATGGACACTTTATGCAGAAGTTTCAGCCTGGGAGGGATTTGACCCATCTCATATAAACTATTTGGCTGGAATCTAAATATAATTGGTTGACTATGTCCTGTTATTTTAGGGGATGATAACTAAATAAAACTAAAATTTGGAAAGCAGCCGAAATAAGGAATTGTTAACTTATTTGATATGATTTAATTAGATAAATTTGGTGATTTGATATTAACCCACTATTTTAAGTTGATTTGTTTATATGTATTCTATGCTTTTACTTTATTTAATTTAGTTAATAAAACACATACAATTGTAGTCTTAAATATCCTACCCAACCTTTCCCTGGGAAGATGGGCTCCCTCTTCTAATGGGATAGAGCAGTACAATTCATTCCTCACAGAAGATGGGGCAATGTTTCACTAAACTATAACCTTATGACTTTATACCATCTTCCTAGCCAGTAGTGCACTTCCAAAATTTTTCAAGATCCATAGGGGAAAAAAAGGGTACAAAGAAAGCCCAGACACGTGAGAAAACTGAGTAGTACATACATGGGTATGCCAACACAGGTATACAAGATCTGCCACTTTCAGATTTCCTGTAACTTAACCCAACGCAGAACATGAACATTATATTTTCTGTGATTTTCCTGATCTAAATTTTAAATATGCTCTGAATTAGACACTCTTATGCAAAATTTTTATAGTACAGTAGCAATTCATTGCAAGAGAAAAATAAATCAGCTACAGTAATAATGATGACCATATACAAAACAAAAACAATCTAATGAACTAATATAATCAACTTCTGAAGGGGCAGCTGTGTTAGTCTAGGTCAGTAAAACAAGGAGTCCTGTGGCACTTTAAAAAGACTAGCAAATAGATTTATTGCATGAGCTTTCATAGGAGATAACCCATTTTATCAGACACTTTGAAGAAGGGGAATTTTCTCCCATGAAAGCTCGTGCAAGAAATCTATTTGTTAGTCTTTTTAAAGTGCCACAAGACTCCTTGTTTGTTTTAATACAATTAAGGCTTGGCAAATATTATTCTCAAACAAAATAAAATTTAAGATGGGGAATTATCGTTTGGTTTTATAACGCACTACTCCAATAAAGGAAAAACTTGGTTCTTCAAAACATACTCTTGAACAATACCCAGCAGAGAGTTATTTTTAGGACTCCAGTAACATATTGTAAGGGAATTAGTGTGACAAAGTGCTGGGCAACAACAACTGAGCCAGTACACTGATCACTGAAGCTCTACATAGACACTGCAGTATAGACCTCTCAAGAAGAGCTGTGACTACCTGATGGGTGGAGAAGTGGAAGGCTAATTAAGCCATTTGGCAGAGGATACAAAAAGGCACAGGAATGAAGTAGGAGAAGTAGGCAGGAAGAGGGAGAGTGTTCTTCCCTGCTTGTCTGAGGACTCCCTAAAACTGAAGCAGTAAGACTCCATAGTGTACAAGGGTGGTGGGAACCAACATTTTAAATAAACTGCAACAGGTGTTTTGCCAGCACAAAAGTCTCTGTGCTGTTTATGGACTTGAGCAGAGGTAGAACAAGCAGGTCCAGCCACAACCAGCAATATTACAACTGTAATAAAGCTGCTACATTTCAGAAAAATAGAAAACATTCCCCCATATACAATGCTTTCTTGTTTGGACGATTTTAATTTATTAGTCACTTTGAATGTTAATATATGAAACCTATTCAAAGGACAAGGATGAAGATACCCTAACCAGCAATATTAAATCCCTGACTTCTCATAGAAGTTTGAAAATTTCAGATATATAAAAATAATTGATAATCCACCTTTTTATACTACCTCAAAAGTATTAAACAGAACTAACTGTAGTAAACTCATATTGCTTCCACTTTTTACATGTTTATTATACTGAAGTACTTGCATAAATTTTTATACTTTCCAGAATCTTGGGGGGGGGGGGGGGCAAGGAACCCTCTAGAATAAAATAAACCCCAGTCCAAAATGTCCCCTTAAGAAGTGGTGGAAATACCTATTTATATGGCAAAAAAGAGTCCATTGAAGCTACATATGAGAAGAGAACTAGGGAAACAGGCTACTAGATATAGGCTTGTTTAATGCTGCAGTGGAGCAGATGATTGGTACTGAGAAAGTAGGCCAACCAGCTAGTTATCTTACTTGCCAGTACACAAATACAAGAAGCTTGGGAAAACAAGCAGGAGGAAATTGAAAATCCTGTCACAGTCAAGGAACTGGGAGGTGACTGGAATAACAGACTTGGTGGAGTTACACAACTGGAGCACTGTCCTGGATGGATATAAACTGTTCAAGGAGGACAGGAAGGGAGAAAAGGTGGAGGAGTCGCATTGCATGCAAGAAAGCAATATAGCTGCTCAGAGCTCCAGTATGAAACTGAAGAAAAGCCTGTTGGGAGTCTCTGGGTTAAGTTTAGAGGAAACAGCAACAGTGGTAACGTCATGGTGGGCATCTGTTATAGACCAGACTCAGAGGATGAGGCTCTCTTCAGACAACTAGTGAAAATTTTCAGATTGCAGGATCAGGTTTTGACTGGGGACTTCAATAGCCCTGACATCTGCAGAGAGCACAATACAGCAAAGCAAAGAATATCCAGGAGGTTTTTGGAGAGTGATGCAAACAACTTCCTGATGCAAATACGAGGTGAACCTACTGAGTTCATGTTCTTCTTCACCTGGCTGCTCACAAACTGGGAAGAACTGATAAAAAAAAGTAGAAGGGGGTAGTAACCTGGAAGCAATGACCATGAGATAATCAAGTTCAGGATCCTGACAAAGGGGGAAAAAAGGAGAACAGCAGAATACAGACTCTGGACTTTAGGAAGGCAGACTTTGACTCCCTCAGGGAGCTGATGGACGAGATCCTATTGGAGGCTAATACCAGGGGAAAAGAGTCCAAGAGAGCTAGCTGTATTTTAAAGAAACTTTACTGAGGCCACAGGAACCAACCATCTCACTGTGCAGAAAGAACCACAAACATGGCAGGAGACTAATTTGGCTGAACAAAGAAGTCTTTGGTGAACTTAAACACAAAAAGGAAGCTTATAAGTAAAAGCTTGTACCAATAACTAGGGACAGGTATAAAGATACTGCTTGAGCATGCAGGAGTGAAATCAAGAAGACCAAAGCACAACTGGAGTTGCAGCTGGCAAAAGGACATGAAAGTGGTCAAAGAAAATGTAGGCCCCTTATAGAAAGGTAAGGCATCCTAGTGACAGATGACATGGGAAAAGCTAAAGTATTCAAATTTAAATTCCTCTCTCACCCCTATGGGTGGTATGTGTCATCCTCAACCTCGGGACCTCTACCAGAGACCTGGGAGTTTGAGGGTTCTGCGCAGTATCTTCGCTGTTCCTAGCACTGCACTCTTCTGGACAGAGAGCTCTGATGTTGTTCCTGGGATCTGTTGGAGCCACCCTCCCAGCTTAGGAGTCACAGCCCCGAGTGCTCCTACCACCACCGGGACCACTTTGGCCTTCACTTTCCACATCCGTTCTAGTTCCTCTTTCAGGCCCTGGTACTTCTCCAGCTTCTCATACTCCTTTTTCCTGATGTTGCTGTCACTTGGCACTGCTACATCTATCACCACCGCTGTCTTCTGGTCCTTGTCTATTACCATGTCGTCTGGTTGATTGGCCAGTACCTGCCTGTCCGTCTGGATCTGGAAGTCCCACAGAATCTTAGCCCTGTTATTCTCCATGACCTTCCATGGAATCTCCCATCTGGTCTTGGGAGGGTCTAGCCCATACACTGTGCAGATGTTCCTGTACACAATGTCAGCTACTTGGTTGTGCCGTTCAGTGTATGCTGTTCCTGCCTGCATCTTACATCCTGCCACTATGTGTTGGACTGTCTCTGAGGCCTCTCTGCACAGTCTGCACCTTGGGTCCTGTCTAGTGTGGTAGACCCCTGCTTCAATGGATCTGGTGCTCAGTGCCTGTTCTTGTGCTGCTATGATCAGTGCCTCAGTGCTGTCTTTTAGTCCAGCCCTTTCCAGCCACTGGTAGGATTTCCCAATGTCAGCCACCTCAGCTATCTGTCGATGGTACATCCCATGCAGGGTCTTGTCTTGCCATGGCACTTCTTCTGCTTGATCTTCCTCCCATGTCTGCTGCTGCTGCCTCAGGCATTTTCTCAGCAGCTGATCTTTGGGTGCCATCTTACTGATGTACTCCTGGATGCTCTGGGTTTCATCCAGGACAGTGGCTTTGACACTCACCAAACCCCGCCCGCCTTCTTTCCAGCTGGTGTACAGTCTCTAGGTGTTGGATTTGGGGTGGAAACCTCCGTACATTGTGAGGAGCTTCCAGGTCTTCACATCGGCAGCCTCCATGTCCTCCTTTGGCCAGCTCACTATACCGGCAGGGTATCTGATGACTGGCAGGGCGTACCTGTTGATGGCGTGGATCTTGTTCTTCCCATTGAGCTGGCTCTTCAGGACCAGTCTTATCCTTTGGTGCTACTTGGATGTTGCTGTCTTCCTTGCCTCCTCATCGTGGTTCCCATGTGACTGTGGGATGCCAAGGTACTTGTAGCTGGTCTGTATGTCTGCTATGTGGCCTGCTGGTAGTTCCACCCCATCAGTCTTGACTACCTTCCCTCTCTTTACTACCATCCGGCCACACTTCTCCAGTCCGAATGACATCCCAATATCCTCACTGTAGATCCGTGTCAGGTGGATTAGCGAGTCAATGTCTTGTTCATTCTTAGCATACAGCTTGATGTCATCCATGTAGAGGAGGTGGCTAATGGTAGTTCCACTCTTGAACTTGTATCCATATCCAGTCCTTGTGATTATCTGGCTGAGGGGGTTCAAGCCAATGCAGAACAGCAGCGGGGACAGCGCATCACCTTGGTATATGCTGCACTTGGTGGCCACTTGTGCAAGCTGTCTTGAGTTGACTTCCACTGTTGTCTTCCACAGTCCCATTGAGTTCAAGGAAGGTCCTTAGTGTCCTGTTGACTTTGTATAGCGCCAGACATTCACAGATCCATCTGTGCGGCACTGAGTCTTAGGCTTTCCTGTAGTCAATCCAGGCCGTGCTCAGATTGGTCTGTCTAGACCTTGAGTCTTGGGCGACTGCTCTATCTATGAGCAACTGGTGTTTTGAGCCTCTGGTGTTGTTCCCAATGCCCTTCTGAGCTGTGCTCAGGTACTGGCCCATGTGGTGCTGTAGCTTGGCGGCTATGATGCCTGATAGGACTTTCCATGTTGTGGGGAGGCAGGTTATTGGCCAGTAGTTGGACAATGCTGTTCCCTTGTGGGGGTCTTTCATGATCAGCACTGTCCTTCCTTGTGTTAGCCAGTCTGGGTGGGAGCCTTCTGCTAGCAGCTGGTTCATCTGTGCTGCTAGGCGTTCATGCACTGCTGTTAGTTTCTTTAGCCAGTAGGTGTGGATCATGTCTGGGCCAGGTGCTGTCCAGCTCTTCATGTTCTTGACCCGCTGTTGGATGTCTGCTACTGTGATGGTGATTGGTTCCTGTTCTGGGAGATGGCTGTGGTCTGTTCTCAGGTCCTGCAGCCACTTTGCACTGGTGTTATGAGTCTTCTCTTTCTCCCATATGGTCTTCCAGTACTGCTGTTATTGTGTTGTTGCACTGCAGTTGGGAGTACACCTTGGATGGTTCTTTGGAGAACAGGGCATTTATCTTTTTGGCCTCTGCTGCTCTAGTGTATCTCCTTAGCCTGGTAGCCAATGCTGTGAGCTTTTGTTTAGCAGTCTCTAGGGCTTCAGATACAGTTAGGCCCTTGTATTTTTTCAGTAGCCAAGTCTTATCCTTAATCTCTACACCCTTCTGTAGTTCTATGAGCTGACTATCTTCTCTCCGGGTTGCCTTGATCTTATCCTCCAACCTCATTTTCCAGAGGGAGTATGTACTGCTGTTCTTCTTGATTGTGTAGCCAAGCATCTCCAGGATTACAGAGGCTGTAGCGTATACCAGTTCATTGGTTTCAGTGATGGTGGTAGTAGGAATTGTCATTAAGGCTCTATTGGCATCTTCTAGCATACTATCTGATGGCACTTCTCCAACGAGCCTTGGTAATCGGTCTCAAGCATTGACTGTAGGTAGTTTATCCATGATCTTATGCCTCATATCAGCTGCTGGGCTCTGTAATGGAGGGGGTGGCAGTGAAGTTCCAGCTTCAGGTTTTGGCTGCACATCTAGTTGTTCTTCTGGGTCTTCTTCTTGAGTCCGAGATGTTATGTGGAGTTGATCTCTCTCAAGTTGTGAGAGCAGCTGCCTCTTCACTATGTTGAAGCGTTGGGTAACTAGCTGTTTCTCAGTTAGTGTGGATGTAGGTCTTTCGTCCATCCATAGTTCCCTCATACGTTTCATATATCCCCTCTCATTAGGTCGACTGTTGTAGTAGCATTCCATCAATTCCAGGTTCTCTAGTCTCGTCCAAGCATGGTTTGTTCCAGTAGCCCACTTATCGTCAGATTGTCCTGGATCCCCCACATCTGGCGCGGACCTTGTTAATCCAGGCAACGTCCAAGCCAGCATGATTCTCCTAGTTCGTGTCACTCTCATGTTCGAGGTAGGCAAGTGAGGTGTTAGGGGGTCTTTTTGCCCAAGGACCCCTACTGGGAAAGTAGGCAGGTACCCACCGGGATTTGAACCCCAGTCTCCTGTATCAAAGGGTGGTGCTCTTAACCACTACACTATCCAGTCAGCTCCCAGACTACTGCACTGGACAGCACTGAATTGGGAGGAGTGAGCAGTCCTCTGTTAAGCATCATTTCACAGTATTTTCATTCTGCATAGCAGACATGGCCAGCCAGGCACCAAAAGGAAAGCACCACACTCCCAAAACTGTAATTACACCATAAACAAGAAAGTCCACTCAGTTGAGCTAAGTTAGCTTGTAAACCATAAGAAAAGCAAATGAAAACCTTAAAATAACCAGCCAAACCAATCCAAAGGGCTAGCCATGTTAGTCTAGTTCAGCATAACACATAAGGAGTCTGATGGCACTTTTAAAGACTAACACATTCATTTATCACATGAGCTTTCATAGGAGAAAGCAAGTGGTAAAAGTACAAAAACAGGAAAGAAAAAATATTGTATGTATTCAAGACATTACAAACATGCAAATAGGGAGAAATCATTTGGGAACCCTATTAAAAGCAGTTTATTATATCCAGTCAAATATACTGACAAAATAGCTGAAAAGATTAGCAGCTTTGGGCATTATTAGCTCACATTATGACTTACTGTGCTGTTTAACAGATCAGTATATACACTAGTAAACATACGTTTATTGAATTATACTCCAAAAGTCTGAAAAAGTAGAAGTTTAGCTACTAGCTGAATTAACTATTAATCATTTTAGGTATAAACTTGAAAAATCCGTTTCATCTGTGTGAATAAATTGCTATAGAACACATTTGATCATTCTAGTACTCATATGGTAAAAAACACACACACACACACACACACACACACACACACCTGTATGCAACCAAAACCAGACATTTTTCCAGATTCTCCTAAAGGAAGCTTGAACACTTTGCTACATCTTCCCATCAATTGTTTTATTCTAGTTTAAATAACAGTATAATGTGTTAAATTAAAGCTACAACTTTATGGTTTAATAGAAACTGACATAAAATACCAGCAGTATGAAAAAGAATCTCACAAAGGCCTATGATGCTAGCACTCCTATAGACATAGGAAATATAGCACCTCATTAACACTACAACAGACACGCACAGGATTCTTGATAAAATATCTTTATTTCTATCCCCAGTTGCAAATAAGTTAAATTTGGTACATGGCATGTGGACAGTACATACTATTTCAAGCAGGATCACCATAATACCACCATCTCTCAGCAGCACCTTTGCCATTAATTTGTGTTATAGAGTTTAGATTGGTAAAATGTTTAAATAAATCGCTGGTTCTTAACCTTTTGTGGGTTGTGGCACACTACACAGCATATTGCTACCCTGCAGGACTCACCACCCCACCCAAACCAGGTCAAATCCAGCCATCTCCCTGGCTCTTCCCGACTCACTTACTGCTGTGTGGCAACACAGTAATGTGTCCTGACACAGCTGTTGAGAACCACTGAGATAGATAACTATTGCTCTTAGTTTGGCCACACCAGCACTATAGGGTGGGAAATTCATGTCTTGAGCTGGGACTGCAGCAGAGTAAAAGCACTTATTTCTTTGCACTTATTTTCACTTATAGCCACCATAATGCTTAGGTGAAGACACTCCCATGCCAACAGAAGAGCTCCTGTTGACATAGATAATCTACCTCTACAAGATGTGGCAGCTATGTTGACAAAAGCAGCTCTACCATTGACACAGCACTCTCCACCCATGGGTTAGGTCAGTGCAAGTACATTGTCCAAGGTGTGGATTTTTCACACCTCTGGGTAACAATTACACTAATATTAGTCTGCCATATACACCTGGCCTCAGTCTGTTACCTCTTCTAGTCAGAAGAAGCAGTTGCAAGGATGAACTTTAGAAAAAGCTAGTTGTGCATTAGCCCTTGACAACCAGAAGAGGCTATTGAGATGGAGACTTTTGGGGGAAGAAGAGTGGAAACTCGAGATAATGTTTGCATATTAAGGCTGACTTTAGTAACCCCAGCTGAAGGGGTAAAGAAGAGAGACCTTATTATAGGGATGGAGCTTGAAGAAAATGTGCTTCAGCAATAGCACTGGAAATTACAAGTAAGAGCTGTCCTTTCAATTTCCTTCTACTTCAATAGAATTCAATACAAACATCTCCTAATAGAGAGGAATTTAGGAGTTGAATCCTCTCTCACACTGGCTTGTGGCATGTCATGTGACCAAAGGATAACAGAATGAGTACTAAATGTAAAAATAATCAGTTACTAATTTACAAAGGAAATTTCAGTGATGGCAGTTTTTCAACTCAATATAGGAGTTTTATTATAAAAAGCTTCAGTTACTCCAAGGTAAAAATAAGCAATTGTTTTATTCTAATGTCAAACTGTATCATTCCCATCATCATAAATATTGTTTTGGATAATGGATGTATTTTTTAAAAAAAATTCTTTTCCTGCTTATTATTTTAATCCAATTCAAAATGTCCAAATTAAGTTTCATTTTCCTTTGACAGATAATTAATATTCTGATTAGTTCTGGTTTCAAATTTAAAAGGAGAACACAATTTGGCTCAAAGGATTAAGAAAAATCATCTACTGAACAAAGTGATAAAATACTGAAGCTTCATGCCACTTCAAAACTCCAGTTCAACTCAGGGGAACAAAATACAAACAAACATTCAGAACATCAGCTAGTTCTTCCTTCATTTAAACTTTATTCTAAAAATCAATCTACAGATTGATAATGGTTCTTAAAAAGTATTTAGCTCTTTCCCCAGATCCTTCCAAGTTTCATCTTTCACTCAGATTATCAACTTTGTAAGCAAATAAAAACAAATTACAATATCGATTAAAACGTGATTGTTTTTACCATAAAATATGGTCTCTACATAAGGCTTTGGTACATTGGGAATTCATTTTGTTCCTGACAAAGGTGTTCTGCAAATTACATCCCAATGGTATGACAGATTTTTCATCCAAAATATTTCTTCTCCAAAAAGCAACTACAAAAATAATCAAGGAGTCCCTTAACACTTTTAAGACTAAAATATTTATTATATGTGATTTTGTGGATATAATGCCACTTCATCAAATGGAAACTGCAATATGTAGGTGAATATACGCAAGCAAAGAAGGGCAAGTTACCAACCAAGTTGTTTTGATTCTAACAGTATGGGACAATAGATGAGAAGGTGAGAATGTCAATTCTCTTTGGCAACAAGTATGCCATTCCAGGCTCCTACCCAAACCTAGCTTGATGGTTTGAAACTAGCATATGAATTCCAGCTCTGCAGTTTCACAGTGAAGCCTGGTTGTAATGTCTTTTTGTTGAAGCACTGCAACTGTCATGTCTGCTATAGAATGTCTGGGGAGAGTTAAGTGCTCCCGTATTGGTTTTTCAATTTTCTCTTAATGTCTGATTTGGGTCCATTTATTCTTTTGCACAGATACAATCCAGTATGGCCAATGTATAAGACAGAGGGAAAAACTGTTAGCACATGATAGCATACATCATACTGAAAGATGTGTAAGTGAATGAGCCCCAGATGGAGTGGCTGATCTGGTTAGGTTCTACAATGGTGTCACTTGAGTAGATTATGCAGGCATAGCTGGCAACAGAGTTTGTTGCAGGGATAGGTACCTGCCTTAGGGTTTCTGTTATACAGTGTGTAGTTGCTGGTGAGTATGTGCTTAAGGTTAGGCAGGCTGTCTGTAAGCTTACACATACTCACCGGCAACTACACACCCATACAATTAAGTTTATTCACTGCCATTCCCACTGTGGATGCAGAGTTTATCCTTCCAACACGCTCACTAAATCAGGTCACTATCAGAGGCAAGTCTGCAACAAACAACATTAGTGACAAAAATACAATAAGACTGTTCAAGACAAGCTTCAAAGGGCCATAAAACATAACCTTGTCAAAAGAATGCCACAACAGTAAGCTGTACACACGATTTAACTTCAAAAACTACTCACTACCATACTACCGTCTTCCTTATGTAGCTCTTAGTCAAAATGTATATTGCTTTAAAAATAGACAGACAACTCTACTGGATCATGGTTCTTACCTATAACAAGTAGTTCCATATGGACATTCAGGCCTGTTGTCATCATCTTGGCTGACAGTCTCCATATCATGATAATCACTGTCACCAGGGTGACTGAACTGCTGAAAATGAACTGGATTCTTCCTATGAAATAGAGAAACATACATAAGTAAAAGCAAACAAACAATACAGCATTCATCGCTCATGCATATGAAGGATAGGGAAGGCTGTGTCGATAATTCAAACAAGTGTATATTCGACAATGCCCAGTTATTCATTTGTTTCTGGCTATATATGCATTGTCAAACTTCAATTCAAACTTCAGTCATTTAAGACCAATTGTCACAGCAAATCACATAAAAGTTTTCAGCTTCTGAGTGTTAGCTTTCAGGACTTGGCTGTGTTGGGGAACACTCCTATTTAACTTTTGACTTTAAATAGGAGAATTATATGGTAATTAAGGGCCCTGACATAAACTTCACCTGCCTTTTTCAATATTCTCTACCAGAGGGAACACAAGGGAAAAAGTTTCTCTCTAGCAGGTAATGCTCTAGGACAAAATACCCACAACACTTTGACCAGTTGTAGGGACAAGTTCTTACTCAGTTATAGCTGGGTCTTTCATTTTCTTGACACCCAGCTCTTCAGATCAGTTCCAAGACCTGTCAACAGTTGTACTACAATGCAGCAGAATAATCTCCTGTTAGTGATCATCTTGCAGTGCATGTTTGAAATAACTATTCCCATACATTATACACATTAATAATTGCTGTTTTTCTTCCCTACTTAAGTAGTTTAACTGCAGCCTCTTTTGTAGCTGTGTATTTGCAGCTTTTATCTTTCAAATGCCCATAAATTTAAACACCTATAGGTGTTTTCCTGTAATTCTTCATCTTTCTCTTCCTTGTTGAGTAATGGGGGGAGCCCCTGATTCAGACAGAGTACAAAATGCTAGAACGCATCTTCCTCAGTCTACTTGAGCAAACCAAGAACATAGGCTCTTTGTCCTGACAAAAAAAAAAAAAAAAAAGAATACCTGAGATTCAAATTGCAGGATATAATTATTGGATCATGACTCGTACACTGTAGGGTCAGAAGGCACCGTTATGACCATTTAGTCTGACCTTTTGCATAACGCAGGCCACAGAACTTCCCACTCACTGCTGTAATAGACCCCTAATGTAAGACAGTTATTTAAGCCCTCAAATAATGATTTAAAAACTTCAAGGTACAGAGGACCCACAAGCAAGTGACCTATGATCTATGCTGCAGAGGAAGGTGAAACCCCCCCCCCCCACGGCCTATGCCAATCTACCCTGCGAGAAAATTCCTACCCAACCCCAAATACAGGGATCAGCTAAATCCTGTAAGATGCTGTCATCATATCCATAAATCAAAATCCCCTTCTAAACACTTATTCAGGCCACAGACTTGCTATATACATGAAGACAGAAGCCATGTGGAGTAACTCCATGACTGTCATATTGGCCATGAACTTCTAAGAATCATCATCTATATGACCACTGAAGCCACTAAGTAATATCAGCGTCAGCACATCAGTGCCAACATAGTGAAAAGCCTGAGGATTTCAGCTATAGCTTCTGCAAAATGTTCTATACTATCATATTAAATTCACCTTATGTCCATTCTGGGAGTGGTACATTAGACAGAAACTCCAATTTTTGAAGCAGGTAAGCTCCTACATCTGAGGTCAGGTACTAAAACTATGAACAACATATTCCTTTCATGTAGTCTAAGGATTTCAAAGCACAAGTGTTACGTAGCTATACTAACTGATAAGGTCAATGATTTGTCAAAAGTCACACAGCAAGTTGTCAACTATGCAACTGGAATCTAGGAGTCTGGACTGTGTTCTGCTCCACCCATTAAGTGACGTTACCATACTGGACAGTGTGTGAACTAACTGCAGAAAGATACTCTAAGGAGGCATTCCATTCTATTATCATCACTCCTTCAGAGAGTCAGAACAATCAAATTAATGATGTCCTGAGGAATCAAGTGACATTTTCTGTTTAAGAATAATCATCAAGATTAAAAGAAATCCTTCTAGAGTCATTTGGTTCAACTAGGTTTTTTTTTTTGTTGTTTTTTTTTTAGGGATAATGTTACTATATAAGCAAGGAGAAGACCACCACCAAAATATAACTAAACACAGTTTACATAAGGATCCACAAACAAAACACAAAAATCTGTGACATGGGTCTATTTATTACATAGCAATCACCACTCCAAGATTCAAACAACGACAGGAACCCATCCAAGTCCAAAAAGTGGTCATTTCTGTAAGTTACATCATTTTAGCAGATATTAGTTTTCCAGTAGGGATCCTTTATACACAAAGTAAGAAGTAGTAAATGATGGGCCTTTCAACAGGGGAGGCTTTTCTGATAATCTTATGTTCAGTTAAGCACAGGTATGTCTTAGGGACACTGACTGATTTAATTAACTGTCAAATTGTAGACTGTGTGTGAAACAGCTTAAATGGTCAGGAGGGCAAATAAAATGTATGCTTTACCTGTTCTGTCAAGTCCTAGCTGTTTCATTTTCATTTCATGCTCTGCTCACATCACCCACCAGGTATAGTAAAAGCATCAAATGATAAACCATAGATAAGCCAATGTTTCCTTTCTTGATAGCAGAAGAACAATCTACTCATTCTCCCCTTCGTTTTGCTAACAATTATCAACTTTCTACACTTCTAAGGCTCCAGAAATTCAGACAAAAGTAAAGGAACCCCACATCCATTATACTAGCGAATATACTAGCGAATGACTTGGGCTATGCTGTTAAAATGGCTGAAATCTATAATAAACTCCTGGACAGTGAGGAACTCTAATCTTCTATTGACCAAAACAACATGGTTTTTCATGTGTAAAAAAGTTCAATACATTATTTACAAGAATACTTAATCTCTCTATACATACATGCTATTCAGCTTTGTAAAATAAAAGCTTTACATTATACCTGAGTTACTTAGCACCTGCAGCTTTATGGCACATTTTACAGAAAATGTAAGTTATTGTATACCATTTGCTGCAATACAAAACCAAAGCAACAAACAAAAAATAAAGTTACCAATAACCAATGGAATTAATCACCAGCAAAATCCTCCAGCTGTGACAATAAGCTATTTACTAAAGCTTTTAATATCTGTGGCTGGCTAAAGAATCTACCAATCAATCAAACTAGTAGCTGATTTGAGTCAATAGACTGGACTGGATTTTCATTCTCATTTCTCCCCTAGAAGACTTTTGCTAGGTATACAAGCAAGCTTATTTGGAACATCACTTGGATTTTTGTTTGTTTTAAAGATGGACTGTGCAGGTATAGTATCACCATGAGTGAACCCCATTAATAAAAATGCGATCAGAACTCAGAGCTATTACCATGTTGACTGTAAACCTGAATGGTTTAAGTGTAAAATTCTGACCTGTGAGAGAGTGTCTATTCCCTATAGTAACATCCTCTATCGTTAAGTTTACAGGAAGTGAGAACTCAAAGAACGCTTGTAAGAAATGAAGGCTTATCAAATGCTGGACTACAATTAATTTCAAGGAAAACTGAAAATATTCCATTTTCCAAAGGGAACAAAACAAAACATTTCGAAATTCGCAAAGTCAAAGGTCCCTATTGGTCCTGTTCTGCCAGGGTACTGCTGTCACCAAGGGTGCCCAACAGTGTGTCTTGTTCATCTAGGTGAGGTTTAGGGACGAAGATTGGCAGGTGAGCAGGCTGGTTAATACAGGTAGTCCTCACTTAGTGACCGGGTTCCGTTCCTGAAACCTGGTTGATAAACGAATTGGTCACTAAACGAGGAGCAGCCCTTACCGGTATTTCAGGCATAATGTACTTTACTGGTAGTGGGTTTTTCAACCATCGGTAGATAGTTTTAATGTCACCTTTGCATCATTTATAACATTTTTAATATATATTTTAAATGTTTTAAGCTCTAATGTACTGAACTTAGTTTGCATAGTGTACTGTAAATATAGGTAATCTGAGAGAGTTGATGCGAGTTCTCGTACATCGCCATAATACCAACTCATCAGAGAGCCGGTCATAACTCTGAGGGGTCACTAAACGAGTAGGTCACTAAGTGAGGACTAGCTGTATAGAACTCTGAGAAACTTCAGGTAAAAATTTGGGGCATAATCACAAAGTGACCTTGCCCTTAAAATAATTCTGAGAAAAGGCAGCTCACCACAAGGTCCTTTATATCCCCACTCACGATGACAACTTGATGGCTATAAGAAATGCCATTTTCATTGATAAATAGAGGGGTTAGCAGGTAGCCATTGATTAAAATGGTGGTCTTGTAATGCATTTAAGAGCCAGAATGAGATCCCTAACCAGAGTAGGGCACTTGAGAAGCAGAAAGAGATTTCTAAGGTTCCTGAAGACATTGCCATTCAGCAGCCAAAAACTGAATAATCTTGTTGGAGACTGGAAAGCCGGGTGGACTCTGCTGGAGCTCAGAAGTAGCCCCAAACATTTTAGTGTTAGGATATAGAACAGTGTAACTGGCAGAAATGAGGCTCTCTGTGGAATATGTTTGAGACAAATATTGTCCATTTTTTCAAGTTATGTGTAACAAGTAGATGGTTTTCTGCTGTGAAATAGTATTCTTTTTTTACCTCCTCTGATCAGGTTGTCCCTAATCCTGAAAGCCACTGAACTAATTAACCAGGCTTTGCAACAAGGCACTCCAAGGGTGTGATGAAGGAACCTCCCAGAAGAGGAGATGAGCGATCTGAAGAGTGATTAGTGAGCAAATGACCAGTTGTGTCAAATAAAAGCCATGTTTCTCTGGGCCAGGTCAAAATTATTAGGATGACTTTGGCTTTTTTTATTTAAATTTTGAGTGGAACTTTAGCTTTTAGAGAAGTTGATGGGACCACTTACGGTAGATCACATGATTAATGAAAGGCATTTCCCAGGTATCAGTAACCCTGACTGTCTCTACAGCAAAAAACTGGGGATATCTTGTTTTTCAGAGTGATGAAAAGTCTATCTGGGTGGTATTCCACTGCCACAATACATGGTTGATCTCCATCTGCCTCTCTTTTTTGGTACTGGGAAGTACTCAGAACATATTCCCTTTCCTGTTCTTTATGGGAACTGGTTCTATAGCACCAAGCATAGAAAATCTATTTCTTGTAATGCAGGGTTCCATGAGAGGGAGAGGTGTTGGTAACTTGAAAAGTGGTAAAGTGGATGGCATTCCCTATGTGGAGGGTTTCCAAAACCTACTTTTCCATAGCGATAGACTCCCACGCTCACCTGAAGTGGGAAAGACAGGCATCTGAATTGATGCAGCTAGTAAGGGTGAGGATGATGATTCAGACTGTCAACCAATCCATCAAAAATTACTGTTTGGAGGTCAGCAGCTGAAAGCTGGATGTTTTCCTTCTCTGGAATTTCTGTCTTCTGATCTAGTTCACATGACCTTTGGGAGGCTGTGAATTAGGCATGATGGGCTCTCTCAGCTGTCTGGAACTTGCTAAAACTTCTCTTGTAGGCCAGTGCACAAATCCCAAGAGAAGATGGTGTGCGCACAGGATCATTTGTATTAGACTTATCAAAAGTAGAGGTCTTCCACTGTTTTCAAGGCTTTTTTGCGAAAGAAATCAGGAGAGCTGGCGTCAGGAGGCCCATCTCATAACTGTAGAAATCTAATAGGAGGTAGTATCACTAGTTGCCCTTACACAATAATTGCCTAGAATTGCTCTATGTTTCGCTGGCAGGTGGTCAACAAATGAGTTCAGTTTGTTGTAATTTATATAAATTATATTTCATCATGAACACCTCATTGGTTGTGACTCTAAATTGTAAGGAGTCCAACAAGTAAGATTTCCTACCAAGTAGGTCTAGATGCTGAAGATCTATGCCATGAGGCATGGATTTAGCATGGTGATGCCTTCCACGTCCATTAACAGTGTTAACCACCAAAGAATTAAGAAAGGATGAGAAAATAAAAACTCGATATTTTCCTGGAATGGAATATTTCTCAACTGCTCTCTTTCATGTAAGTGAAATAGCAGCTGGGGAGTGACGGGTGATCTTTGCAGAGTCCAGAAAAACCTCATGGACTAGCCAGATTATGTAAGCAGATGAGGCTATATAAAGGATGTCAAACAGCTTATAAGAGCTTCTTTAACATGCTCAACATGCACCTGCAAAAAGTTAGTAATTCTCTTGAGCAGATCCTGAAGCTGCTTAAAATCATGTATAAAAGATGAAAGAGACAGCAAAACTACTTCACCTGGCGATAAAGAGAAGATGTTAACTGTAGAAGAGACTACTTAACTAGCTCTAACTTTCAAGCCCTCAAAGGTTTCCACTTGAGAATCAGTTGCCCTAGAGAAGGCAGATAATGAAAACTACTTATCTCTGTGGTGCTCAAAGTTCTGAAAATAGCTGGTAATGTAGCCAGGAAAGTGGTATAGAATGGGGCACCCACAAAGTGGTGCCTGCAACTTTGGGCACAGGCTCAGACACTTCCAGAAAGGTGGTTCTAAAAAAGGTTGAGGAGGAGAGCTTTGGACTGGTATTTTGAAAACTGAGGCAAGGTGTTCCTCAGAATCCTCTTCCTCAAATTCACTATAGAATGATAGAGCACACGGAAAAATAAGATGAAACTGTCGGTACCAGGTGATTTCCAGTGACCTCAATATCTCAGTACTGAAAATATGCTGATACCAAGCAACAGAGAATTGAGTGTCTCAGAAATAGCCTGGTCTGGGGAAAACAAAAAACTCCCACAGTACCAAGTCCATGGTCTGCACTAAGATAACAATGGCCAAGAGAGCTGATGGTACCGTCAGTCTTGGCCACTCCCAGGGAAGTGCAGCAGGAGCCAGAAGAGGCTTCTTCAGTAGCAAAGCAGAACTCTTTTTGCCACTTCTGTCAGCTACCAATTATGTCTCTGGGTCTGAAGTTCAGCTATGTTTCAGTCTAGTGGTGCCCTCAATACCTGAGGAGCCAGAAGCCTGGCAGATACTGGACTAGAAAGCAGATAGTGCTGAAGTAGCTGAAGACAATGGCAAGGGCTTTTTTTGAGTAGATACCCTACCTGGAAAACTCAGAACATGGTCTTTGAAAAGCTTACGAGACAAGCCTTCAGTCTTATCATATGCCTTCAAGGAGTATAGTTCAGAGGTAAGTGGAGGCAATTCATTTGCATGAAGACTGGTGTATCTGTCAGAGGCAAGGGAGAGGTGACTCAATCGAGGTCAGAAACTGAACACAAAGAACTTTCCATCATGTGGAGGTAAAGTTTGATCTCCCTTTTTTTTTTTGATTCAGATTTTAACACCTGACAGAAGTTATAATACAGTAATTGCAATAACACTAAGAATTAGAATAAAAACTGGGACACAGTTGAGGTAATCTCACTGGAGATAAATGCCAGAGATCTGTCTCACACCAAAGCAGTGGAGAAGGAACTGAAGACATTTCACTCATGCAGTACCACATGGCTGAGTAGCAAACATGTGCAGCTGACCAGACACAGCTATGAGAAATCTCAGACAAAAGGCAGAAGGTGCACAAGTGCAATTGGAGTGGAGCACACATAGGGACACGACTCAAAGAAGAATGACCTGTTAAGGGAAGGTAGAACATGCAAGCATTTCAATAAATGCACACACACCAAATATCACACTTTGGGAACAAATCTTTTTCTGTTAATATAACATGGAGAGGCTGGCCATTCTCTCCAACTCAGTTTCTCTTCTCTACGGTACTTCTGACTGCTGCAAGCTGTTCTATGGCTTACTGAACCATGGTTTCCAATTTGCTGAACCATTTTCATCCCTTGTTCAAAATGCCACTAAAGTTTTCTACATATCCCTTTTTATGCTTCTAAAAAGATTAAGAAAACAGTAGCAATCCTTTGATTTAAATTATTTTTTTAAAAGGAGACTGCTAATGATTCTACCATTATCTCTCACTTGGGCTAAGCAGTGACGTGCTAGCAGCAACCTGAATCTAGCTTATTCACAATTCCACTTTACCTGTAGCAACCTGTCCCATACATGCAAGGTGTCCTCTTTTGCTTCGTTTGTTTAAAACTCTGTAAAGCATCTGTGCTAGAGGCTGAGTTAAAATCTTCAGTTTTAGGATGCTGATTTAGATCGAGTTCTTGAGTCTCAACCACAGCAATGTGAGAGTGGGATGGCTTGTCTTGTTGAGTCTGCTGATGTGCAGAATGAATAACTTCGTGTTTGTTTTCCCTTTCATTCATTTTATTCGTTTTAGTGGTCAGCTGGTTTTCGGCATCCAGCTTGTGTTCACACCTCTTGCTGTAGAGCTGCAAATCACCTTTGTCGACGGAACTTTCAATCTTTTGTGACACCTGCTTATTATCGACATCTTCCACTTTCTCACCAACCCCAACAAAAGGCATTCCAGTTGCAGTCTGTGACATAGAAAATAAAAAAATCACAACAATCTTCAGGGTGTCAATAGTTCTATGGATCACTTATGAAGTAATGTACTTTTGAACATAAGCAGGTGTCACATTCTGCCATCATAAACATTCAGAACACATGTTCCTGCAAAGGAGATGTTACACTCAAATATAGATTTAAATATATCTATCTTCTCTGTACTTACAATAAAATTGAAATCAGAAGCTTTAGTTCAGGATTATCTTTATCAAACAACAAATTAGAGTTTGTACAATTATTGTGGTCAAGGCTGGAATTTTTGCTTGCCAAGTTTTTCCTCTCTTTTTATTGGGCGGGGGGTAAGATCTCTGTCCTCTTACATATATAAAGATACATACACATCTATACATATAGTATAGAATTTTTACCTCAACTTGTATAGTACCCCTTCTATAAGGCAAGCGCTTCCCTATTTACTATTTAGACTAGAGCTGTGTAAGATTTTTCAAGTGAAATATCCTTCAGTCCAAAAATGCAGATTCAGGTCAATCAAATATTCTGTGATTCATATAGATTTCGGCAAATTGTTTCAGGTGGACAAAAAAAGAAAAAATAGAAATGCTGAAGCTTTTTTTCCAACATTTCCAAAGTTAAACTTTTTGATTTGTTGGGCTAAATTCACAAGGGGATTTAGACACCATCCACTAAGCCAAAGTGGAGGTGATGGTTCCCCATTTCTATCTAACAGACCTATGGTTAGAGCACTCAAATAGAATGTAGAAGACCCAAATCTGAATCCCTTGTCTGGGGCAGAGATTTGAGCTCAGTTCTTCCCGCTCCAAGGTTAGCATGTTAACCACAAAGTTATTGGGTACTTCAAATGATGCTTTGAATCCTTCCTTTTGAAGTTGTTTCACTTTGTATAAATACTTCAAATGTTCATTAGATAAAAAGCAGCAGACGGACACTGTAGCCTGATTAGGGCACCTTGCCACCTGTTTACCAGTGCCCGCTTTACTGCGGATTTTTAGCCTCTCACTTCTCAGCTGAGCATTTTAACAATTCAGCTATTCGGTATAAGTGGGAGACACAGGCACTCCCCTCTGTTTTGTGAATGACATCTAAATCCCTTTGTCATTTTAGCTCTTAATTTCCAAAATTTCTTTGCATTAATTAAAAATAGTTGAAAAGGCCTGAAACTAACACACAATGTTTCAAATAAAAGATTTTGCCCAACCCAAAACAAAATATTTTTCCAACTTGTTGATTCACCAAGAACACAAAATCATTTTAAACTACAAAGTTTTCTTCAATTTTTTGAAACTGCCAGCAAATGAAAAATTCAGTTATTCACACATCTCTAATCCAGAAACACACAAAGGCTACAGACGATACATGATTATACTTATAAGCTTTAATGTACTACAAAATTGTTATGAGGTCTACTCTTTAGGAAGGCTTCTCTCCAGTAAATTTGTTTTCAGTTTTTTCAATATGAAGTTTCAAGTTTGTGGTATTTCTCTGATTTAATGGCTTGACTTTTTTGTTTTGTTTTTCCCTTAAAAATCTAGAACTAATCAAATGAATGTCAAAACCAAAACAAACAATCATCTAAGAAATGGGAGAAAGTTTAAACTTAATATCAAGTAAACCTTCCTGACAACTAGATATACTGAATAGTCCCACAAGAGAAGCAGTTAAAACCTTTGTCTAAGACTTTCAAAACTAAACCGCACAAACACTAAAAGTTCTCCATCTTGTATGGATTTCGCCAACCCTCTCCATCCCCCTTTACAGACAGCAACCCTTCATCCAGTCCTTTGTATATGTTAGGTCTCATACGCTGCACTTACCTTCCAAGCAGAACGGTCTCGCTGAAGAAGAGAGCAATTAACAAAAACATTGCCCATAACTTTACTTAAGACTTATAATGGTCATGGCAACTGGGTCAGACATTTTCTTGTGGCAGGCTACAGCTTTGAGAGTATCGAAGAGATACTTCTGTTTCACTCCATACAAGACTTTTTTCTTAGTTAAGTATGGTAATAGAGAAATGAAGCTCTGAAGCTGAAGCACCAGGATTGTGATTGCATTTTTGCAGAGTTTTATGGCTTATCTAGTAATTAGTGTTTCCTTATATGAAGCAGTGAATTAATACCAGAATGGCACTCAACCACCCAGTTAATTTTTTCTGCAAAGTCTGAAGAAAATTGATCACATTACAATTGAGTTAAAGATAATAAAAAGCTACTTTAAAAAAATCAAACCACTCTGTACAGCTTCATATTTACAGCTTTAACCGGAGTTCCATTATAAACCCTATAACTCACTTACCATATAATTTTTCATGGAGGAAAATGTACTTTTAGAGTATACTACTCAGTAGGGAAGCTCATCATGTTAAGCACTATGCTCTGCACTAAACATTTATACGAGCAGGCCCCTACACTGTAATCTCTTTGGGATGTTTCTTCATGCCTGTAAAGCCTACTTTTCTGCATGCCTATGAATGCTTTAAGGTGTCGTAAAATATTATATTTTAATACTGAAAGGGTTAGAGCTTTTTCAAAATCATTGCATAAATACAGAGCTCAAGGTAAGTACAAACAATTTCCAAACTTACTGTAGCAGCATGAAATTTTACCTCTGAGGATGGGTTCCACCTGGAAAATAGGCAACATTCTTCAACTAGAAGGTGTACTGCTGATTTTTCAAGTCCAGATCTGGGAGGATATAATCCACGTCTTCTCTGCCTAATGCAGAGGTTGTACTTTAACAGTACCTTCTTCATCATACACTCTTTCTTTAAAGAACAGCGATTTCTCTTCTAATTCTCAGACAGCACTTAAACTAACTTTTCTACAAAAAACCCACACACACACACACACAAGGAGTCCTGTAGCACTTAAAGACTAATAAATTTAGTTATTGCATAAGCTTTCATGGGAGAAAATCCCACTTCTAGGTCTAATGGCCCTTATAAGGAATGTTCCATAGTATCTTTCTCCTGATCCTCTTCACTAGAAGGGGATGTTAACACTTGAAAATTGACTTAAAATATTAAACAGTGGCTAATGAGTATTCTCATATAAAAAAAAACAAAACAAACAAACACAAGAAACAATCCTCAAAGTTTAAGCCCTTCCTGATGGGCTCATTCCAAGGCAAATACACAAAAGGTAAAATAATATGGGCAGTCTTCTCAACTTTATCTCAAAGTTCTCAAACTTTGTATACTGATGACCACTTTCACACAGCAAGCCTCTGAAGACTTGTCTTCACTGATGTCAGATCTACTACCTCCCTGACTGACTGATCAGGTCTGTGAAGACCTGCTCAGCCAATCAGGAAGCCAACACTGGAAGACCAATTCCACAGGAGTAGCAGCACGGAGTCAAAGGAAAGATTTTCCCTTTCAGCTCAGGCTACTGAAGACAGCCTGGTAAGTAAAAGGCAGGCAATCGGATGGAGATAAACAAGGAATTTTAAGTACCTTGCGTATCTCCCTTAGACTGCCACCAAAATCACATGGCAGTATAGGCCAGTCATGAGTGTGCCACCCAAGCTCCTCACTACATCTTCCATTAAAAATTTTTAGCAAGCCCAGGATGATAAATACTGGTGCTATTTTTAAAGTTAGAAAGCTCTTTAAACCACAAATATAAAGTGACCGATTAAAAAACAAACAAAAAAAGGTTGCCTTTGAACTTGTATTTAAACAAAAAAAAAATTCTTTTTCCTCTCAGAGAACGTTTCATTATGTCCATCACATTATCAAGGATCTGCAACATTATCTTGGAAGATGATCCTTCACTCAGACCTTGGGTGGCAGGTCAGTCCCCACTTACAGATAATCCCCTAACCTGAAGCAAATACTCTCCAGCAACTACACACCATACAACAGAAACAAAGCACTTATTCAGGAACCTATCCTTGCAGCAAACCCCATTGTCAACTCTTCCTCCATATCTACTCAAGTGACACCAGCATTGGTCCTAATCACATCAGTCAAGCCAACAGGAGCTCATTCACTTGCGGACCTACTAAGATGATGCTATCAATGCCCCTCTGCCATGCATACTGGCCAGACTGGACTGTCTCTGTGCAAAAGAAGAAATGGACATAAGTCAGACATCAAGAATGGTAACATTTAAAAAAAGTCACCTTGAGAGCACTTTAATCTCCCCAGAAACTCAGTAACAGACTTGAAAGTTGCTACACTTGAGGAAAAAACAGACTTCAACATGCAACTGCAGAGCTGGAACTCATACACAAACCTGACACTATCAGACTAGGTCCGAACAGAGACTGATTGACTAGCTTACTACAAAAAGAATGTTCTCTTGTTTAACAATTCACGCTTTCTATCAACTGTTTTGAGAGGGCTTTTTCCACCCTAACTGAATTGACCATGTTAGCACTTACCCTCCTCTTAATACATACTCAATCTTACATGTGGTTTACGTATACCTAATAAAACAAGTTTCCACTTCATGCATCTGACAAAGCAGGTTCCAGGCCATGAGAGCTTATGCCCTATAAAAATTCTTTCATTTGTCTCTAAGGTGCCACAAGATTCATCATTGTTTTTACTTGAAATAATGTGGCTCAGCAACGTGCAAAAAATATTACCTGTGATAGGGGGCCAGCATCTTCCTTTTCAACAGTCTTGTTCTTTTTCTCCTGCTCTTGTTCAACCTCTTTGCACTCCCCTAAACTCTCTTCAGAAGCTAAGCGTTTTCTCCCCTGCACATTTGCTCTTGATTTTGATGGCTCCATACTGCTTTTTCCTCTCCCTCTGCCTCTTGTGACTCCACCACCTTAAAGAAAAAGAGGAAGAGGACATTTATAGGTTCCAATCTTGAATGCAACCTTCCAACCCTCAGAAGAGGTCCCAAGAGATTGGACAAGGACTATCAGTGCCCATCTTTAAAAAGGGAGAAAGGCAGAGACAGGAAACTATATACCAGTCAGCCTGACTGAAATCCTTGTGTCAATACTGATAACAGAAGGATCCCTGCAGAGGAACAGAAGAATAGCAGGAAAGCTTTGTGAGTTCTAGCTCTGTATTATGTTAGTGGTAGAAGTGAAACCCTCCACCTTTCTGTATCCTTTCAGCAACCACCTAGCTAACGCCTGCTGAAAGTCATTGATTGCTAAGGATTTTTATAATAGTTTGTAAGGTGCATGTTAAGTTGCTAAATCAGGTTAAGTAGAACACAAAAATACTTTATTGTATGCTTGTTATTTATTGCATTGTAATAACCTCTGAATATCGCAGTGTGATAAGGATCAACCCAGTTGTATAATTTAACATATTAAAAGTACCAGCTCAGGCTATTACAAATTATACAGTAATTCTATAAGCAAAATAACTTACAATATACAGACACAGTTCAGTTTTTCATATCTCCTAATAGTGGTCCTCTATCAAGGTTTATATACATGTGTATTAAGTGATTTTCATTTTTAAAATCCTGTTTTATTATTAAATAAAGAGAACATTTGTTTTCAAACAATTTGCTGATCCAGGTGTCAGTTCTTGAGTGAAAGACTGTATCCGTGTCTCTACAGAATAAAACAGCAAGCCAACCACATTAGCAAAATTATCCTGATATAGGTACAGAGAGCCTCACTTATCACAAAAGTTTCAAAGTAATAGCACAACACTGACAAAATCTGCAGTCCTTCCTGTTGTGCATCTACTTCTTCTCAGATGGACTGAAGAAAGGGAGGAGAAAGAGAAGCAAGGCTATAGCCCCACGCCTCATGCACCAGCACACACTATGGGAACAATGAAGTAGGTACAGCAAGGTAGTAAAAAAAAAGGGGGGAGACTATGTGAGAGGAAGAAAGGAGGGACTTCTTGGACGATTGAAGATAAATGAAAAATGTCAGCTTCATTTTATAATGAATTTTCTCAATGAAAAATCATCTAAATATTTTTGCTAAAACAAACAAGTATTTTGTTTAAAAATTTTCATGGAAATAAATTGGGACTTTTTTCAACCAGCTCTTGGTCACAATGTTAAAGTCTAAGATCTTGGGACTTCCCTCTGCTGAGCCCTCTTGGGTATTCTACAATCTTCCCTACCTAATGATGCGGAACAGTTACATCTAAATTTATAGCTGCACACAACTCATCAGGCTGCACAGATGTAGTATTTCTATTTAAATATCTCACTAGTTTGGGACTGACTCTGGCTGATTGATAGTTTGTGATCCAAGATGGATGGACACCAAATTTCTGCATGTAGAAAAGAGTGCAATATTCTCTTATTTACAATAAGTTCTGAGGGTGGTGGTGGTGAATTAGAAAAGGCTGCCAAAAATGCGTACTAGATTTGTTTTAAACTGTACTCTACAATTTACTGCACTGTTCTTCAATTTTAGATGCCTCTGATCTGTCGTTTGGTATTTATTCATATACACTAGAGAAATCTGCTACACATACCACTACAGTAGACCTTCCAGTTTTCAAGGAACTGCTGATGGGGGGGGGGGCCGGGGGAGGGGGAGAAAGAAGAAAAAAAGAGTACATGATCTTTACTACTGCTTGTTTATACAAGTCTAGTATAAAATATATCTAATATTTACCACAAGATAATTTTTAAAAAGAAAAAAAACAACATTTAGAAAATTGCACAAGTATAGAGTTAAACAATTCATTTGAACACAGACATTTTTGTGTGTGGCAAGCTCAAATATTTCAAAATAAAGGAAAAATAAAGTTAAATAATGAAAATAAACCCAGCTATCAACTGTTTATGCAAATCAATGGTTAAGAAATATATACTTTGCCTTTGATGAGATCTGTTGCTACCCAAAACATTTGCATAATTTTACCAAGAGATTCAAATCACAATACAGAATTTTAATATGAAAAACAAGAAAATAAATTAAGTTTGAAGACTGTTTTGGAGACTAGTATACATACGATGTGAAATCAGCTAGAACTTACAATTGTATGCAGGAAGACATTATTCCACAATATGAGAGTTAGAAATCATTTTGAAATAGAAGTGATCTTCAATTAAGAAGTGTTCTCCAGACACGCAGACTATGCCAACACTACAAAGTTAAAGCAGCTTTAGTTATATCAACAACCACTGCAATTAAACAGCTTTTGTGAATCCATACAAAGCTCCTTTTAAGATCCAATCATTGATCTTGCATCAACACAGAGAAATGCACTCTGGGTAGCTAACCCACTGTGCAACTCATTACAATCTGATGCCGGATGTTCCGGGAAAGGATCACAGTGCCTAATGGGGGGCAGGCTCACCATCCGAGGATGCAGTTTTGTCTCTCCCACCATTCCCCTGGCTTCAGACTTCTTCTGCACTGCTTTTCATTAGCTCGTGTAAACTGTGCACCTACCATCTCAGTCTGAAAGCACAAATCACATGTTGCTCTCCAGTCTTGTAATGAATGTTATGAGCACAACATGGCTGATCTTGCAGTATTTCACAAGCTATGAAGCTGATGACGACACTGTTCTGTCTGCCCTGCTGTGCGCCATGGAAAAACAATTCAAGATTGAATGTCAGCATCATGTGAAGCTGGACAAGATGAACCATAGCTACTGAGCTCAAAACAAGCAACAAGTGGTGGTATCAAACTGTGGTTGAGATATGAGGTGACAAACAGTGGCTGAAAAGCTTTCAGATGCACACTGTGACCTTTCTGGAACCGTGAACAAGAGCCTGTTGCTGCCCTGTGATACAACAACAAAATGAGAATCATTCTCACAGTGGAAAAGGGAGCAGTGTTAGGAGTTCCCAGTTTCCAAACAGCAAACTCCTACCAATCAGTCACAAAACAGTTTGGAGTTAGAAAATCCACCATGGGGTTCCAGTCATGCAAGCAAGTGTGTAGGGCTATTAATATGCACAGGACTGTGATTCTGAGCAACATGCATAAAATAGAAAATGGCTTTTCAACAATGGGATTCCCTAACTGCAGCAGGGTGACAGAGGCTCTCTCCCCCCATTTTGGTCCCAGACCCTCATTGTAAATGCTGGGGGATCAAGGATGTGGACAAATTGGAAAGAGCCCAGCAGAGGGCAACAAAAATTATTATGAGGCTGTAACACAACTTATGAGGAGAAGCTAAGGGAACTAGGCTTGTTCAGCCTGCAGTAGAGAAGAAAGAGTTGGGGCGGGGGACTTGATAGCAATCTTAACCACCTGAAAAGGTGTTCCAGGAAGGATGGGATAAGGCTCTGTTCAGTAGTAGCAGATGGCAAAAATAGGAGCAATGATTTCAAGTTCCAGTGAGGAAGGTCTAGGTTGGATATTACAAAAACCTTTTTCACTACAAGGGTGGTGAAGTACCAGAATGGATTACCCGAGGAGGTGGTAGAATCTCCATCCTTAGAAGTTTTCAAGGCTCAGATCAACAAACTCCTAGCTGTGATGATTTGGGTGGGGTTGGTCCTACATGGATGACATTCTGAAGTCCTACCTTCCAATACTAATCATCTATGATTACTGGGGTCAATTCACTGACATCAATCTAGGATGGTCTGGCAAAGATCATGACGTATGCATCTACAGGCGCACAGACTGGTATAGAAAGCTGCAAGCAGGAATTTTCCAGACCAGAAGATGCCTAGGGGATGTAGCAATACCAACTGAATTTTAAGGGAGCAATCTTATCCCTTGCTCCCATGGCCTTAGACTACAAACCTTGACTGCAGCAAAGAGCACTTTGACAGGTTCAGCAGGTACAGAATGATACTGAATGTGCCTTTGGCAGATTAACAGGGCAATGATGCTGCCCTTTTGGCAGCAAGGACCACATTTTCCTCACTGAGGTCTCTGCAGCCTGCTAGGCTATGCATAATATTTGAGAAGCTAAAGGGGAAAATTTTCCATAAGGGGGAAGCACTCAGTTGGATAGGCTGATGTCTGCTTTTGAGTAACCACATACTAGGGCTTGTAGACAGTTCAACAGGGAGCTATTTGAATAAGGGAGCATTTTGACAATAACCCCAAATAATGTGCATTTCTGTAATGCATTCAGTCAGGCACCATTTCTTTCTGCCTTGAAAGACGCTTGTAATGATTTATTCTTCAATGTTAATAGTAAGCTGCAAGTGTGCCAGTTACTACTCTGTGAATTTCAGCAGGAACCATAATGTGTAGGAGAAAAATGAACCTTTATTTTACAGTAGAATATCAGAGTTACAAACAGCTTGGGTCTGGAAGTTGTTCATAACTCTGAACACCCCATTTTGGCATTTCTTTCTGACGTTTACAACTGACCATTGACTCAGTTTTGAAACTTTGCTGTGCAGAAGAAAAATACTGCTTTCCATTATTTTTTTAGTAGTTTAACACAATATAGTACTGTATTTGCTCCTCCTTCCCTGTAGCTGCTGCTGGACTGCATACTTCAATCCAAATAAAACGTGTGGTTGACTGGTCAGTTTATAACTCCAGTCTTCATAACTGAGGTTCTACAGTATTTCTATAAGAAATTTGTTACTGAACATCTGTACAAACATTACTATTTCCTACAAGGGACGTCACAATGAAGAGCACTTTTTAAAATGAGGCTCTCACAACTAGGTGTAATTCCAACTGTCAATATGAAACATTGTCTGTGGGCTGAAATAAACTTCAACTGCCTAGAACGTGCAAGGAATGGGGATCACGAGCATACAGGAAGCACTTGGAAAGCAGTTTTGTATGGGAAAGCAAGTACAAGTATGCAGCACAATCAGGGACCTCAGCATGGCTGTTTGCTCCTTGAGCAACTGTATCCCTGACCATCCATTTATTGCGAGTAGAAAGAGAGAAATCAGCAGCATTAAAGTATTGCAGCAGCTCACTAAACATCTCTTCCTTGTTCCTCTCTTAATCAGACTGAACTAATGTACAGGAGGACAGTCTCAAGGGTACATCTGCATAAGCTATAGAAACAACAGAGGAAGTATAATGAGTGCATTCACAGCCTTGATTTATAGAGGTTACATACACCACTTTTCACTTTCCCTTGATGGGCACACAGTACAGCTAGAGCCTTACCCCTGGTGAGTTTGGCCTGAGAGGAATGAACAAGATGGGACAAAGGATGGGGTGCTTTCCGAGGGAAACCATGACAAGCACTTAGAAACACTATTCTGAATACTGGCACCAGGTTCCACAAATATAGGTGATGGAAGCTGATCTCATACCTGAAGGTAACCAAGGATGTAGCTCTTGCATTCTTGCTGAGTTCCAAAGGGGCAGCCATGTTAGTCTAGTAAAGCAAGAAAAGGCAAGGAGTCTTGTGGCACTTAAAGACTAACAGATTTATTTATTGCATGAGCTTTTGTGGGAGAATATCCCACTTTGTCAGATGCTTTGAAGATGGAGAACTTACAGAACTGGATGAAAATAAATGCAGGGGAGTGTAAGACATGGGATCAGGTCATACTGCAACAGCAAATCAGAGCATTTGTAAGGATTCAAACTTTAGGAAACAGCATACAGAGGGAGGGTGAAGGCAAATTACCTGTTATGTGAAAAGAATCTATAGTCATGATTCAGCCTTGCTTTCACACAACTTAATTTGCATATTAATTTGATTTCGGCTGTTTCTCTTCGAAGTCTTAATGTCCCATTGATTTTCTCGACAACCATCATTAACAAGTCATCAATGGCGTGATTAGGAAAATGGAAGTGCTCAGCAACTTTTGTTGCTGTTGTTATGATTTCTGATATCAGTTTTATGTGCATTTAGTCTTCTGCGTAGGGTCTGTCCTGTTTGTCCAATGTGTAAGGCATGGGGGGCATTTCTGTCACATGATGGCATAAATCACATTAGTGGATGAGCAGGTGAAGGACCCTTTGATGGAGTAGCTGGCTTGATTAGGTCCTATGGTGATGTCTTTTGTGCAGATATGTGGACAGAGCTGGCAGCGTGGTTTGTTGCAGGGATATGTGCCTACTTTAATGTTTCTGTTGTTAGGTCTGTAGTTCCTGGTGAGTATCTGTTTAAGGTTTGGGGGTTGTCTTGTAGGCGAGGAGAGGTCTATCTCCCAAGGCTAGAAAGAGTGAGGGGTCATCTTTTAACATAGGCTGGAGGTAAAAGATGATCCCTCACTCTCTGTAGCCTGTGTTAGAATAATGGAGGCGGGTTGGTGACAAGAGTCCGCACTGGGGAGAGGCAGTCTGGCAAACCCTTGACCAAAACCTCAAAACTGACGTTTAGGATTGGATGGTTGAGAGTTAAATGTTGCATTGATCTGTTGCGCTAGTGTTGTTGACGAGGTCGAGACCTACAGTTGTCGTACCTCCTCCTCTGGCTAGGCTGCAAGCAGTTATTTGTGTAGGGCTGGAACCTATGGTTCCTTCTACAGGATACCAGTGTATAGATCCCTCAAATCTTTTAAGATGTGCATAATTTCATTTGTCTTCTCCCCAAACAGTTTAGATCTATCGAAGGGGAGGTCCTTGATGGTCATCTGCACTTATTTGGGCAGCGCCCCTGCATGAAGCCATGACGCCTGTCTCATAACTATAGCTGTACCAATGGTGCAGGCTGCAGAATACGCCACGTCCAGAGAAGCCTGTAGAGCCATCCTTGCTGTAAGTTGACCCTCTCTTATTCAGGAGTTAAATTGTTCCTTCTTGTCCTCAGGTATAAAGTTGAAGAAGTCTACAATCTTTGTATATATGTCATGATTGCGAGAGGACTGTGGTATAATTTGCTACTCTGAGCTGGAATGTAGCTAAGGTATAGACTTTTTTGCCGAGGAGGTCCAGGTTTTTTGGTTTTTTTTTTTTAATCATCATCATCTTTGTCCGCTGGTGATGACTTGAAAGCTTTTTTTGATCTCTGATTCACAGCCTCTGTGACTAGAGAGTTAGGCTGAGGCTGCCAGAAGAGGAATTCATTGCCTCTTGATGTGACAAAGTATTTATCTGTTTTCTTGTTTGTAGGTGTGGCAGTGACAGGTCTTTGCCAAACAGGTTTGCTGGTTCGATGATGCCCTGCCCATGGATGAGGGTAACTTTTTTCAAGCTTGAGGACTGAAGGATTCTATATAATTTATGTTGGTGGTCAGGTCCTTTTGGATAGAAATATCCAGAGTATCAGCAACCCTCCTGAACAGCTCTTGGAACTGCTTAGTGTCATCCGCTTTAGAGTTGTGGGCAGACTGCTCACTTGGTGATTCCTGAGCAGATATCTGTTGCCCCAAATCTGCAGGGGGTGGGTGGGGGTTTTGGCAAGGAACAGCTGAAGGCCACTGAGTGTTGGTAGGCAATTGTGGCATAGGAGAGGCTGTCTGAAATGAGCCATACTGGGGCCAGTTTCCCCAGCCCAGATGGGGAACCCATATGGGCAGGTTCATGTACCAGGTTGGAGGCACATCTCTTGAATCCCAGCTGTGTCAGCATGCTGACAGTTCCAGGTTCAGTCAGCTTCTTGTTCTTCACTTTGTTATTTTGTCTTCTCTTTTTCCTTTTTTTTATTTTTTTTAAATGTTTTCAGTGTACTCATCTAAGGTGTTTATTGTCTGTTCAGGCTGGAGACAGGTGGCCACTGGAAGCAAGCCGGAGCTGAGGCGTTCTCCGTCTGAGCGCAGAGGCAGTAAGGAGGGAAGTGAGGGACTGGGGGAGGGGAGCAACCAGTGTGCATCACCAGTGGTGCGAAAACAGCCATGGGTCTCTGCCGGCGCACACTGCTTGCAAATCTCCAATTTGAGGCGCAAGGCTGGCCACACACCTACAGTGGAGCAGACAGGGACACTGCTCGAAGAACACCACACACTTACTCTACATCTCATTTTCTTGCCAGTACTCTCAATCGAAAGTACCAGTGTAGACACCAAACCGCTGAAGAAGAAGATACTGCTATGAGATCAGCATTTAAGAATCACACCAACCATAGTAAATTTCAGGACTGAAGGTGAAACATTCAACCACTATATGTCTGCTGGCAGAGAATTACTTGAAGTCATTAGATAGGCACCTGGAACCAGAGATTCTTGAAGTGCTATACTAGATTTTTACAGCTATAGCCTCTCATGCAGGCACAAAAAAGAATTCTTTTTTTATTTGAACTAAATTATTCACACTTGAGATATCAATTGGAAGTTAATCAGGAAAATCTAGTTTCTCTCTCTCTTTCTATCAGCCTTTAAATTAAAAGGAGGGAAGAGATGAGATCTGTGTTTTAAATGTTCAAAGGACCACCGAAGTAATTTAGAAGACAGTTGGCTCATTTTTCAAGAGATTTAGGCAAGTAGTAACGTAAGCTCCAGTCACTTTCACGTATGCATATTTGAAATAGTTTCCCCCCTGCCCTGAAATTATGTTTAATTCACTGACTACAGTTAATGGCTGTTCCTTTAATAAATATTTGTAAATGTAAAATATTTTGATTAGAGAAGTTTATGTATCCAAAACATAAGGTAGTTTTATTTAATGAAAGTAAACTTTATATGCTGCTGTGTGTCAAATGAATTGCAGTTCCTAATGTTTAATCATGAGCAAAAAGTAATCTAGTAAATAAAAATAGTGATCATCTATTGCTTAACACAGTGAATATATACAACAAATAAGATTCTGAGAACATGAAGATTGGCATTGCTTCCATAAATGAATATGAAAATGAACCCTCATGTTTCAAATACAGTAGCAGATCTAGGTGCAGAGTTTCAAATTAATTGTAATTCCACATGTATTAAAATTATATCAATGAAAGAATTCACCTGTCTTCAGAAAACAAGTACAGATAAAAATGTTGATTACAATAGATTTAAAGTAGCCTTTCCACTTGGTGATTTAAACCACTAATTGAAAATGATTCACCCTGCTCTCATCTTAACCAAAAGACTGAATCTAGAAGTTTCAATCAGGGACCCAGGAGATGCTTCCCAAAATATTCAAGTACAAAAACACAAATTCACAAACCCACTCAAACAGCAGTGCACAAAAAGACAGACAAGCACTGTTTATAGAACATTATGTTCTACTCATGTTTTTCCCAGACCATCCACAAATAGTAGCTATTTGTACTTCCAACTTAAAGCACTCGATATTTATCTACCAACTGTGTCAACTGAAATTTGTGCAATTTGCTGATTGTAATGTGAAGGAGATATAAGCTATGATTATTTGGAGACTTGTTAATAATAGACATCTCTTCAGCATAAAAATGGCCACGAATCTTGATAAAACATCTCTTGAAAAGACATAAAAGGAATTACTAAAACGTAGGTGTTTGTACATATGTACAAACAGCCTAAATGCCTAGATTCGTTAAAAGCACTGTGCTCTGTATAAATCATTAAAGTAATAAGGCAATGTAGGCATAATCATTTGTACTGCTAAACTACGTGAAAACACAGGATTCCTACAGTAAGTTAACGACTAAATGGTCTCAAAAGGTTTAAATAAAGAATATTTTCTATCCAGTGAAAAGGAAGACTGCCTCGAGACCACGAACTAGCTTTGTCCCAAATGCTGGTTTTCCTTAGCTTGACTGATTGATGCACAGCATAGCACTAAAATAAAGAACACTGAACAGTTTCATTTAATATGTAGACAGTATAATTGTTATACGTTAATTCAAATAAACCTGTTAAACACTTTTTGGGGGATGTTCGTGCCACTGAAGTAACCAGTGAACAAACCAGGGAACGTTAGTAAAACTAAACCACCAGAATCCCTACCAAAACCAGAATCCCTATCAAAAATGTTTTATAAATGAGCACACAAAACCAAGGTACATAGGCAATTGCAGTGACATTTAGAAGTTTAAGATGTTATTTTCATTTTTTACACTAATTAGTGTACATTTACCATATAGTATGCAATAAGTCCCAAACTTCAAAAGACATTAACATGTGTGATTTTACGTATATGGGCAATCCTTTTAAGTTTAATGGGATTCATAAGTAAAACTACTTGTATTACCTTTGTCTCTGCAGGATTGAGGCCTTAAACTGTTTCTAGAAATACCTTTTAAGCCATAAAGCTACCAAATCCAAGCAACAACACTAATGATCTATATTATAAACATAGAAGTGGGCTCTCTCTGTGTTAAGGCAAAAATCTCAGCCTTAACTGATTGTTTTGCATAACATAGGATATTTAGAGTTTGAGCGACACCTAGTGTTTTTCCAATGTAGTCTTTTTAACACAGATGGGGAATGAGGGGTAACTTAAAACTTCAGTCAGATTCAATACTTATTCAAAGCCAATACAATGTCAATGGGGCAGCTAAGAATACAAACTGGGATTTTCTCCCATGAAAGCTCATGCAAAAAATAAATCTGTTTGTCTTAAAGTGCCATACAACTCCTTGTTTGTTGTGGGGTTTTTGTTTTTTGTTTTTTTTTTGGTGCGCGCTGGACTAGACTAACACAGCTATCCCTTTCATAATAGCTAAGAATACACAAGATCTACTGTACTAAAAACTTAATAGGCATGAAACATTAACTGTTCTCTGTGCCTTGTGAATTGGTATTATAAATACCATACATTTGGTATCACAGACATTTGTGGCATTTTTAAAATTTGACTGAAATTCATACTACACTACACAATATCACTTACTGGCCATATTCAAAATATACTTGATGGAATCTGGCCCTAAGTTAAAACAGTTAATTGTGAACTCAACAGGTGACAGTCTCCTACTATTGAACCAGAGAATAGCATTGGAGTCCTTTTGCTCATGGAGCTAAAAACAGAAAACAAAAATTACTGCCCACTTGCAGTCATTTTAAAAAGTGTCCTGAGACCTTTAAAGGTTAAAGTATATTAACTGTGGTTCCTTGGCCAACATCTTACTCACACTTATAGCCAACATGTCACTTATATTTAAGGAAGTGTTCAATAAAGCTTGCAATTTTGGTATAATTATCATGATTGTAACTGGATAAGAGCACAGTATAAATTTGCCACTCTTAACTGCAGTGAGGCTCATGTATATTCCTTCCTGCCTAAAATGTCCATCTTTTTATCCGCCAGCATACGTCTACTATGGGTCTGTCTCACCTGTTAGTTGGCTGCCTCAATAACCAGGGAGTTCTTCTGAGGATGGGTGAAAAGGAATTCATTATCCTTTGGCGCTACAAAATACTTTTTATCTGCTTTTTTATTGGTTGATGTTGTGGAAGCTGGATTTTGCTAGATATTATTGACTGGCTCTATGATGCCATCGTCCATTGGTAATGATACCTTTGATGAAGTATTGGAATGTAGAATCCTATATAGTTTGTGTTGGAAAGAAGGATTACTTTCTGGTTGCATGTCCATGGTTTCAGCAATTCTTTTAAAAGAGTTCCTGAATCATCATCATGATTCGGCCATGGGTTGTCCATAGTCAACCCATCTGATGGCACAGTAGTAGTATCATGTAAGTTTACTCACTGTGTCTAATGGACTTGGGCTGGGAGGATGTTGGCTACAGACTGCTGTGGGACTGGTGTCCGTGATGGTAAGAATGCAGTCTGTGAAAGTCCATAGCCTGGACAGCTTCCCCACATCCACAATGGCATGCATACTGCCAGGGCATGTTCAACCACAGCGAAACAGGGTTTTGCTGTGCAGCCTGATTTTGATCAGACATTAGTTCCTTGACCATATCGACAGATGAATCTGAGTCATCATAAGAACTAAATGAGAGTGAGGTGCCACATTCTGGGGACAACAGTGAGGAGTGAGATGAATGAATCTCCTCCCGAAAGCAATACTTGGTCTTCCTTTCATGTTTCTTGGGAGGGGACTGCTGATCCTGTTGCCCCCGTATGGTTACCAGCCAAGTTATAGACGATGTATCTTTAGGTGTTGGTGGGATCATCTGGATAAGCTGCAGTGCCACAACCTGGGAAAAAGGCATCGGCACCATTGGCTGAAGCTGCGCTGAGATCGGTGGCACCGACATATTGGGAGCCAGCAAAGCACTGGGCGGAGCAGTCAGCCCTGCATTCAGAGCCCAGACCAACCGTACCTGTGCTGTTGGTGCTGAAAGTGAAGCGCTTGGGGCTGGTACGCAAAGGTTCGGGTCCAGGATTGGCACCGTAGCAAGTCCTGTCAGCACTGCAGTCACAGCCGTTACAAGCTGTTTGTGGTGCCGCCGCCATGGATTTGACAGTTGGCGCTGGCAGAGGCTCAGGAGCCACGTCCATTAACCCCTGCTCCTGTGCTGAGCATCTGGGGTATGCCCTGTTCTTAGAGCCACAGGTATTGGAGGAACCTGGAGCCTCCTTTGTACCTTTCTGCCCATGAGTGGGCTTTAATTATTTTGCCATCACTAGGATAGAGATGAGGAGCTCCTCTTCAGTTGAGCATGTTTATTAGGAGACTTGCCAGGGTCAGAAGCTGGACGAAGTGCTCCCCCCCTTAGCATTAGTTTCATTTTCAGGCTCCTTTCTTTTCTTGCCCTCGACTTTAGACTGACACAACAAGGGCAGTTGTCAGACAAATGTCCCTCACCCAGGCATTTGATGCCCTGGTCATGGCCATCTGAAGCAGGCACTGATTCATTGCAAGCAGAGCAGCGCTTGAAGCCTGCAGCAGTCGGCATCTTGCCATCTCGTCAGTTCTTTTTTTCCCCCCCCTCCTTTTTTTTTTTTTTTTTTTTTTTAAGGAATAGATAGTTCCATAGTTTAGGTTTTAACTAAATACAGGTGAGCTCAAAGGTTGAGGGAAGCAGGAGCTGATGAAGGTCTGTGTTAAGCTGGAGGTGGTAGAGAAGGAACTGATGGGGGCAGAGGGGCACGCGCATTCCAAACAACAGGAAAGATCTCCGATGTTGGGTGCAGGTGTGACCATTCACCTATAATGGAGCAGCAGGGACACTGCTCGAAGGAGGAGGAAAAAATACTTAAGTTCATTGAGGCAAATGAAGGGGATGTAATGCAATGGAGGTTTTAGCCAGAGTAAAATCATAAGAGTAATCTGATTTCCTTCTTTCAGTAGACAACCAAATTTTTTTTTAAAGAAGGGAAATTGAGCAAATCTAACACATTTTGACAGCACATGGGAAATCTGTTAACTAAGAGAAGACGGGGATTGGTACAAAAAGTGCAAAGTGGATAAGAAATTGTCTAAGGGGAGAAAATGTGTTGTGCTGAAATGAACTCTCAGACTGGAGAGCAGTTGCTAGTGGACCTTCAAGAATCAGTCTTGGAACCAATTTTTTTAGTTAGCGGGGAACAAAAAGTAGAAGTGATTATAAGAAGTTGGGAAGCATCATCAATACAGAGAAGGATCATAACATTATTCAGAAAGATCTGGATGACTCTGGAGACTGGAGTATCTTTACTATATAACTTCGTTCTATTTCCAAGCATAAGGCCAGGCACATAAAGTCTAAAAATTTCCGTTATAAGCTAGGGGCTTGCCAGCTGAAAATGATAGAGGAGACAAGAGACCCCAGTATGTTGGTTGATCATAGGATAACTATGAGCCATCAATGAGACAGAGGCAGCTGAGACAAAGGTAAATGCAATGCCAGCATTGAATCAGGTGAAGTATTTCCATTAAAAATACAGAAGAATTAATGTCCCTGCACAAGGCACAAGACCTCATTTAAAATACTGCATAGAATTCTGGTCACCCAATGTTTAAGAATGAATTAATTCACACTGGGAAAGGTGCAGAGAAGAGCTGCTATGATGATCGGGGAAATGGTAGACCTTGACTTGTTTAACCTAGTGAAAAGAAGGCTGAGGGCGCACATGATCGCTCTCTAAGACTACATGGGGAACAGGGGGTAAACAGGGAAAGCAAAGAGCTTTTCAAGCTAAAAGAACAGTGTTGGCACAAGAACAAATAGATATAAGCAGGCTACAAACAAATTTGAGCCAAAAAATTAGAAGACGGTTCTCACCATCAGAGGGGCAAAGTCCTCGAACAGCTCTGAATAAGACTTGTGTGAGGCAAACAACAATTACCTTTCAGGTGGCCAGACAAAATTTATGAGTGCAATGATACGGCAGGGTTGCTTACGATGATGAACAGTGCGTTTCAGCAGCTGTGAGCATTCTTTCTGATCTATGTCTTCAGGGCTTCAGCAGGTCTCAAAAGGGATTTCCTTCATCTTCTCCATGTACTACACACACACACACACACACACACACACACACCCCCTCTCCCTTCTCCAATGCATCAGAGATGGCCAGAGCTGGAGACGAAATACTACCTGTAGTGGGCAAATGCTCTGAGATAGCTCAGGTGCTTGACTAGTTCTTGATAAAATGTAAAAGACCTAAATGATCACTATGTGTGAGAGCAAGAAGGAATTCTTCCCCAGGTCAGATTGGCAGAGACCTTGGATTTTTCCCCATTTTCCTAGAAGGAAGGGGTGTGGGTCACTCTTCAGGATCATCCAAGTATTTCTAAATTTAATCAAGTCTCTCCCATGGCAGGGGCCTCAGGCATCAGTGCCTCTGTTCTCTGCCTGTAGCGCATAATAGTTTCCTGGGAGCTGTGACACTTTGTTCTAATTTTGTTTGCTGGGTTTACTGTGTGGGAGTCTAGGTGGTGACACTAGCCCTGTGATGTACAAATGGTCAGACTACGTGCTCTGGTAGGCGTTTTTGGCACTACATTCTATGACTTCATGGGCTTAATCAAAACAGGCTGATTTAAGTACAGAACTTCTCTTTACTTAATATTCTAGGTTGCTTTGCAGCATTGCCCTGTGCAGCTGCTGCATTACAACCCAGACAAGGCTTCATTCCTATAGTGGATAAAGTGATTCACCACTATGTACTTCTGAGCTACTCCCAAGGGACATTGTGAAGTCAAGTTACAGTATAAAGTGCTATCAAGTTTTTGGAAGTTACAGGCACTATTAAAAACAACAAGTATTGTTGCCTAGGTAAATACATCATGAAAAGTGCAATCTGAGAAGAAAAAAATTAACAAAACCAAACATGTAAAAGAAGCATATTGTCAACTATTTTTTAGGAAGGCAAATGGACCCTCTGTTTCAGGCTTAACAGGTCGGAATAAAAATGCTAAAACATCTTATCACAGGACTTGACAAAATGTGCTACCCAGCCAGGAGCCACCTAAAAAGTTAAAGGCACCTAGCTGTGCCACAGCACTCCAGAACACCCCTTGCTGCTGGAAAAAGGCTACCACCACTGCCAATTTCAGGAGCAAGCCCCAAGCCTCCACCACCACAAAAATAGCTGCCAAACAAGGCTCTTTCAGTGGCATTAGGAGGGACCAGCAGTGTTCAAAGTGTCAGTGATGGCAATTTTTTTTTTTAAATAAAGGCACCAGGGGCATTCAGCTTCCCAAGTACTGCAGAGAAGCTAGGCCTTCAGTCAAATTTCTGCGCTAGGTGCCAATCTGGTGCCTGGGATTTGTCAGGCCTTATGTCATCATTAGTTCAGCCTCTTGATGCATCCTACAAAACACTAGAGGGCATAATGTGTGAAACAAAGGAGGCAATAGAAGCTAATATGTTCAGTTATCTATCAAGCTATAAAAAAGACTACATGTAAAGAGGATTCCATGAAAGGAAAAATTATTTGTTTATACATCTATTTTACCATACTAATGGTATGAATAAATAGATCAAAGCAGTGAATTGTTGTAGTAAGGAAAGGACTTTGTACTGCATGACACACCTACCTCTTTTAATGACTGGGGTTGAAAGACTTTGAACCACAACATCTCCTTCTAACATCCAAGATGGAAGCATCCTTTTCCTCTCAACAGGTTTTAACTGCTCACTTTCATTAGAATTCACAGAAACGCACTGAAATAATGTTTGCTGATTAGTACCGCAATACTTTTCTTCTAATTTCAGAACAAAGAAAATATGAAAAGAGACTGTTCAAAAAGATATTTGTAAGTAGTTTGACTTCGTAAAGGGCCTGGACAGATCTGCTTTTCTTATAGGTTCAGCTTAACAGAAGCAAAAACCTGTCACAATACTGAACATTTTGGTACCTCCTATTCTCTCAGCCAATCAGCATTTTAAAAAAAGCTTCTCTGTTCCCGCAGTTAAGATCTACTTAATGCTCAGAAGAAAGCCTATGTTCATTTATAGATCGAAGTGCACTTAAAAAATGCTCAGTGATACCTTGGCTTGTGCCAGTTGAAGCATCAGGAAGTCTGGAGATGAGGAGAGCAAGTAATAGTGAATTATGAAGAATGTGAGGTACGAAAAGTTCAGCATTTTTCAAGCAGCTGTTTCACTCTATGTTAAGTTATGCTCAGAAGTAATCAAAAACTCTAGAACTGGGCTAGAGAAACAAGAAATATATACTAACTCTACTTAGGACAGGATCATTGACAAGTACAATCAGTTTTAAACCAATGCAAACTGTGCTTTACGAATGGATAAAATATCATTTGGAAGTCTTGAAAGTTCAATAGAGGCTGGCCTTTCAATTGTACTTATAAAGAAAACAGTCATGGCACTTCATCACAGAGGAATCATCCTTTTTCACATTATGTTGCCTTCCCCATCAGAAAAGAAACAGTAGTAAAATAAACAAACTGACATCTGAATAATTATTACATTCCCTGAAAGCCATTTTACTCAACTACTGTAAGATAAGCCATTGGAATTTTGAAAACTCTCTTCTGTTTGCCAGATCCTGGCTGACTGGCTCTAAGCCTCTTTAATACAGATGCAAATCAATTCTAACAATACAAAAGCAGAATAATATGAATCTTTCTTCCGTACTCTCGCTGACCCTCAACACGACTCCACTTGGGAATAGCTATGGACAGATCTGTGTGGATCTTATTGCCCAATCTAGCCCCAGAACAATGTGTTCATGATTCTAGCTACAGTGCACGGGAGGTATGAACTTCACAGCCTTTTCAGCAGGGTACAAGTACTCTGTTTTATTATACATTCTCCTAGACAGTGGCTTTGGGGACAAACCCCAGTTCATAGAGTCCTGAACTTGCACTTCTTTCCAGCATATCACATAGCTTTGGAACCAAATAGATTTGTAAGGACAAACAAAAAACTCATCATTTCCTCCTTCCACAAAACACAAATTTTATTTCTGATCACACTGTGATAAGGTCAGCTCAGAGGGCTACAGAAAGGTGCGGCAGGGCAGATATGCAAGCCCCAGGCTGCTAAAGGCTCTTTACCCTGGCTACAGAGAAAAGGTCTCTGCAGGCCAACTGGAGACGCCTGGGCTCAATCAAGGGCTGGCCCAGACCTATAAAGGCAGCTGCTACAAGGAGGGAGGAGGGAGACACTGAAGCTGTCTCCAGGTCTGGAGCCACTCCCAGGCAAAGGAGAAAGCTACCACCCTAACCTCTCTGCAGACACAGACTGAGAAAAAGGAGGAGGAATCAACTGTGATGCCCAGAGAAGTTTCCCAGAAGACCCACCTGGGCTGGGGCAGATTGGCCTCTGGCTCATACCGCCAAGGGAGAGTTTTGGGGCTGGCGGGTCAGGCCCTTCCCTTCTCCCCTCCCCGGAGGGGCAAACTTGCCACAACACTCACTAACGAAGCCACTCTTAGTTTTGAAGAGGTCTTTTACAATGTTGTACCTGTTCACAGTGTTTCAAGGTGTAAGGATTATCTCAGTCATGTCAGCTTAAGGCATTTGTTATCAAAATTGTTTTTGAAACATTTTTATAGGGAATATAATCAAGATAATGTATTCTCAGACAACCTCTTGATTTGTCAGAACCTACTTTCCCCTGAAGCACTTAAAAAGGTATAGAGACAAGAACAGTAAGAGTTTTCTTTTTACCTGATTTTCAACCCACCTTCCAAAAATACTGATATATTACAATATTTAATCAATTAACACCACCTACCGAACTTTTGGAAGAAGCCTCAGTTTCTGGAGTTTCCTCTATGCTTTCCAATAGAGAATGAACTTTCACTTGTATGTTATTACTGGAACATGATGTTGGTTTTACTAAGGAGGGATCACAAGACATCTTAGTAGGGTGATCACTTGAAGAGGATCTATTTGGCATTTCATCTGGAGCAAGCTTGGTATTTTTCCTACAGTGTTATAAAATACAGTTTTTAGTTGAAAGACATCTCACAAACATCAACTATTTGAACTGAATACCAGTCTATTTACCATAAACATGTATTTTCACTGAAATGTCAGAATACAGATGAAAATCAGTTTTAGATATTGAGAGAAACAAAAAACCTCTACTGTACTGCATCTATGAAGAAGAAGAAAATGAGGCTATTTTAGTACCATTAAGTCTGTTGGCAATTATTGACTATAATGCATATAGCAAATAAACCACGACTGTCTAAAAGCCACCAAAATCATCAGTCAGCTCTACTTAAGATCAAAGATTAAGTGTAAGACTGTACAAAAACACCAATATGACGACGTCAAACTAGATTTGCATTACAGATCATAAAATATACTGTTTTCTGCCTTCACAGAATCAAAAGATTAGGCTTGGAAGGAAGGAAGGTCATCTAGTTTAACTCCCTGCTCAAGGCAGAACCAACCCGTTAAATCACCGCAGCCAGAACCTTGCCAAGCCAGACCTTAAAATCCTCTAAGGATGGGGATTCCACCACCTTCCTAGGGAACTCATTCCAGTGCTTCACCACCTTTCTAGGGGAAAAAAAAAAAAAGTTTTTCCCCCAACATCCAAAGTAGACCTGCTCCACTGCAAGTTGACACCATTGCTCTTTGTTTTGTCACCTGCCACCACTGAGAAGAGCCTCACTCCATTGTCTTAGGACCGCCACTCCCCTCTTTCAGGTCACTGAAGGCTGCTATTAGCCCCCCTTTGCTCTTCTCTTCTGCAGACTAGAGAAACCCAGTTCCCTCAGTCTCTCCTCTTAAGTCATGTGCTCGAGCCCCCTAATAATTTTCACGGCTCTCCACTGGACTCTCTCCAATTCATCCACATCCTCTCTGTTGTCAGCCGTGCAAAACTGGACACGATACTGTAGATGTGGCCTCACCCGTACTAAACAGACAGGAATGATCACTTCTTTTGTTCTACTGAAGATGTTCCTACTAATGCAGCCCAATATGCCATTAGCCTTCTTGGCAACAAGAGCACACTGTTGACTCATATCCAGTTTCTTGTCCACAGTAAACCCCAGATCCTTTTCTGCAGAAAAGTTTTTAGCTAGTCAGTCTCCAGCCTGTACTAGTGCATGGGATTCTTCTGTTTTAAGTGCAGGACTCTGCACTTGAACCTCAGATTTCTTTTGGCCCAAACCTCCAATTTGTCTAGGTCATTCTGTATCCTAACCCTATCTCCAGCGTATCTACTATTTCCACCAGTTTAGTGTCATCCACGAACTTGCTGAAGGTCCAATCCATCCCATCATCCAGATCATTCATATGTTGAACAGAACTGGCAACAGGATTGACCGCTAGGGCATTCCACTTGATACTGACAGTCAGCTAAACATCGAGCCACTGTTGAACCCAACGATCTAGCCAGTTCTCTATCCACCCCATAGTCCTTTCACTCAAACCATACTACTTCAGTTTGCTGGTAAATTACTGTGGAGACCTGCTAAAGTCAAGGCCCATAACACTCACTGGTTTCCCTACATCCACAGAGCCAGTCATCTCATCACAGAAGGCAATCAAGTTGGTCAGATACAACTTGTTCTTGGTGAATTCATGACGACTATTCCTGATCACCTCCTACTCCTCTGGGGACTGCAGTGAAGATGACTGGTTGTCCTTCCCTGGATCCTCCTCCTCCCCTTTTTTAAAGATGGGTTTGCCTTTTTTCTAATTATCCATGACCTCTCTCAATCTTCACAGGTGTTCAGAAATAATGGCCAACAGTTCTGCAACACATCAATTCAATTCCCTCAGCACCCTTAGATGCATTACATTCAGCCCATTAAACTTGTGCATATCCAGCTTTTCTAAATAGTCCTGAACCTGTTAATTCACCACGGAGAACAGCTCACTTCCTACTGTGCTAGTCTGGCCATTGACCTTGTCTATGAATACACAAGCATAAAGAGCATTTAGTACTTCAGCTTTTTCCATATCATGCCTTCCTCATGCACTATTTTTATACTCCTCTCCAATCACCTATCCAAGCTTCTATATTTTGTAAGCTTCCCTGTTTTTGCTTTAACTCACCAAAGATTTCTCTGTTAAGTCAAGCTGGTCACTTACTGTATTTGCTGTTCTTTCTGAACATCAGGATGGTTTATTCCTGCACTCTCAATAAGGTTTCTATCAAATACAGCTTGCTGTCCTGGACTCCTTCCCCCTTAATATTCATTTAACTCTAGGAGTTATTAACTTACGATACTACTACTGCATTACTGAAAATGACTTTTTTAAAACCATAAAATGAACAGTTTTTAAGTGTTATTCAAATTCTACAAGAGATAGTATCACACTAGTGATTAGCAGCCTAAAGTAGAACACAGAGAAAAGCTAACAAATTTTCTAATACAGGCTCTCTTTCAATGGGAGTTGAGCGTTTGCCTTTGGGGAAAAAAAAACTTCTCACCTGTAAGATACAGTAGTACTCTTGAGTCTCTATCAAAACACTAAACAGATAAAAATAATTAAGCAGGTACAAGTTTGTAATTCTTCCCTGAGATAATACAATAAACCAGTCACTGGAACTTCCAGATTCAGTCTCCAGGATTCGGAATTTGATATGGATTGAGCTATTTACCTCATGCTTTTATTCTTTTCATTAAAAGATTTATAAGAGATAAAATAATTTAAACTTGACTTTAAGCAGATATTTAGATTTATTTTGTGTTCATTCAAGATTGGTTGTGTTTTAAAAAGCTATAATTAATATTACAAATAGCACTTTTTCCCCCCCAACATCAGACATCCTTACCTTTGTGTGCTTTCCACATTGGAGTGACTAGAAAGAACCTTGAAAATGTATTTGTCTATCAACAGGGAAAAGCTGTCACCTGGGCTCAAAGAGTACCATTCATCTGTTTCCAATGGTAATAGTTGGCTGTCCTCAGGCGATTGATAAAAACAAGGATTCACATGGACCTGTCAATTAGAAGAAATAAGACTGATAAACAGTATGTTATAAGAATTATAACAGCTTACCTTGTGCAGTGAAGCCTTGACTCAGTTATTAATACAATTCCACATACTGCTGCAACCTTGAAATAGTTGTTAGTATGTTAAACAGAAATAAAGCACAATATTCAAGAAAACAACTGATTCCCACTTGATGAAGCTTTTATTATAAAAAAAGATACACACACAGTGGCAGCCACCCAAAAGTACTTGTAAGGCTGAGTTAATATTTCCATTTGCAGTTCAATTTCATTTGGTTTCTAGGAAGACTAAATAAATTCCTGTAGCAATTTTACTTCTGAGTTCTAGGAAAGATTTAATTCTTGGGAAAATGTTGGCTGAAAAAAGTCCAAGCTTTGCAGAGTTCTAAACCTTTTATATAACTAACTCATTTGACAAATCAGATCTCCTAGACAAGACTGGATTAACACTGAGGCAAAGCCAGCCAGGTGCCCCAATTCAGGGAGCCCAGACAAACATTTTGTTTTGACCAGTGCAGATTCGTCCATGAACTGAAAGAACTTCACTTAATTCTGTGGTGTTTTGACCCATGTGTTAGGCAACACAACTGCTCACTGAAGCGAGTGAAGTTGTTTCAGTTCATGCACAAATCTGCAACTGCTCAGACTCTCATCATACAACTGAGACTCACTTTTCCATTTACTAATATAGCCAAAGAGATGAGGAAAGCACTGGATAAAGAAACTACTATTGGAGAAGAAATTGGCAAGTGTATAGACTAGGAAGGAAATTCACTAGAGTGGCACATACAAGAAGGAAAATCACTGACATGTATATTTCCCTTCCTTTCATATCTCTACCTCCTATGTCATCCCCACCTTGAATCTTGCATTTCCTGTCATTTTGTGATCATCATAGCAAAAAATGTCTCTTTCAGGACCTGCAAAGCTTAAAAAAACTCAAATACTTGGAAGTTGTTTGTTACTGAGATTAGAAGACAGAAGCCATGAAGTCTATGTAGCACTTAAATTTTCATGGAAACAGCTAACAGAAAGGGATGTGTGCTACACGCTTGCATACATAATAAGAACTACCATCCAAGGAGCTGGGGGCATCTGTAGCGAGGGAGAGCTAGGACTGCATCCTGAAAAAACACAAATATACCTATGCATTGTGCGTCATACATTAACTGGAATCAGTGGAACTACTTCCATGCTTAAAGTTAGGCACATGGATAAATCTCACCACTAATCAGTGAAACAAGCTATTTTAAGTGACCTTAGTATTATAATTGTTTGCTACAAAACAAAGTCATCTAGGTCAACTTCTCAGTGTCTCTTTCCAATTCTGAAAGCTATATTTGGAAAGACTGCCATCAGTATTTATTTACATTTGTAACTGGCTGACAGATGGCATTTATTCATTTTCACAAGAAAAACTAAAAATTAATAATTTAATGATGGGGAGTGAGGTAAAAATATAAATTTGGTTTAATTTAGACAATTAACTGAAGATCTCTGAAAACTCTTCTGTTCTTACAGCAAGATTCTACTCCTGCAGTATAAAAAGCACAAGGTTAAATTTTAGAAACATGACAAATGTATCTTATCTTCTGATCTGTTGCATAATCCTCTAATTTACTGTAAAAAAATTAAAAATACCTATTACTCTGTCAAGAGAAAAGATAGCATTTATTTAGTATAATGTAAAAGCTAAAGTAATTCTTTGCCTTTGATGTGCCAAGGAATTTTGTGGAAAAAAGTTGTAGCCTGTCATTCTTCAATTATTATTAGGCCTCCACTAAAGAGAAATCCTGAAATTTCAGAGTTTTTAAAATAAAGAACTTTAACACCTCCATTTTTCTTATTTTATTGTGGTGTGTGGACTACAGACATGCTCTGAGTGACATTAAGCACACCACACTGAGGGACCAATCAGAGGAGAGAAAAGACTGAAGGCTAAGTGGCAGAGAATGGTTGAAATTAACCACCAGATCGATTTGGGACAGTATGGGCCTGCTTTACGTCAGCCATACAAATAATACTTTGGGAAAAAGAACATGGCAAAAAAGTCTGAGGTTGAACCTGTTTGAATGTGCACCCTGATCTGAGGTTTGTTGAACTGGAAAGCCATAAGATTGGAGCCAAATGTTTCAGTTAGAAAAATAGTTAGCTATGCCAGAAAGGCAAACAGTTTAATTTTCCAGACAAGCCAGAAGAGGCTATTGTTAACAACTGTTGGAAGCTTGCATACTCAGAATCCTTCTCCTAGGTCACAAAGAAGAACCAGAGCCACTCAGCACTTGTAATTCCAGTGTCTCTAATCCATTAAGTAAATTGCTACCAGGTCCTGAGAGCAGCACATCCATCCACATACTGAAAGGCCATTAACTATAGGCAAGCTAGGCAGCTGCCCAGGGTGACGGATTTGGTCCTGCCTCCCATCATCATGATAGAAGGAGCAGACAAACGGGGGGGGGGGGGGGGCACAATGAAATAGTGACTAGGCTTTGAGCAGCCCCTGGACCTGCTAGTATTCCCTTTAATTTCTCCCAACCTCTATGCAGACATTATACAAGAGGCTCCCACAACTGACAAGACAAACAGGGTGCTCATTCCCATACAACCACAACAAGTCTAAATACCAAGATGGAGGAACTTGAGGGCCTGACTTTAAGAAAGGGCTGTAAAGAACAGGAGGCAAGGGAAGATCAGGAGAACTGGCTTTATTCACCCTAAAATATTTCCTTCCTTTGAACCAATGCAAAAATCAGTCTCCAAGAACTGAAGATAACATGAGATGAGTATAACAAATACATTAATGTTTATAAAGCATGCTCCCGTCCTTAGAGAATGCCAGTTTCACTGTTGATTATTCTACCGGTCACCACATGCCATTCAGTTTCTTTATTTTCTGACATTCCTAATCCGTGATTACTACTTCCACAGATACTTCTAAGAATTAGTAACCTCCATTTGTATCTGATATCAAAGTGGATTTTTTCTGGCGCAATTTAACAGTTACAGAAACAGTTACCGGTTTGATGCGAAGTTGGTCACCCACCACCTCCAATATGGCATGATTTCTGGATACTCTCTTATCTGTAATCTGGAAAAAAAAAAAAAAAAAAAGACACTTGAGATAAGATCAGTCATTTGGAATCACTAAGAAACAAACAAATCAAAGTAACAAACAGTCAGACTACAAGGTCTCATTGGAGTGCAGTTCTTCCAGGCTCTATGATACTGACATCTTGTAAGTAGTTCCACATAATACAATTACTTTAAAAAATAAAACAAAAAATGTATTAGACCCAGATTAAAACTTCATGGTCAAGATTTTCAGAACTGAGTGCCGAAAGTTTTATGGATTTAAACATATAATTAGAGTTCAGTCCTCAATGCGAAGAAGAGTTTGAATGTGAACCTTGACAGCTTTAAAAAAAAAAATCTAAAGGCAAGCAAAAAATCCCTAAAGAATTTACTGTGTCAAGTTCCTGGTTCTTCAAGGCCTGACAATGCTAATTAGAAACAAGAAACAATGTGCTTTGAAGTACTGGAGTGCTGAGCTTGTCTCAAGGCTACTGGTATGCAAAGAGCAGGGAGTCATGTTTTCTGTGAAGGTTTCAATGCAATTCCAACAAATACCACCAGCATGACTGCAGACAAATAGCTAAATCTAGAAATACTAACACAAAAACAAAGAGAGGACTCCAAAGTTTACAGAACTCAGGAAAAAAAAAAAAAAAAAAAAAAATATAAGTCATTAGTTTCTAGGGACTGATGTTACAAGAACATCTTGTGAGGTACATGCTGTTTTAAAAAAAAAATTGAGGTAATTTTTAATCCCTCCGAAACAGATGCTAACTCCTGGTATTTTTCGTTTACAGAAATTCAAAGCTCAGACTTTTATTGCAGTCCTTTGTTTTAATAATAGTATTTATTACAGCAAGTACATTTGTTTGCTATATGTGCAACAAAACACTTATGGGTTAACCGAGAAACCTGATACTTGCAAGGAAAGCTTCTCTTGTTCACATATTTCCTTTAAGTGTGGCATTCAAGACAACAAGAAAATTCAATTACATCTCTGTAGGAAACTATAATGTCTTTTTCTGTGGTTATTGCATTTAAGATGTGTATCTAAACTGGCTGAAAAGTGCTACCAGCATTACATGGGTATATAGTGACCTCTAGTGAGCAACTGTTACTGCACTTTACCAAGCAAAGAAAAAGATATATCTGAAAGATTACTGAAGACAAAACATTTAACCCCTATGAATTCAACTGAAAAGGCAGACTTTTTTCTCATTGTAGGCATTTACTACAAACATATTACAGCTTAATTTAAGCAAGTGCTGCAAGAGCAAAGCTAGGGAAAGAAAAGTTTGCACAGAATAAACAAACATGCTATTTCAGGACCAAATCCTAATGCATCATCTAGAGAAGGAAGATAGAACAGTACAGAGTCACTGAATCACAACATAAAGGGAGGGTCAGATTGAAGAAGAATAGGTACTAGTCCAGGAAAAACTTTACATCCTTAATGGCAAAAGCAGCATAAATAAGGAGGTGGCATACTGTGTGAAATCCTCTAGGCCAGAGATGGAATACAGTAACCTTGAGTATGGTGGCTATACATAGCAGCACTGTGGGAAAAAATTGTGCTGTGTGGCTACTGAGAACACCCTACTAGGCCCAGGTCACTTGAAAACCCCATGACAGTAAGAGTGAGTACTGGTATTGACCATGAACAACAAAATGAGTACTGTTGCTGGCAATCAACTTTCCAGCGGCCCTCTGATTGCAGCCAGAAGACTGAAGAAGGTCTGCAGCAGCAAGTTTCCAAAGGGGCAGCCATGTTAGTCTAGTCCAGCAGAAACAGACAAGGAATTGTGCAGCACTTCAAGTCAGATTTATTTTTTGCACGAGCTTTCGTGGGAGAAAAATCCCACTTTGTCAGATGCTGCTTTGAAGCATCTGACAAAGTGGGATTTCTCTCCCACAAAAGCTCGTGCAAAAAAAAAAAAAAAATCAATCTGTTGGTCTTTAACTGCCTCACAACCCCTTGTTTTTTGCCAGCAGCAGCAGTGCCACTCATGCCAGCATGGCTCTGAAGCAATCATTAGGCTCCAGTGGGAAAAGGGAGCAAGCTCAGCAGCAAATGTTCTCTCTGAATCAGCCAGTCTGCTGGTATGACTTTTGGTTTTCAAACATGCACTAGGCAGAAACCAATATGGAAACAAGCATCTGAGCAGAGTCTACCAGGCACCAGCCCCTCTACCAACAATTGGATGCAAGAACTAGAATTCTCAGCGTTGCCTTTAGACATTCCAAACTTTCCACCATTTCTCATCCTTCCTACTGGTCTCTGGTTACTAGGGGTCAATTTTTTTAAAAGCCCTATTCCAGTTCTACCATTGAGACTGACACAATTTCATCTCTTTCCACAGAAGGAAAAATTAGTAAATAAGGAAAGAAAGTGTTCTAATGGCCTGTTCATGCCTATTGAGCATTTCCAGTACTAGTACAAAAGATTTCTTTGAATCCTTTTTTCATTACCACAAATAGGAGAGATGCACTGCCTGCAAAGATCTTATCAGCAGGCAACCCTTACTCAGCTGACATCCTCAGCTCTTTAGAAATCCAAATATCATAGAACAGTTAAGTTTAACATCTTACAATAGTAATGACTCTGGGGGTCCTCATGAAATGCTCCCATTCTTTAAACTACCATCTTAAGTTTTGAAAATCATTTAAGCACACAGATGAAACTAATGTGGTTCTCATTAAAGCAAATGATGATGAAATATAGAATATTAGAAGTCTACAAGCAGATATTCTGTGAATTATAAGGAATACATTCAAGCCATCAAACATTTAAAAAAATGCAAAAATATCTCAATGAAACTGAAGGCAAATAAAATTCATGAGCACAGATCAGAAACTACCTAGTAGTCTATTCCTGAAATACATCTCAAAAAGTAGCCAGATGGCTGATCAAAGAGTTGTGTGCAAGGCTAAGAACTCATCTTAAAATTATATTATGTATGCCTTAACACATAAATACCCAAAGTAGTCCAGATGTATATGAAGAACAAATGGCCATCTAACAGGAGAAAATAACTTAAATGAGAACAATCTGACTGGCTGAAAAGGCTTCCAGAAGATGCATGTGAAAACTATATAGTTCTTAAACTAATCAGATTGCTTATGTCCCCATGAACATTCATTCTTAAGACTGTCTGGCCCCTTGCTGATCTGTCTGCCCATTCCATCCATGTTTCATTTATTACATATTAATATTGCTACAACTGCTTGATTTTCTCCAGGAAACCTTCAAAGCTTAGGCAGCAGAACCAGGCAATCTGAATAAGTGCTTCAGAACATTCCCATTTATTTATTATACCACTATACTGCTAGAGACAAGCCCTAGAACTGGTCAGCCTGTGAAAGAGCCATCATGCCAATTGGAAAAGCGTACCTGCCCTTGTCTAAGGATGCCCAATCAAAAGGGACAAACACAAAATAAAGAGTAGTGCAAAAACCCTTAGCAACAGAGTTCCAAAGGGGCAGCTGTGTTAGTCTTACAGAATTTGACTTCACCCTCCCTCTGTATGCTGTTTCCTGAAGTCTGAATCCTTACCAATGCTCTGATTTGCTGTTGCAGTATGACCTGATCCCATGCCTTACAGAATTGGGTGAAAATAAATGCAGGGGAGTGTAAGTTCTCCCTCTTCAAAGCATCTGACGAAGTGGGATGTTCTCCCACGAAAACTCATGCGATAAATAAATGTTAGTCTTAAGTACCACAAGACTCCTTGCTTTTATTTTATTTTTTTTATTTGCAACAAAGGATATCTAAATGGGAGAAAGGCCCAATTTGCATGCAACCAGAAGAACTGTAAAATGGACTGACTCCTTCTCCTCACTCTATCTTTCTTACCATAAGCAAAGCAACAGCAAATTGATTTTTTTAATAGCATAAACAGGCCATATCCATCCAGGTTTTTAATATGGTGCTTAGCCCACTAAATCAGGATTATGCAGATACTCATCAACCTGAGAGTTAGGGAAGGGGATGGAATGTTAAGTAATTTAGTATATTACAATTCATACAACACTCCAAGTTGTATTTAATTTCCATTTCCAGTGTTTATAGTTTCCTTTTTATATTCCATATCTAGTATAAAGAATCTACAATGATCAGTTTCACAACCTTTCTCTAGTTAATCTCACTCTTCCTCACCCTCATGCACCTATTCTGTAGCACGTGGGCACTAGCATTACAGATTAAACAGTCAATCAAATTCCATCTCTAAATCCACTGGTTTGTACAGTGTAATTGGGCATAAAAGTACATGCTACTGTTTCAAAGGAGCTTAAAAATACTGACACCAGGGCTCCCCACCTCCACATAGTAGTGCCTGACACACAGGCTGTAACTCCACTCAAGGTTGACCCAATAGCCAGGCTATGTCTGAGTGGTGCAGCAACCCAGTAAGCCAGGTCACAAGACCCAGAGCAGGGATCCAAGGCCCTGCCCCACAAAATAGGAACCACTGCCGAAGGATGACTGCAAGGCATGTTCGCTCTTCAACATCTTCTGTAAGGCAGGGCTTCTCCTCTGTGCGGGGCCGGGATTAAGCCTGAAGTGTCAGGGCAGAGGTACTGCTGTTACAGGTGGTCAGTGACCACACAGGGGGGCAAAATGGCAATGTGGGACAACATCAGCCTAAGATTTGTGCCACACAAATGTAAATCTGGACCCTGGGTGGGTTGCAAAGACAGACAAAATGCAATTGACAAGTCACCTTATCACAAAAAAAATTTAGGAACCACTGCTCTTTTAAAAAATGGAGGCGGGGAGAAGAGAAACTTCCACCCCTGCAGCTGCAAAGCTTACACTTAATTTCTAGTCATAAATCTGCTAGTCATGTCATAGGGCTGGAAGGGACCTCATGAGATCATCAAGTCCAACCCCCTGGGAATTGAACCCAGGACCTTCTGCATGTTAAGCAGAGGAGCTAGCCACTACACTATTTGCAGGTATTTTACATCATTAAAATCAAGGGATGCCATGACATTGGCAACAGAGAGTCAAACAAAAGCTCAGAGAAAACTGTGCACTGTCCCTGTTCATTTGAATGGGTTGTCATTTCTATAATGAATTAGCATTCGGTTATTTCCCTCTTGCCAAAATCACAAGTGCACAATGAAACACTGTGGTGTTATTACAGAAAATGCTTTAAGCAAGGTCTTGTTTTTGGCATCTCCGAGCAGAACCTCATTCATGTTGGCAGAAAATCTGTGGGAGCAATAATGTCCTTGGTCCTCTTCAGTCTGACCCCTAATTTTCTCCAACTTGGGAGAGAAGCAGGAAAGACGTCCATATTAAAGGAGTAAAACAAAAACAAGGAGTCCTGTAGCACTTTTAAAGACTAAACAGATTTATTTATCACATGGGCTTTCGTGGGGAAGTGGGATTCTCTCCACAAAAACTCATGCGATAAATACATCTGCCAGTCTTTAAAGTGCCACCAGGCTCCTCGTTCGTTGAGCTAGGCCAGACGTGGCCAAACTGCGGCTCGGCAGCCACATGTGGCTCTTAGAAAAATCAATTTAGTAGGTAAAAGCATATGGCTCTATGCCTCAGTGTGGCTCTTGAAGGTTTAATCATCAACTTGTGTGGCTCTTCAGCTCCCTAAATTTGGCCACCCCTGAGCTGGACTAACGAGTATTACCAATCCCTCAGGCAGGCGTCTCAAATGCCCAGCCCGCGGGCCGCCCTCCAGAGCTATTTCCTGCAACGAGACGATCGTTACCGACATTTGCAACACCGCTGCATGAAAAGCTTTCAGCGGGGCAGCCCTCGGGCGAACATACTGGTCCTCACGCGGCCCTCGTGGGGATTTTTGGACACCCCTAGCCCTGGGATTTTATGAGGAGCCTCGTGACCTTCAGCAGCCCTCAAAGCCCCAGCTCCTGGAGTCACGGGAAGGAAACACACGTGGGTGCTGAGGAAGGGGCGCGAGCTGCCAGGGCCCAGGAGGTGACAGTGAAGATCCCAGCTGAGCCCATGGGCCCTTCCCAGGCGAGTGGGAGCCGCGCCCCAGGCCCGAGGAGCCAGACTTACACCCAGCAAGGGGCCTCTTCCCACCACCGTCCGGCCGGGGGGCAGCGGCACCGGGCAGCCCCCGTCCGCGGGCGCTAACGCGAACCCCGACATGGCGGCCGCGGCCTACCGCCCGGGCCCACAGCCGCGGGACTCCCGCTTCCCTCAGCCGCTGTTTGCGTTTAAATCCCCGGGCGCCGCCCGCCAACCCGGAAGCGGTAGTTCCCAACAGCCCCCCCCCCCGGCCGCGTCGCCGCAGGAAACTACAACTCCCGGCGCCCCGCGCGGCGCGCATGCGCCGCACGGCGGGCGGGGCGGCCGTTGTCAACAGAGCGCGTTCGAATGGGGGAGACGTTGAAGAAAACCGTCGCCGGCGCGAGGCCAGGTAGGGGGCGGCCGGCGCGCGCTCAAGGCCCCGCCCCCTGCGTTCGGTGGGGGGAGGGGCGGGCAGCAGAGCAGCTGATGGCAGCCAGGGGCAGGGGCTGCCTTGCAGCAAGGGGCGCAGTCCAGAGCCTGCAGGCTGCACCCAGGCGCTGTCTAGCCCCTTTCCAGCCCTGCTGCTGGGTGCTGGCAGCTCAGGGCACTGCTGCACCCCTGGCTGGAAGGGGTTTCCACCATTTACAGGGGTGCCACTGGCTCCCCCCCCAAGCAAATCCCAGAGGGGGAGCTGTGTCAGTCTGCATACAGCCACCCTCCTCGGGCACTTTAAAGGCCAAATTTCTTCAACCACAAGCTTTCATAGATTGCAACCACTCTTTCCCCTAATTTTCCAGTCTGGATGCACAAAAAGTTTTCATGCAAATTTTCAGAACCAGTATCCAAATTTGTGCACGCTCCCGTGAGTGTTCAAACGTGGGAGTGCAACCAAGCCTATGATATCTAAGTTTTACATGGATAGAGTGAGGGAAATGATTTTATATGTTACAAAAGCTTATTTGAAAGTGCCTTGTTAAAGGAGCACAAAAATATTGGCACTGTTGAAATTTTTTGTGCACACTTTATTTTGTCGTGTGCACATACACGGCTTAGAGGGAACATAGGATGCAACCCACTTCGGCGGAGGCAACAAAGGGGGTTGGAGCCCACTGAAGTTCATGCCCAAAGCAATTTGTTAGTCTTTAAGGCAGTGGTTCCCGGAGTTTTCTCCGTCATTGATACACCTTGCTAACAGGGCCGGAGCTAGGCTAGCTGAGGCCTGGGGCAAGCAGCCCCCAAAGCACCCCCCCCCCAGGCCACAATCTGGCCCCGGGCATGGGGCCGGCTCCAGCCCAAGTGCCCTGGGCAGGCGCCTTCCCCACCACCAGCAGATAATGGCCAGAGCTGGGCAAGGGGTGCTGGCTTTTCCCACCACGGGCAGATCATGGCAGGGCTGGGAGAGGGATGCCTTCCCCAGTGAGCACAGCTCAGGAGCAGGGCAGATGACGACCTGCCCCATCATGGCCCCTGGAGAAATATGCCTTTGGCAAAAGCACATTCCTCTTGGGGGCCAGGTAGGGGCAGCTGTCTAGCACCCTTTAAACTTTGTCACCCAGGGCTTTGCCCATGGGCCCCACCCTAGTCACGGTCCTGCTTGCTACCTTTAGAGGCACACTGCTATCTATTTTCCAAATGAACTCAAGAATATTCATGAGCTAATGAGCCCATCCAGAGCTCTTTGAGTAATTTTTCAAAAAAATTTCCGGCACACCTGCCCAGAGCTGATGGCACCCCTTTGTGCCATGGCACACCAGTTGGGAAACAGTGCTTTAAGGTGCCCCTGCACTCGTGTTTTGACTCCATACAAAAAGTGTCCCTCCAGCACTGGGCAGCATGCAGCAGTACGGTGATTACTGGGGGAGGGCAAACACAAGCTAATCACCAGCCCGACACACACATCCAAGAGGCTAGGCCAGCCTTGGCACCAGAGCAGGGTGAGCGGGGTTTTGCTCCAGCACGCCGGTGTGGCTTCACTGAGCCACTCCATTAAAGGGAGTGCTCCATCCTGCTCGCTCCAGGCAGCGGCTATTGTGAGGGGCACGTTCTTTAGTTATGGCTCTGCTGGGCACTGTATGGTGCTCAAGCCACTTTAATGCAGGGGTCTCAAACTCGCACACCATGGGACACATACAGCCCCCTAAAATTATTTCCTGGGGCCTGCAATGACCCTTAGGATTTCTCAATTAATTGATAATGCAAAATTTTAAGTGTGTTTACTTACTCAGTCTTCCTGATCATACGTCCATCTTGAACAAATGTAATTCTTACCTCTTGGCATATATGTTACTCTTCATTTTTCATTTTGACTACTTTGTATCGTTGTACGAAAAAGGTTTAGTGATGTGGGCCCCCCAGCTAATGCAATAGTCCTCACACAGCCCTCGTGGTGATTTGAGTTTGAGACCTCTGCTTTAATGTAAGCTTTAACTCCGAGCAGGGCCAGCTCAAGGGATTTTGGTGCCCTAGGTGAACTATAACTTTGGCACCTACCCTCATGTTATAAGAGATAACATCTATATACATTAAATAGAAGAAAATTCACTTCCATTTAATTTGGTGTCCCTTAAAGCCTAGTGCCTTAGATGACCACCTAATTCACCTATATGGTTGGGCCAGCCCTGACTCCAAGTTTGAGCTTGGGGAAAGTTGACACCCTGTGTTATGAAAGAGAGAAGTGGTAACTGCATGGATCCAGCTGTGAGCCAGGACTTTTAATGACCAGTGTACTATGCTTCCTCACCTCCAGGGTTACTCGTGGATGGTTGATGTACTGAGGCCTCAAATTATGCAGAAAACCTCAAAGAAGACCAAACAGGTAGTAGTTTGGAGTAAACAACTGACAATTCTTCCACCAGCTGAAACAGAGGAGGAGTGGCAGGTGGACTTTGTGGAGCTGCTGCCTCCAGAAGTTAGTTTTAAAATTTTCAGTGAACTTGACCTTCCTAGTTTATGCAATGCTGCAATGACATGCAAGAGCTGGAACTGTGCGATTGAGAACAGTGATTGTTTGTGGAAACACCACTGTTTAACAGTAAGAGCTTTCTGCCAACGAGAAATAGACTGTGACCGAAAAAATGGATATTCGTGGAAGGTAAATTTCAGAATGTTGATTGTCTGGCTTTGGGAACTGTTATTAAGAAAGTTGACATTCTCTCCTGATAAGTATTTCTAATCTGTCCAAGGTTAAGAGCAACACAGAGTTGTTACCATCTAATAGTTACAGCCTGTGAGGATTCAGAGCTTGTCTACACTACAAAATTAAGTTGGTTTAAGTCCATATACAGCTACCTCGGTAATTAAAACACTAGCTCACAGTCACACGTGTCCTTCTTGTGAGGATGCATTGCAAACAGAAAGAGCTTCTGCCAACAGAAGTGGGGCATTGTGGGATAGTGACAGGTGGGGACCCACAGCACTGGTGCTGACAGCATCAGCCAGATGTGGGCTTACAGCTGTCACACCCACCCCCACATCCCTACCTGTAAGCCCATGCCTGACTGACAGCTGTGGGAGAGGGCTGCTGTTAGCCCACTTGGGACTGACGGTGAACAGGCTGTCTACGTGGCTACCACATCACACCAACTACATCGAGGTAGGCAACGCCTGGCATGTGTGCCAACAATGGCACACAAGCCCTTTTAGAGTGGCATGTGGCACCCTCTGCAGTACCACTGAAATTGTCACTCCTGCCACTGAAAGCCAATCTGGGTGGCTTCCTTCAGGTGCAGCTGGGACACAGGGGGTCCCCCCGTGCCTTCATATAACAGAAAAAAGTTGCCTGTAGTGGCTCCTCTCTATTGTGATGCTCCCCAAAGGAGCCATTCCAGGCAGCTTTTCCCTGCAACATGCCTGGGAACCACTGAAAGGAGCCACTTCTTTTTGTGGCATTCCTGGGGGCCCCTGTCCCCGGGCACACCACCAAGATCAGCCACTCTGGGTGACTTCTTTCTGTGGCATGCCTGGGAACCACTCCCGCTCCAGCAGTGACCACTGCTAAATTTTCAGGCAGCCACCACATTTTTTCAGCAGAGGGGGTCTTTGGCACCAGATGAGGGTCAGGGAGTAGGACCAGCAAAGGTTGCTGACCCTTCAACTACATCAATGTAAGTGCTACTCCTCAGGAGGTGGCGGTGTGTCAGTGTAGAGGGCAACTTACTCCAGTGGACACAGCATTCTAGTGTATACACTGACAGTTAGGGCCACATAAGCCACCTTGCATGTACAGACCAGGCCCTAGTGAAGTAGTTTCACAACCACCACCACCACCACCGGCAAACTTTGCAGACATACCAAGAAATAAGAGTACCATAGTGACAAGGTATCCTCTGACTCCTGAGAAATGTTCACTGTACTGTAGTTCTGGAATGGCACACACTGAGAAAGGGACACAGTTTTACGTACGTGTTCTCCCATAATTTGGCTTTAGTGAAATCATCCTGCTTGAAGAGAAGGAGTTGCCAGAATCTGCTGAGCAAGAGAGGTATTTGCCTTTACACACCTTGTTAGCCAGATCCAGGTAGGGGTCAGAAAACCAGCAGTTTTACAGCATCCTAATCCAGCACCATTGCAGCTGCTATTCAAAACAATGAAGAGCTCAACATGTTGAGTGACCTAGCTGAATACTTATAGAATCCAACCTGCAAGACTTAGCAGATCAAAGGAGGTTATGAAGTGAGACATTACAACCACCACCCTGAACCAGCCCAGATTTGAAAGAAAGGATACCACCACCTCATTTGGGCCTTTGTATTTGTCCCTGCCTAGATCACTGATCAATGGAACACAGAGTTAAGCAATTTCAGAGTCACCTCCTCTTAGAGGAAGTGTTTTAGTGGTTCAGTATGAGGCAAAAAACTCACCAGGAGACAGGGCTGTGAGCGGATGGAGTGCTAACACTGCTCTGAAGAGAGCTCGAATTTATTTGCAAATTTGACTGTAGTGCTTCAGAGCTAAATAGGAACTTTGGATTTTTTCTCTCATCTTCCTCTATATGGTGTTTCCCAGTGTTTGAATCTTAACAGCTGCTTCGATTTGCTGTTACACAGTGTGAAATGATCCCATGACTTACACTTCCCTGCATTTATTTCCTCCCATTCTGTAAATTCCCCCATCTTCAAAGCATTTGAATAAGTGGGATTTTCTCCCACAAAAGCTCATGCAATAAATAGATTTGTTAGCCTTTAAGTGCCACAAGACTTCCTGTTCGTTTTACTGAAAAAAGAGTAGGCACACTGAAGTCCAAACCCAAGACCCTCCTGACATCTCACTTTATTAAAACAAAGCAAACCCCACAAATCCTAGTTCAGATTTTTTTCCAGTTGCATGGCCATTTATTTCCAAGGTGTTGCCCATAAACCTTCTTTAATGGAGATCCTTCTCCTAGATGGCTACTTCTATCTCCTTTTATTAAGGATTGAGATAAACAAGCTACATGCATCAATGAGTCAACAAGTTAATATCCTCCACGCATTGGTAGGGAGCATCAGAGAAAGAACCCAACCACCCTGTCACACAAACACACAAAACAAGGGAAAAAATAAAGATGAAAAGAAAAGTTTTTCTTTAGGGATGCAACCAAGGGTGGGGATAAGAGGCAAAAGATTTCAGAAGTGGGAATGACTCTTATGCTCAAAAATGAGAAAGTGAAAGCCCTGATCCACTAGAGGGCAGTTTTATACCTATTTAGTGTACGGAGGTCCCAGACACACATCTGTTGTGTAGATAAGATCCAAAAGGGGTAGCCGTGTTAGTCTAGTTCAGTAAAACTAACAAGGAGTCCTGTGGTGTAGATACCATTTCTGGTGTAAAACTTCAGTTCTTCCAACATCCAATGTCTCCTGCTTAGTTTATTCAACTGTTTACTCTTTATCAGGTCACCCTACTGAGAAACTACTGGAAAGGCAAAGTGAAGCATGAATGGCTGAGTGGAAAATATAGCAACATTCATTCACGCTGCAGCTTACCAGAAAAAAGCATGTATCCCATGGATGTTGATACTTGGGGAGAAATACTGGAAGCAGAACTGGAGAGATGAGAAACCAGACATGGATCTTAAACAGCAAGAAATTACACAGAACAGACTATTGTACTTTAAATTTAGCCATTTACATCAATGACAGTGGAAGATGTGTAGTAGAAGCTTCAAGGGAAAAAATGTACAGATAGAGTTTTATTGGTTTGCACTTTATCAGTTTGTAAAAAAATTCTATATAAGCTGTACAGTGTAATTTTTAAAAGATCTGCTGTACTGTTAATATGTAACTCAGGTTGACTTTTCTATATGCACTTTTCAAAAAAAATGGGAAAAAAATTACTTGTTTTTTTTTTTTTTACTTGAAGCAAAAAACATGAGACAAATGAGAAGCCCACTTCCCTACAGTGATGGGAAATGGATGGGCTTGGCTACAGTAGAAGCATCAAAGCCACTGGGGTATGAACTCCTTCATCCTGGACTTTTCTATTGGATTTTACTTGATGTACAGTTATAGTCAGAAGGGCGCCTGTGCAATAGTGCCACCTTCTAAATTGTCTGACCTGTGTATTAGGACACAACAGCAAACTCAGCAGTTAAATGTTATTTTTTAGTGCTATAGAAACTATGATGGGTAAGAGAGCTAGACTTACTCTAGCATAATTCACATTAGAGGGTGCCCACTAGGGTGACCAGATGTCCCCATTTTATAAAGGCAGCCCGATATGTTGGGCTTTTTTTCTTAGCTTTTCCTTAGGGGAAAAGACTGTGCAACAAGCCCATAGAATACATGGATTTACATTAGTGGAATTCACCAAATGCTTAAGGGCTCCTGAAAGCAGCAGGCCCATTCTAAACTCTTCTTACCATCCTTCCCACAGACCCCCAACACTCACATCCTTCCTTCTCCTCTCCTTCCTCTTACAGTCACATATACACTTGGGAGCTTGACCCTACCAACCTTTAGCAGTCCTTAATGGATCTGCTCACGTGCACAATGGTTTGCAAAACACAGCCCTTGCTTTGCAATAGATTTGCTATGCCAGACTGCTCGGTGTTTACCACAAATATCGTGTTAATCCACACCCATTTAAGAGCTTGGTACTTGGCAAGATTAAATTGCTTCTGCTTTGTGCGCAGCCACTGAAGATTTTTGCTAACCCAAGACCATTAGAAGAGCAGAATAGAGCCTTTAGCTTTACAGGTGGGGACTTCTGCAATGTTTAATTTGGGAAAGTCTTTCCTAATGAAAGCCACTAAACAGCACCACCTGCTGAACAGCCTGATAGTAGAGGGAATTAAGGTTTGTATCATTTGGAAGCTTGTTGTTTTATTAAGCCAATTAATTGTACAGGTTGAAGAGGAGGAAAGAAAAGCCTAATACAATATTGTGACAACACACAAAGGCAGTACAAAAATGATTTAGTATGCTAGCAGTGACAGTTATAAAATGCATAGTAGTAGAGATCAGAATTCAGCTGCATTTAACTGTCTTTTGTGCTGCAATCAATGATTTGGGAGTTTAGAAAGTGTGAAAATTGTAGAAGTTTAAAAGCAGTGAGATTTTACTTGATCAGCATCTCGTATCTTGCAAAACCTACTTTACATACATTAGATTTTTGTCTGGAGCACCAATAGGAAGTCTAACTTAGTAAAAATCTAAGGACAAAGATTGTTAATGTCTCAAATTAACTGACAGCAGCATGATTTGAGAATCCAGTTTCTTCCTATGAACAAGATGAATGGTTTTGGTAAACCATATGAACTTTCAAAGTCTTTCCTCCTATATTCTGCGTACCAAAAATTCATGGAGCAACAGAAACTTGATATTTTGCTACAGTTTTATTGTTCCTGATACGCTACTTCATTCTCAGCAAAATTCATAGACAATCTGACCCATATAGTTTTTGGGAATTAAGTATGTTCCATGTTTTCTGAAATAATTGGGTTTTTGTGGCTGGGACAAATTCAAGTTTTGTGCAAGGTTGATTTCAAGTTAGTTGCCAATATGAACATGACACACTTTCATGCAGAGTGTATTTTGAAGCAGAACAGAAACGTCGTAACTTCCAATGAAGGCTTTGATTCTGGTTTACAACTGTTAATGGGGCCTAATCCCATGTCCCTCGATATAAAAGAAAAACTATCATTGACCACTGTGGACATTAAATTAGGCTCACTATGACTCAGTGGAGCAAAGTTGGGAAGTTTTGTTCTGGTAGAACCATGGTTTTTAAGCCATGCGACACAAGCTTCCCTGGACATACTCAATAGTTTATTTCCAGCTATCTTGTGCTCCATTCTGTGTGGTGCAACATGGAAATATTTAGAAGCATTTTAAATATTAGTTTTAAATTATCAAATAGGACTAGGCTTCCCTACCCCCCTCCTTAGGATATTCTGGCTTTATCTGCAGTGTTGTTCATACAAGCTAATGACATTGAATATCAGAATGGTGAGTAAAATGGGAAACTGGCAACTATAAAATAAGATGCTTCCTGAACCTTTAAAATATAAAGAATTTTTGTTCACATAAACGCCCCCTAATTTCTCTGGCTTTGGGCAGCAAGCAGCTTCTACTAAGGCCAATCTTTTTTTAAAATCTGTTCATGTTTACCACAAAAAAAAAAAAAATCTTTAAAGCTGAATTGATACTAAATCACTTGAAAGTATTCACTTTGTTGCATCATCCGATAACCATGTCAATAGTTAACAACTATTGTTCCAAAAACATTGTGTCATGGGAGATTATTGGGCATTTGTGTGCTTCCATGACCTCACAGCACCTTAAATTTGACTACTGTCAGGACACCTGTCTAATTATCTGCAGTACAGTGAGCAGTTCAAAGTTTTAATCAGAATCAGGGCCACATTATGCCAGCTGCTGTAGACATATAGGGAGACACACTGTCTCCCTCCACTACCAAAACAGTATGCTTTATCATGGGACAACCAATGCATGGTACCTATCACGGTGAAGTTCCAAAGAGGTAGCCATGTTAGGCTCATCCAGCAAAAAACAAACAGCGAATCTGGTGGCACTTTCAAAGACTAAACGAATTTACTTATTGCATGAGCTTTCATGGGAGAAAGTGGGATTTTCTACTACAAAAGCTCATGCAACAAATAAATTTGTTAGTCTTTGAAAGCATCACCAGACTCCTCCTTTGTATCCGGGTGAAAAAACCCTTATGGAGACCAGGCCAAGTAGTTCATCAACAGGTTAGCTAGTCATGGTCAATCACAGGTGGGTAGTGCAGTGCTAACCTCACCCAGTGCAATATTTTGGCTACGCTATTGCAGATCCAGATACTTCTGGGAGTTGTAAGAGGTACAGCAGAGCAATTCCTGCACCCTCACTACATCCAGAAGAGCTGCATGGAGCCCACTCTCCAAGATGGCTTCTTAGCTTCCCCTTTCCACCACTCCCAGCCAGAAGAGCAGCAAATGAAAATCTTGAGGGGGTAGCAGTAGGAAGGGCACCCATAGCTATAGAAGGTGGCCCAAACAACAGGCTCTCCTGCACTAACACCCCAAGAGACCCTAGGTATTCAACCTGCCTTCACCTGAAGCACCCCTGAGCATCCCTTGGAGTCTTTCACCACCCACCCAGGAAATCCTCAGACTTCTCAGTGCTGAAGCCTCCTACCCAAGCACTTTCTACCACTCACCCTAGCCATTTTCACCTTATCACCCTAGACTTCCCCCATATTTCTCCCAAAAAACTCATCTTCCCCTCTCACCTTCCCTAGGGAAGAGGCTACAAAAGGAGAACATTTTCCAACCTATTCCTGGGGAGGGTGGGGAGAATAGGCTTGCACTCACACTCTGCTAGAGTGGGGAAGGAAATCAACGAGTTTCACATCTTCCATGAGACATGTCACACATTGCTGCCCAGAGGCTAGTGGTGAGTTCTGTGAAAGTTTGAATATGCTTTAATTTTTACATTTCCAGCTGACGTGTGGTTTTAGACCTCAGTCTATGACCCCTCTACTACAGCAATCTAGGTCCAGAGTGTGAGGCAGCTAATGTAATTTTGTTTCCCTGTAGCTCAGGATGTGGGTCTGAAGTCATTGATTCCACTAGCTACATACAAGCAATACATAAAAAAGTGAGAAATATGGTCTTAGGGTTATGAGAACAAGTGGCAAATTTCTATACAAGTCAGATTCACTGGAGGAAACAGCAAGTTTTTTAAAAAAGGTGGAGGGGAGGGGAATTGATTCCACATCAAAGTGGATGCTATCCTGTTCCCCATTCTGGATTTAGGCCAGCTGTATGCTGCATCATTAGCTCAAGAGATCTTCCAACTGATGGGTTTAGTCAGAAAGGGGCATTTTAATCTATTGCATCCCCCATGTGGCTTTTACAGCCCTGACACTGATTAATATTAAAGCTATCTCAGGATGAAGATATTTCACTTCTTAGATGGAATAAGAGATATGCCTCAGCCTTTTCAACTAGAGATCAGAATATGTTCCAATATAAACAGTATGCAGAGTGCTGTATGCTTTTGGAACAAAGTCCTGCAAATATCGTACCCATTAAAGTGCTTGATATCTTGGGGCAGATATAACCCTACTCCTAAATGTTATGTGCCAGTTAAAGGAAGATTACTTTCATGTAGCCCAGATTAGCATTCAAACATCAAAAGGATAAGTATATGCCAATTAATAATCTCAGGAATACATTTAAATACAGAGACAATGATATCTGGAGTTCTCTTTTGACATTTCTAATAGCAGGATACCCCCAGATGAGCACAGTCTTCTAGAGATACACAGCACTTCGGACTTGAGTCTCAAGTAACCAGACTGGATTAGAGTTCCACACCACTCTACGAGCCATCAGTGTCCAGTTGGGTTAAGTTTGAACTGTAATCTTGTTAACAAAGATGGATAACAGGCTCCTTGGCTGCATCTTGATAGCTGTGAAGCTTTAGAGACTGCTGCTTATCAATACATTTTGAGTTCGAAAAGATCCCTCCAGAAGATCATATAAGAAAGCATATGGCAAAATGGCACCCTAATCTTAGTTGAGTCACCTAGGCACTAAAGAAATAAGAAGTCTCAATGTTTTCTAGCAGCACAACTCACCTCCTTTCTAGTATTGGCTAACCAGTAACTCGGCTTCATCTAGGTATCTGACTGAAAACACCACTGTTTTCAAACATTGCACACAGTGATGATAATCTTTGTACCAAATGCAGGGGTTAAAGTATAATTTGGTGGGTCCCCTTCCCATATGGTCTGGGCCCCCCTCCCACATGTGCAGGCCCCAGCCCACGAAGGATGAGGGCATGGGATACGGAGGAATGGAGCAGGGGCAGGAATTGTCAAGATGGTGAAGGGAGCAGAGAAGGGGTGGGTGGTAGCAAGAAGAGGGGGCAAAGACAGGAGGTGGGGGTGCTGAAGGGGGCAGGGGAGAGAGGCTGCTGGGGGACCCTCAATGGGGTTGGCCCAGCAGGAGAGAGTCTGCCCCACTGCTCCCCACACCAGCCCCAGCCTCAGCCCCAACCCCAACCCCAGCCCAGCTTGCCACCCCAGGGCCTGCGGAGCCAGAGAAGCCTCAGCCCTACACTCCTGGCTCTGACCCAGGCCCACCTCCCCAGGGCCCCTTACCTGGCCACCAAACCAGACTGGCCACCCCCCAGGCTGCTCCTCCCGCCCTGAGCCAGCACTGACTGAGCATGCTCAGAGGCTCTAAGCATGCTTAGTCATTAAATCTCCCACCCTGGGGGGAAGCTCTCTGCTGTGCCAGAATGTATGAGAATGGCATTCTGGGCCCTACTATTTTTAGGGGCTCAACTATGGGTGAGCCCCTAAAAATAGAAAATGGAGCCAGAACATTGCATTCTGGTGCCCACTAGTTTTAAATGGTGGGCCCCAGAATGCAGCATTCCAGCTCCATTTTCTAATTTTAGGGGCCCCCGAACACTGGGCCGCTAAAAATAGTAGGCCCCAGAATGCTATTCTGGTGTGTTCCAGCTTGTGAGGCACAGCTTGAAAATTACTTACTTGCTGCTTAATGACATCATGGTGAAATATATGTAATAACATATATAGTGTCATGAAATACCCCTGTATGATATTCTTATCATATGTTCAAAACCACATAGGATATTTCTTCATGGGCAGGGTTATTTGAGGAAATGTGTGTTCACCACAATTTGCATATGAATAGTAAATAGGGTTCTCAAGACAGCAGGAAAAAGAAAAGGCAGGAGAGAAAGCAAACTTTCACTTCTGCAAATAGATGTGAGAAGAATAAACCTGGTGCCTCCACAGCCAGATTCCCTGTTACGTTCTTTAATCAATCAAGGATAACCCTCAGAATAATCCACTTCAAAAGCTATTAAAAAAAACAAAGGGGGGGGGCAGGAAATCCAAAGTTTTCTCTTTCATCTAAGATGACAAAGGAACCAGCTGTTTGATTTTGAGGGGAGTTCTTGACCTCTGAATTTGGTCAGCCATTTTTTTTGAGAACACATGGCAAGAATTTTACATCGGACCCAGTCTAGTTTGTTCAGTTTTAGCTACTAGATAGCAAGGCTGTGAGGGAAAGCGGGGCAAAGTCCCAGGTCCTAAATTTTAGAGGATGCCCCGCCGCAAGGCCAGCAGCTGCAGCCACAGCCCCTACCTGGCCCCAGAGGCACATTCCTCTCTGGGCACCAGGCTGGGGGTGCAGGAATTTAAAGTTTCCCATCCTGCCCCCCTGAGCATGCTCAGATGCATGCTTGGGGGAGGAAGGTGGCCAAGGAAAAGCCTGTCCGCAGCCAGTGCGGCTCCAGGCCTGAGGACTGCACTGGTGCTGCAGACATGTAAGGGAGCCCCCACCATTACCAGCAGGCCACAGGGATCCAGATCCATCCCCAGCTGGGGATGGATTGAGCCCGGGCTGGATCGGGTCGGGGAGTGTGTGTCTGGAGCTGCTTGCCCCAGGAGCCACAATTTATAGTTATGGCCCTGCTAGACAGCATCTGATGAAGTGGGATTGTACCCATGAAAGCTCATGTGATAGACAAGTTTGTCAATCTTTAAAAGTGCCACAGGAATCCATTTGTTTTGCTGAACTAGACTAACACAGCTACCCCTCTGGATATTATCTTTATGTTTCTCAATCATTTCTGACTTTAATATCTTATGCTTCTACTTGTTTTTTGTAGTTAAAAGAAACTTGTTTTAATTTTAATATAAAACTAATCCAGTGTTGTGTTTCAAATTAGACTGTCCGTAACTTCAGTGGAAACAAATGGTTGAATATTGCCCTGTAACAAGCTCAATGGACCTTTAATATCTGAACTGCCCAGGTGAGGGCTAGAAAGTGCAGAGCACACATGGGGGGGGGGGGAAATCTAGGATTGGGAGTGCATTGGGTTCACACTACAAGATGTAACCAAAGCTGGTGACTGCCAGAGCATGGCATCTAGGATACTCCATGCCTTTCACTAGTAGGGGCACTGCAAGACAGATGAACTGTTATATTTCACGATGTTTCACTCGCAGGCACGCCACAAGCCACGGAAACACTGCTCTCCTTACAGCTTCCATGTAGGAACCAAACTTCTTGGTGGCAAACTGACAGTTAATGTGTCCCAAGTGGGATGGGGTAAAAGAAAATATTCCATGCAGGAATCATAAGCTATTAGCACTGGGAATTTAAATATAAAAATCAAGACAGAGTCCACGTAGCAGCTTTACATTTCACAATTTGCATATGGTACCATGCCCTTGCAACAGTCTACTCACCTATTTGTCTAGGGAGAATATTTTTATAGCTTAACAAGTATCACCAGTTATTTTCCATCATGGTAAAGATTGTGTGAGTAGCTTTTATGCCTCATCTGGAAAATGTACATGCCAGATTTGCAAGGCTATATTAAGATATCAGTTAGGCTGTTAAAGGTGTAATAAAAAAATACTACTTGTTTCATCTAATGCGGTTACCTAATGTTGGTGTGAGAAGTTTAATATTGACATTTCCTGACTGTTGCAGCTTTTAATTCATAGCTTTTTGAATACTCTGTTCACATAGGCCATTTTCATTACAGTCTAGCTCATTACAATTAGAATATGTACATGTGCTCTTATTTTGTATAGGTGGAAGGTACTTTAATATACCTAGGTGATGTTGCAGGATCATTTTACAATATAAAGATCAGAGTTGATTATACATTTTTCAATTTTAGAATTCTTGTACGTTTCTGTCAGTCTGGGAGGAAGTTGGTTTTTGTTTTGTTTTAAGGTTGAACCAAAATGGGTCAGTCATCTTGTAGATGAAAATGAAGATACTTTTCCACTCTCATAAGTAAAATAGATTTTAAAAGAATTTTCTAGTAGTAGATGGTGAAACCTTTTCATTTAGGTTGAAATAGTCATGTATACAATGTAAGGACTGTCAATACTCTGGAGAAAATTGACTACAATTTGTCAAAGTTATTCTAATTTTCAGTGTGCATGCATGTTACTTTGCATAGGGTTCTCTCTTCCCACCCAGTTCTTCTCTAGTGTAGCAGCTTAGAACGGTTTTATACAGCTAGTGAAAATACACAATGAAAGAGGCAGGATTCTGAAGTGGGATGTTCTCCCACAAAAGCTCATGCAATAAATAAATGTGTAAGTCTTTAAGTGCCACAGGACTCCTTGTTTTATTATATTAGACTAACACGGCTGCCCCTTTGGAACTTGCCTCCCTTATAGATGCAGGTGCACATGGAAGGAGCTCTACCTGAACATGAAAGGATTTGGAGCCTGCCCCTGCCCCCCCCCCCATTTTTCTACACCACATGGAAAGTCAGAATAGGTTTCTCCATAACATTTCTGTCTAGAAAAACAGACTATAAGGAATCCTTGTTTATTCATTTTTCTTTTTTTTTTTTAAAAAAAAACAAAACAAAACAAAAAAAACAGTAAATTCTTAGTTTCCTTGGGGGGGGGGGGGGGGGGGGGGGTAATTTGGAGAAAGAGCGTTCCAAAATAAATATCAACCTGGCTGAAATTACTTGGCTTCCAGAATTTTCCCATTAACAAATGGGAAAGATAAAAAGTGGAAAATTGGAATTCATTTGGTTTTAGTGAAAACTCAACAGCGTGTAGTAAACGAGATAAGTCCTGGCCCAGCAGGCCCTAGAAGATCTGGGTTCTGTTCTGTTCTGCCTTTGCCACATTTCATGCAGCCTTGGGGCAAGTCATTTTGCTCACCATTCATTTAGCTGCATCTCAGTAAAATTGGGACAACACCATTCAAAACTCATGGGTTGTGAGGAACAAAAATAGTATATTTACAAGTGTCACTGAAGAGTCTGGAAAGAAATGCCTTATTCAGCTCAGACTTTGGACCATGTACAATAGTAAGAACAGTGCCACATTCTACAAGATACAGGGAAAATACTGAGCAGCTTCTGTGTTCACTGAACGCCATCCAGTCCATTTGCTGAATGAGGCAGAAAAACAATAGACATGATCATGTAGTTAAGGGCAGTTACTAATGCAGGTACCATGAGAAGTCAGAATAAAAACCTAGACCTCTCTGTATGCTTTAAATTCATTATTTACTTGGTTTTTTTGAGCATTTCACTTTGCACTCAATCTCTATGGTACATGTGTATATTGCATACATGTTTTTATATGGCATTAGATATTTTTATTTTAAGTTTGTACCAAAGTACGTGAAACATTTACTTGAAAAAGTAAAACAGATACACAAACACACTGTAGGTTACTGATTTCATTCATTTCATGGAGCATAGAATTATCTTATGCACCAATATGTATGTTGTGTTCACACAGTTCACAGGCAATGCAGCTACACCCTTCAAGATGCAACCCTGGATGAGCACAATGCCCTTACAAGTACACAAGCAAGCCTATCAATTATTAAAAGTCACATGTTCACTTATTTCACTAGTTTATTTCTCTAGCTTATTTACTTCAAAGTTTGGTCTTTATTGTGACAATACAGGAAGAAGAGCACTTGTTAATGAATGCTAGTACTAGAGACTGCCACACATAGGCCTAAATTATGCTGAAGATCTGGCTTTAAGCATGTCAGTTTTAAAACCATTTCAGCATTTTCCACAGACCAAGTAGCTACAGCATCTAACTAATTAGGGTTAACCACAAACGCTTACCAAGTTGTGAGGTGACTTTTAAAAAAGAAAAACGCCCTTATTTTTTCTATTTCATATGCTTTATGCTTGTACATTTGTAATAGATACACAGTAGATCAAGATATGCTGTTTGATATGGTATAAAGCAATGTTTCCCAACCTTTTTGGCTACAGATATCAATTATACAGCCTTGAAAGCCATCAGTCTCTTCCAGTAGCCCCCGCCCCCCAAAAGAAAGCTGTTTGCCTCCTGGCTTGCTGATTTCTGACTACAGCATGGAAACCTCACACATCCTACAGCTCTGCACACACTATCTGGGTCCCAAGGCAGTGCCTCCCTTCTGCAGCCAGAGGGACAGAAGATCAGTGCTCCCCTCCTCTTCCCTTCCCCCAGCTCTAGCAAGGACCCCAGCACCTACAGACCCAGGCAGAATGCTTTGCAGTCCTCCCTGCTACCACCAGGGGGATGGAAACACTCAACTCCTATCTTTTTGGCTGCAGCAAGGAGCCTGCATTGGTTATTTACCCTTGCGAAAACACACTTCACCCATGTCCTTAGGCTCCATTCTGCAATCAGCCAGAAGGAGCCAAGGCCACTTTAAAAGTCCTTGAAGGCCACTTTTGGGCCCTAGAATACAGGTAGGAAACCACTGGTACAAAGCATAAAAGAAGTCAATACATTCAAATGTTACATCAAGCATAAATCTTTAAGATGAACCAGCCAAAAGGTTGTAAGAGTTGAACAACTAATTCTATGACTGACAGTTCAGGGACCGTTTAAAAGCAGCAGTTCTCTGATCACCAGAGCGTAGGGAATAATAAATCATTGGTACTGAGGCATGTACAGCTGTTTTATAATTGTTATACCCTACTGGAGATGGACCAAGAGGAAGAAAGAGTCAAATGACTTGATATTGCTGCATGATGAACTTACCAAACCAAGAGCTATTCAGAAACTTAAAAAGAGACTTCACATAAAAAACCCCTCTGTTCTAACTTCAAGATGGACATTGCTATAGTTGGCTATGAGTGCAAAGGGAAAGAACATGGATTTAACCAAAGGATCACACAGCAAAGGGGGGCCATGGCAAATAACTTGTAGAAGTGTTACTGACTGGGTCTAGGTCAGCTGGTGTTCAAACTATAGTTCAGCATGTCTCATGCAAAACTTGTATGTCACAAGATTCTTTGCGTGAAGATAAATTTTCCAGACAGAGCTGCAAGAAGCTGTAGAAGAGATGCCTCATTTTCTCATTGCATGAAGAGAAGGGATGACACTTCTGTTCTGGATGGACACTTCAAATCTTTTCCAGAAACACAGTCACTTTCTCACTGGCCCACATTAGACATGGGACTTGACTGCACCACCGAGCAAAGCATGGATAAACTCTGTGGTATGTTATATGTTGTTCCCTATTCCCATGTGGATGTGAAAGATAGAATGGGACCATGGTTTCCTGGCCTGCAAGAGCACCCCATTTGGTAACAACTGAAGCCTGATCACTGACAAGCACCCTAGTAATTGATTTATAAAAAGTCCAATATTACGGACAGTAGCAAAATCTGGAAGGAGGATTGATTATGGATGGATCTCCCTTTCCCTTCCAGGGGAGTTTTTGCAGAGAAGCCACTTACATGTTAGTTCCAACTTCTAGCAAGATGCCTTTTGTACATACATCATTTACTTCAGTGATAATTTGATTATATTAAACCTAAATGCTTCTCAGGAAGCATATACCCAAGTTAAAAAGCCTCAGATTGACTAGTATGTATGAAATAAATGCACATTTCACTAGCTGTTTTAGAAGTTATGCTAAATCAGTAAGTAATTGAGAATGTTGAGGTTGACACAATTTATTACATTAACTTAATACAATTCGTAAAAGGAATTTGTGTTTCCCTACTGCAAAGTTAGCTGTGAAATCCTGAGCCTCTAAAAGAATTCAACATAAGCAAGAACAAAAAAAACCTATACACATTATGTGGTCTAAAGAGCTGTCAATTCTCTTGACAATGTAGTAGAGCAAGCAAGAGCATGGAGCAAGATCTGAGGCCTGAACTACAAGCTATAAACCAAAGTCAGGCCATGTAAACATCTACTTTAATACACATTCACTGTCGAGTACGTTAACTTGGCAAAGTTGTTGTTAGTGTGCTCAGCACTAAGTATTTATGTAGATATATTCCAGTTAGAACACATACGTTCAATCTAGTACAAGCTAGGATGATTTGACAAAATTAACAAATACAGATTATTTGTTCAAGGTATCAGGAGCAAGGAGAGGTAGCAAGCAGGTATCAGGAAATATGCAAGGTGAGGTGTAGGTTGTGTACGTTAGTTGTTTGCTTTAGTCTCCTTTGCTGTGCCAAGGAGGCAGCAGAGACTCCTGCCACTGTCTGAGCTGTTCTTTGCCACAGAGCATTCACGTGTTATCACACCTGTCAGCACAGAGCCAAGGCACTGGGACTGTGTCTTGATAGCAATAAACCTGGCCAAGTGCCTTTGTTGCTTAACTCTACCAGTGCTCTTTATGAACAGGGCCATCCCAGGCCCTCCACAGCCTTTGGTGGCATTTCAGCAGTAGGAGGCACCACACTTCAGTGGCATTTTGGCAGCTGAGGGCCCACACAGGGCAATTCACCCTGGCCTTGCCACCCCTAAAGACAGCCGCGTTCATGAGCAACATTGAAATCTGCTGCACTCACAGCATTGAAGTGTCAAGGACAAAAACCTAAGCAGCCTATCCATCACTACAACATATGTAACAACATATCCCTGAACCAGCTGTCTGTGCAGAGCTGGCAAAGCACACTGACAGAACACACAAACGCTCAAGACAGCTGAAAACAGACCAAGAGAGGGAGAAAAAGCTATCAGACATTACATCCAAGCATGATAGCCATGATGTGCTACTTACGTATACACAGACCATGAGTATCAGCTAGACAAGGCAACTTTGAAATAAATGACCTCCTATAAGACTACAGCAACTTGTCTAAATTTCTTAATTTTTCTGTAGAATTGGTAGATTGAACCACACATCTTATAAATCCAAATAAATAAAGGATCATTATTGAAGGATCTGTGGTTCCATGTTGATACCAAAAAAGTCAGCTGTTCAGACTAGCATGGAACTAGAATTAATGTTGGCCTTGCTAATGAGGTTGTAGTAAATCAGTTTAATTCAAAGTCTTATGAGCTCTTGACATTTGCAACCTACCCCACTGAGTTCTGGTTTTGACATTGTGAACACTATCATCTAACAAACTTCCTGAAATTTCTCTTTTGCATTTAAGAGATATTTTGGCTAATAAAGGTAATACATGTATAATGATTCTCCACTCCATAGTTTAGTTAGGGACACAGACCCAAAGAGTAAGAAATCCAATAGAGGTAACTGGTTGATTATGTTTTTTAACAATGTATGTTTCATAACTTGTTTTCTTGTCTTATACAGTAGAACCTCAGAGCAATGAACACCTTGGGAGTGGAGATTGTTTATAACTCTGAACAAAATTTGGCCTTCCAAAAAGTTTACAACTGAACATTGGCTTAATACAGCATTCAAACTTTAATGTGCAAAAGAGAAATGCTGCTTTTAGCCACCTTAATTTAAATGGAGCAAACACAAAATTCCCTTACCTTGTCAAATTTAAAAGAATACTTTTTTTTTTCTAAAGGTGTACTGTATTTTGCATGGGGGTGGGGGAGTCTATGCTGCTGGCTATTTGCTTACTTCCAGTTCCAAATATAGTGCATCTTTAACTGGTTGGTTTATAATTATGGTGTTTGTAAAACTCTTGAGGTGCCACTGTACATGGAGATAGGCCTGTCTGCATGTTTGCTACAAGTCCAAAGAGCACCCAGCTTTAGGAAAGCTCAGGTTAAGGCGGTCTGCTTTTCTGTAATTCTAGGGGAAAACTTATGCAGTAATTCCCACTAGAAGTCAAATAAAACTTGGGGCAGGGGAGTGTTCATCATGTTTGAGCCTTGGTATCCTTTCAAGCCTGAAACTCTGGTTACCAATAGATTAAAACCAAAAAAGAGAGTTTATACAGACTCTTGGAGCTAACCCCATTAAGTTGTATAGAATTAAAATAGTTCATAAAGGTCTTTTAAAAACCTCTGAAACTGAGGATCCCAGTAGGAGATAAAAGATTCATTACTGTGACATTTTGTTTAAAATCATCTAAAACAAAACAGCAGTAGGATCATCACATTGAGTGATTTTCAACAAGGGCACAGGCAAAAACAGGTAATGTAAAAACCTTGGTTTGATAGAAAGTTACTTGAACAAAGTGCATTGAGCTAAAATTCTTTAGTCAGTTTGTCTTCTGCAAGCAGTGTAATAAAAATCAGATGAACTTCAGTGGGCATTTCCCCGAGAAGGAACAAACACTGAGCTCTTTTCTAAAGCAAACTCCCACTGAAGCGCCTTTAAACTTATTTGACTAAGCACAGAAAACAAACCCAAGGAGCTGAGGAACTAATCCATTATGAATGAGTCCCTTAATAGCTCTTAAATATTTATGAATTTTTTACCTGAAAAACAATAGTTATGAAGAAACATTGCAAGGAAAAGTACACTATAGATCACATAACACTACTAACCTATTTTTATTTGCTTGGAGATCTCAGTATACCTGGAGAAAAAGCTGGCTTTTACTTGGTAGAGGAGGAGTAGTGACTAATTTTCATTAGAATAGGACCTGCCTCACCTGGGAAGATTTATAGCAGGTCAGAGGAAGCACTCGGGGTTGAACAACCTACTGTGGAAGAAAGAAAGGATGTTTTCCTTGTGTGTGATTTTTTTTTTTAAATTAATGGGAGAAGAAACTCTCCTTTACATATATACATGTGATTTGTGAGGGTACGTGATAAATAAAGTTGTCGTAAAATTGGAGTGTGCTAAGTCAATCAGCACTTCCAGGTCAGGTGAAAGGTTGGAGGGCAATGATGACCCCTGTAAAACTGCTCTGAACATGTCTGGGGGTGGCAAATCACAATGCAATGGAAGAGGATTACTATGTCAGTGTTATGGTGTCTTATAATAATCGGAGAGGGTAAATATGCCTTTCATCTCTGATTGGTTGTTAAGCTTTTGTTTGAGATGAGGCCCTCTGCAAATTAGTATAGTAGTACAATTTGTAGTGATTTAGTAGCGGATGAGTAAACTTCATGGAAGTTAAAACAATGAGGGGAGCGGAAAGGGTAAAAAACAACACTAAGGCTAGTATAAGTTAAAACAGATATTTTAGCACTTCATTTTTCACTTCCAGTTAGCTGCTTTTTGCATTACGCATTCTGTCACTCAGCCATTTAGTGTGTAAACTATTTCTCTTGCACACTGACTGAATGCTACATAGGTGAAGGAAACCTATTTTATTACTCTTAAAGTTGTTTCGCGGCCTTTGTCTCTGCCAATTGGATTCTAAAGACTTGTGGAAAAGCAGGGCTGGGTTAAGGCACAAGGCAGTGTGGCACCAGCTCAGGGTGCTGAAGCTTAGGGACACTGGCCGCAGCCTGGCTGGTCAGCCCCGGAGGGAGGTGGGGCTGATTGCCAGGCATCATGCGACTTGTGGTTCGGTTTTGGACCCTCCCACCTGCTCCTCAGCCGGACCGGCCAGGCCACGGCCAGCACGCCCCGTCCCCAGGGGTGGAATGGCCAGCCCAGGGATGGGGTGCGAGTGGGAGACCTCAAGCTGTAGCCTGGTTCTCCCCACCCCTGAGGGCGTATCTGCCAGCCAGGGGCAGGGCAGCAGCTCAGAGCTCAGCCTCAACCTGGCCCACCCAGCTCCCTTTCCCAGTATTAGGCTGCTGGCAGAAGTGGCACAAAAGCAAAAGTTGGCTCGGAGTACCACAACCCCTTGAGCTGTCCCTGTGTTGAAGTTGAGACATGGATAATTTTTTTCCAGTGTGGTTGTTGTTTCATTAAGCATTCTCTCATGGACCTGTGTGTTCTGTATGTTAATGAGATTATAGGTCAATTCCTCTTACCGTTTGCTGTGCGTACTGAACAGGAGATGTAGAGAAAAGCCCTTTCAGAGACCCAGCTGAAAGAGCAGCTGGGATTGCTAAGTGATTACACAGCTCCTCTGACCAAGAGGGGAGAACAGAACCAGCTGCAGGTTTCTAGCTGTCAGAGGAGTGAACTTCTGGAATAACCGTCTAAGGAGAGCAATGGGGGCAAAAAACCTAGCTGGTTTCAAAACCGAGCTGAATACGGTTTTGGAGAGGATGGTCTGATGGGAGAGACTAATCTGGCAATTAACTGATCTTTGACTATTAGTGGTAAATATGCCAATGGACTAAGATGAGATGGGTTCTGAGCTGGTGGAGGGACTTCTTCTGACTGCTGAGTCTTGCCCACACGCACAGGGATTATCTGATCAGCATATTTAGGTTCAAGAGGGGATTTTCCCTTGGGGCAGCATAGCAGGGGCCCTGGGGTTTTTTTCCATCTTCCCCTTTAGTGTAGGGCATGAGTCACTTAGGGTGACTCAGAGAGTTAGAAGGGACCTCATGAGATCATCAAGGTCAACCCCCTGGGGCTTGAACCTAGGGCCTTCTGCATAGTAAGCAGAGGTGCTAGCTGCTACACTATTTTGCATATAATTCTGTTCTTCCTTGAAGTCTTTAAACCATAACTGGGAGACTTCAGTGACTCAGACATCAGTTATATGTCTATTGCAAGAGTGAGTGGGACGCTCTGTGGCATGTGTTGTGCAGATCAGACTAGATGATCATGCTGTACCCTTCTAACCTTAAAATCAATGAATCATGTGTGTGAGACATGTCCCTTTTTAAAAGTCATGGACATCAACTTCAATAGTGTCAGATTTTCACAGGTTTTTATGTACCAAAAGATGCAGATTGGTGAGCAGGGAAATTTTGAAAAGCAGCTATGCAGGTTCAGCACCTCAGCTCTGGTCTACACTACACGTTTTGGCTGATGTGAGACGGCTTACATCAACCTAATTATGTTGGGGTCAGCCTTGTCCCAGGGATGTAAGTGGCCTACTACACTGATGGTATGTCTATACTGATGGTGGCAAAATCGCTGCTGTCAGCGCAGTGTTCCAGGATCGAGGGGCATACGGGAAAGCCGACTGCAAGGGATTCGCAGTTGGCTTTCCTGAATGTGTACCAGTGGCTTAGAAAGTCGCCAGCAGTTACGCAAGGAATTTTACATTCTTTCATAACTGCCAGTTGACTGCCACTAAAAACCAGCCCCAATGTAGACTAGGGCTGAAAACTTAACTCCACCTCCACAAGAGGTGTAGGGTGTATGTCGGTGTAGTTAGGTTGACGCAGAGTCTGCATAGACCCTGCATTACATTGGCTGTTTTGTCAATTTGGCTGAGCCAGGCTGCTGCCCAGAGGCACCCCACTCATGGAGCCAAGAAGTTTCAGGTGGGGGCAGCTGGAGTCTCTGGCAGGGAGCTACGTGGAGGGCTTACTGTGCTGTCTATAAGTCAAACTAATATTGGTTGACTTCAGGCTGCAGTGTAGACATGTCCTAAGTCTCTTCTTTAGGTGACTGAATGCATTTTAAAATCTGGCCCTTACAGAACTCAGGAACCCAGCTGGGTCCACCCATTGTTGAGTAGCTAGCAGAGAACTCGGGTCACCTCCACTGTAGCTCTGGTTCCCAAAAGACCTCACCTGAGTCTGAAAGAAACAACCATTTGGCCCAGCAAAGCTATACTTCTTGCTTTCTCCAATCCCATATCAAAAATGAGGTCCAGAGCATTTTCCCCTGTAAGTATTAAGCTATTAAATACCTTAGCTTATCCTGTGGCTTTCACAAAGGCCATAAGATCCTGTATTAAACTACAAGTGTGTTGAAGTCACTTGTGACACCATCAAACTAGCTAAACCCTATGACAGGAAATCTGTGGTGCAGTGAGATACCACGTATTCTACCGCTGTTGCTATTCCCTCTAGGACCTTCACACAAGAGGGAGCCACACTTGAAAAGGTCACCTTTAGAGTTGGAGACCTGCCCAGTTGCATGGCCTGCCCAGGCTTATGCTGATCAGAGTAGCAACCACAACCCGGAAAGAAGGGTGGCTGAATCATCCAGTCATATCTATGTAATACAGAGAAAGGCAGGCACCATTCTAGCTTTCCATAGCTAGAGCAGTGACTGTATTAAGAGTTACCAACTGCTTCACTCACTGATTAATATGGAGTGAGTTTCTGTTCAGTTGTTCTGCAGTTCTGCTAAATATTTTTGGATATGTGAGATCAGATGCTATAATGAGCCAGCAGCCACAAACCATTATCAAGAAAGTGTGGTGGAATGAGCAGCCTATATCTTAGTCTTCAGGCTTCCCTTTAGCAGAAGACTGAGCCAAATATCGGCAATCCACCAGCACTGGTGACTTACAGGAAATGTTGTTGCAAGCTGATTTTTCATGAGGCGTTTTAGAGGGAGACAAACTGACACAGCCATCCCTGCCTCCTGCTCTTGTGGGTGTTTGTTTTCTGGTTATTTCTGAGCTGAAAGAAAGTTTTCAAAGCACAAAAGCTGACCTCTGCAGTGAAACCTTTCACTGGTACAATCCATATAGACAGACAGACAATGGAAACTGGGAATGCATTACATGTACATAAACACAAATCTGGGAAGTCCCATAACAACACATTTCCCAAGCACAGGGTCATATTTTGATTGTGATAACTAAAGACCTGTTAGGTTAACAGCCAAATGTGTTCATAGGACCATCATCGTCAGCTTTGGGGTCATGACCATTTCTAGAGTCACAACATTTCCTGTCAAAATCTAAGCAGATAGTTTTAATTTTGTAGGTCAGATAGTTCCCACTGTCTCCACAGGTGAAAAGACAAAACCCTGAGGATGCATGTAAGGCGGCAACAGAGCGTGGCAGGCAGAAGTGCTGTCACCATGATATCATTTCCTCCCCTTTTAACCAAGCAAAATCATCTCTTAACCCCAGGTCCCTTTACACCACTCTTGCAGATCCCTGCACCCACATGGATGAATTAGGTGCAGATATCTAGCCGTCAGAGGAGTGAAGCTTTGGACTAGCCTTCCAAAGGGAGCAATGGGGGCAAAAAGCCTAGCTGGTTTCAAAACAGAGCTTGATAAATTTATGGAGAGAATGGTAAAATGGGACAGCCTGGTTTAGCAATCTGCTAATCTTTGGCTCCTGGTAGTTAGATATGCCGGTGGGACAATTGATAAGATAGGTCTGAGTCATTAGAAAATTGTTTCTTGGGCATCTGACTGGTGAGTTTTGCCCATATGCTCATGGTTTAACTGATTATTATATTTTGGGTCAGGAGGGGATTTTACCCTAGGGCAGATTGGCAGGGGCTCTAGGGGGTTTTACTTTCCTCTATAGCATAGAGCATGACTCACTTTCTGGTGGATTCTCTCTCCCTTGAAGTCTTTAAGTCATGATTTGAGGACTTTAATAACTTAGTCATAAGCTAGAGGTTCATTACAGGAGGGGGTGGGTGAGATTCTGGGTCCTGCCTTGTACAGGAGGTCAGACTAGATGATCACATTGGTCCCTTCTGACCTTAGAGTCTGTGAGCCTATGGGCCTAGGAGTACCTGTGGAGTCACAAAGGTTCTGCATGGTGTGGGGGTCCCTGTGTAACCTTATGAGGGATCAAGGCCAAAATGCAATTGTGGCTCTGTGATATGACCATCTCTTCCAAAGGCAATCACTGGAGTGAGGAACCTCTACAGGAGTTGATGCAGCCCAGAAACTAACCACAGCTGGTGTGCAAAACTGAGACACCAGGCCCTCAGGCATATGACTATAGTCTCTTGCAGATATCCTGAAATGTTCTTTAGTGTGAACTGCTTGCCTGTTCTAGGCATGGAGATGGAGCAAACTTCTGCTCCTCTGAAAGATTCAAGCAGACTCACAGAATTTATGGGCCACGTACCCACGGAGGGGAAGAACTGCCCTGTGTCTCTAGTCCTGCTGGTAAAGAAGATAACTCTAAATATCCATTTGTATGGCAGTTAATATTGTAGCCTTCCCAAAAACCTAAATGTTGACCTCCAACACCACTGCATCAGCAGATTGGAACATCTGATGTGGTCCATTCCTTGGACAGTTATTCTGTCTTCACATTGCTGAAGTCACTGGTAAGGTTTTTTGTGACAAACCGAGTTGGATGACATTTGAGAATGCATTTGGTTTTAGTGTTTCTCAGAAATTGCAGTAACCACCATACAGTATGTTATCAACAGCATTGTCAGTGATATGAATGTGACCAGACATGCCAGAATCTTTTCCTTTTGCTGCCTATTGTCTTGTTTTCATAGTTCAAGTGCTATTCCTGAACAAGGATATACGTAAGCATGTGCTTTAGTGCAGTGCTTTTCAACCAGTGTGCTGTGGGACACTGCTATGCCATGAGAACTGTCCCAGTATGCTGTGAAATTTTGTACAAAGGCAATGAAAATCAATGTAAAACAAACATTGTTTCATCTTAAACAAGAGTCTATCCAACCAAAATTACAATTAATAAAACTCATGAAAATTAATCTAAGTGAGGTATCAGTCTTTTCATTCTAAAAAGTGAACATTCTAAACACAGATGGCCAAAGGGCAAAATTGAGATGATGGGGTTTTTTTTTCCAGTGGATTTGAAACATTAACGCATTTGATCCTTGTTTAGCTTGTTGTATGCTTTATGTTGCAAACTCTCTAGTTAGACTGTGACCATAGTAAATGAGCAATCAAGTCATCTGAAAAAAGTGGGTGTGCCATGGAATTGTTTGTCTCATTGAAGCGTGCCATGTTATTGAAAAGGTTTGGAACCACGGCTTTAGTGCTTTCTTGAGTTGCCACTCGTATCAGGATAGGAGATCAAGCCCATCAGACCTTTCACAGAGAGATGAGGCTTTGGGATCCAATCCTCTAACCTTTCATCATATGATAAGTACCATTCACTTCAAAGTGACTATACACATCACTGCAGGATCTATCCTACATACTGTAGGGCTGGTGAAACAAGTCAAATAACAAAAGGGCTTATGAAAGCTTTGAAGGGGCTACTGAAATGGAAAGTTTATGTTTAGGTTTTAACTACCCAAATCTTAGCCCAGAACACCAACCAGTTTTAAAATGTTCACTTTACCCCATACTATCACTTTTCTACATCTTCATTTTCTGGTTTCATCTAAGCTGAAAAGTCAGGAGTGTAGACTAGAGAAAGGCTGCCATCCAGGCTGATTTCTTGACCAAAGTGGCCTGGACAAATACCTGAGTTTTCAATTGCTTATTAAAAGCAAACTTTCTAAGCTTTGAAGTTCTGCATAAAAGGAAGTGGTAACCTGAACAAGAGCTATATGCAGAATCTGACACAGATGTACCTTTAATCCTAGTGTAAGTCATCTTTCTAGTTACTTTTTGTGATTAGATTATGGTTAGATTTTGTGATCTAGATTATGTAATTGATTGGATAAACACACCCACCCCAGTGACCCCAGTGTCAGTGTTTAGTCTGGTTACAGAAGGTACACAATTTTTCTCTTATTAATAAATATCACAGGGCTTGTCTGCACTGCCTCACAGCTCACCCTGCTGGGACGTGAATAGGAGGGTGCACTAAAATGCTGCCCTCTGATTTCCCCTATTGGGGTGCTGCAGGCACAAACTAAAAAGTTTCTCACTTGCATTAATGTAGTTCTCTTCAAACAGCACCACATTAAAATGAAGTTAGTTCACACTCACAGCATCCACACAATGGAGTGACACCAGAGTCCTTTGTCGCACACAGCTATTCAAACCCCCTGTAATCCAAAGTGTGGGGCACTTTCGATGTAGCCATATATATTTACAATAATTAAATCAAAGAATTAAGCATAGTGCAGATATCTGAGGAAGAAAATACGTTTACTTGGATTACCTTAATTGCTCAGGTTACAGTCTACACCTGCAGTCTTTCGTTATTAGGTCCCCAGACTGGTAGTGAGAGATTCTCTACCAAATTATTCTTATGGACAGATTTGGCAAAGGTGAAGGATTGACTGAGTATAGAGAATGAATTACACTCATCTCAGAGATAGCCCGTCCAACACACAATTGAGATACACTGGGAGGAGTTATATCAGAAAGCTTACATGTCAGCTACTAGTTGCTCTGGGCAGACTGATTCCATGGCTGGCTGGCCATTCTCTTCCTTGAACATGGAAATACTGTTTGAAAGGGGTGAATCAGGGAAAGTCTCTCCTTGCCCAGAAGGCATTTAATTCTATGAATGGAGGCAATAGAAAGACTGCTGTCTGGTAAAGAAAGTGAAAGTCCTCTTGCTTAGCAAAATTTTCTTGACTTATTTGAAGACACTGGAATGTAGATGAGAGACAAAAGAATATTGACGGTGAACAGATAGAGTCACTTTTATTTACATCGTGGCATGATCCTGCTTCCAACTAAGTTAATGATAAAACTCACACTACCTTCAAGGTGAGGAAAAGAAGGCACAAGGTGTTACCTTCACAGGATAGCTAATAACTACAAAGAAGCACAGATGAATAGGATGCATTCTATACTATAAATTAGTCAAATCTCTCAGAGTGTGGGGAGTTCATTAGTTTGTTAGTATCCACTGTAGAAGTGAAAGTGTCAATGCTACCCAGAAGCTTCAGGAAAACTGCATGGATGACATCACTTTGGTTGGTTATGTGTTAGATTCCCTTTTGCTGGGAGTGCTCAGTTTCATTGCCTTTAATGGAGGCTGGTCTTCATTTCCCTGTCCTGGAAACAACTTGAATTGCTTTGATCCACTCTGTACGCTCCGCAGATGTGGCTGCTTGAAAGAAATAGTGGACTTCATTTGCTGTGATGATTTCAAACAGATTGCTGTCAACTTCATGCTTCTTGCCTAAAGAGTGGGGAGGGAGGAAGAAAGCAGCAAATTTCAGAAGTGAATGGAGAATTTTTAGCCCATGCTTACAGCGTTTCTGCCTCCAAAACTATGTGGGGATTTCCTTCCTTTCTTCTGTTAGCACTGGCTCTGCTATAGCAAAGAAAGGCTTCATATCTGTGAAAACCACATCTATGAATCAGAAACCTCCCCTTCAGTGAAAAGCAGGTCTGGAACTACCAACGCTATAGAACAAGAGAGACACATTTATAAAGTGTGAAGAGCCACAACCAGGCCTCCCACAGTGGGGTGGGCTGAGTTACTGCAAATTTTGTGAGGTTCCTATCCAAGCGATTCCACACAATGCACCCTTCCAAGAGGAGGAACTTGTGGTCTGGCACAGAGTGCAGCCTCCAAAATCAAAACAACATGGCTATCTGCAAAGAAAGGAAGCTCGAATCACCCCAGATCATGAAATCTCCATGCTTCCTTAACCCATGGCAGTGCAACTCAGCAATGAAGTAGCCAATGGCCAACCTTGCTGAGTTTCATAATCTCCATCCATTCATGAAATAGAACATATGCAGTGTCAATTACTGTTGCTCCTTGCAGAATTAACTATGGTGGTTTTCCCCCCATGAGCATTTTCCCTGGTTTCAGAAGAAAGCATGATGTGTCAATTGACTGCTTCGTGACATAACCCCTTATACCAATACCTCCCTTCCAGAATCATGAATTGCAGCAGTCCCAAAATTCACGGGGCCTTATGCAGGTTAACTTAGCACTGGTGCCAAGTATAATGCCTTTAACAGAGTTAGCCTAAGCACATGACAAAATATGTATTTCCCTAGCTCCTTTTAGTTCAGTCTTAGGATAGCTGCAAAGACCCACTTCTGGGATTAACACTGCTGATCTGCTCTGTTCATGATGAATTGCAAATGACTTCTTTTTGAGCCAGCATGTTGTCTGACTGCATCTAGATGTGTACTGCAAGCACCACATTGTTGTTTGTGCATGTTTCCTTACCATCTGGTATATCTTCCACAGCTGTCACCACACTACCCCTCAAGTGAATTGCTCCAAGAGGATCTTCTCCCTGGCAGGAATTCCAAACAAAACAATCCTTGGCATGATTTAAAAATCCAACATGTCTTCTGCTCCTAAAACCATCCAGATCTATCTGACTCAAGCTCTTCACTGGAAGCAGGGAAATACGATGGAAAAATAGGGGGCTGATCTATGAAAAATTAGCTCAGTGAGACAGCAGGAAATCTGCATGTGTATGGAGGAACCCCTTCGGAATACCAGTTCTGCTAAGTATTTTGAAGGGTCCCTTCTAAGATCAACATGCAAAATGAAGGTAGAGATTTGTATGAAGTGCAAAATCCAAATTGATTGGGCCCTTCCATCACTGAATAGAAGCAGCATACCTGCACTATACAGCCAGCAGATGTTTCACAAAGAAAGGCAGATCTCAACATTGTCTGAAAAGGCAAACTATTTCTAGAAAGTCCTTCTACACAGAAGGACAACGATGACAGACCAAATGACCACAGACCAAATTCTTGTTTACAGCTCTCTCATGCAGCTCAAGACTATGGCTGGAAGTGGCCAAGGGAAAATACATCTTGTAGAGAGAAAAATTTTGTGGGAAAAAACCTGAAGAAAGCAGGTCTTGTGCTCCACCACATGTCCGCTCTGGTAGAAAGACAATGTGGCAGTGTTGTTAACGTAATTAATCATAGGACATGGGAAATAGTAGAGGTGAGATTGGAACTCGCAGTCTCCACTTGCCTGGCTCCATGGGCTATATCTACACTTGCATATTAGTTTGAATTAATGAGCCTTAATCTGAACTAATTTGAACCTTGTCTGTGCTTGGCTTTGCCTAGTTCAAACTAAAAAAAGTTTTAGTTCAAACTAAGAAAAGCTTAGTTCAAACTAGTTAGTTTGGCTGGTTAATTCGAACTAACTGCTTAGTTCAAACTTACTTGCATATTTAGTTCAAACTAGCACAATGTAAACAGGCTAGTTCAAACTTATTTAGTTTGAACTAGCAGTTAGTTCGAACTAAGCGTGCTTTTTTTACTTTGAACTAAAAAGTTAGTTGGAACTAAAAAAAACCACACCTAGTTCTAACTAACTTTTGAACTACTTAGTTCAGACTAACCAAGTCTGAGCTAAGATTTTAGGTGTAGGCATAGCCCATGCGCTTTACTCAGCCATGTCCATCCCCCACCATATAGAGCCTGACATCCCTTTGCTTTTCTAGATAACAGCTACAGATCATCAGAAGCGGCACAAGTACATTCCCCATATACACATGCTGCACCACCAAATAATCACAGGGGCATATTCTATTCACCAGTCCAGCTGGAGATCATTTCTTTAAGAAGCTCTTAAATGATGCTGGTAAAAATATGAACAAACTCTCTCACCCCAGCAGGATCATAGTAGTGTAGATATGCAGGGTCCTCTCTTAGGACAAACCTTCTCACTTTCCAGTTTTTCCTCCGATGGCCCTAAGCAAATTTTATACAAAGTGACTTAATATTCTGCTTTGTTTAAAAGAAATCAAACACACAAGAATATAGCTGAAAACTAATGTTTTGACTTTGTGTGCCTTTAATGATGAAACACACAATAAAGGTTTTCCAACGCACTCAAGTGAATTAGGCACACAAGTCCCATTTTCAAAATTAACTTAGGCTCATAAGGCTCTTGATTTCAATCACTGATTTCATTCAGGTGCTTTTTAAAATCTTAAAAAATCTCTAATTCTGTAGCTACTTTTCCTGCCTGGGCAATAAAAAAAAAATAATCATGCAATTAAATACTATTATCTGCTTGAAATAGATCTGCATTTTCACTAGCCATATCTTCAGTTTTGAAAAATGCACATTCAAGACAGAAGCAGCAATACTCAGAAACTCTGGCCTCTCACAATCCACTGTGACTTAGAGTGGGTCATCAAAACCAGACTAATATTGGCCAAGAGGCTGTCACACATCATTTCCTCCTGCTATTTCAAAGACATTTCAGTTTCTCAAGTAACTATTACTGTTCAAAAGGAAGTTCTTTACTCACTAGGTATGGGCCAACAGTAGTGAGTGTGAGGAAATGAACCAGAGCAGAAATGTGGTGAAAAGTCACGTCCCTTTAACTTCTAAATTTATGTGATGCACTTTTGCAAGAAGAATACAAATAACACAGCCAATAAGCACTCAAGCTGTCTAGCCAGATGATTTGTAGAATCATTCACCGATTCAGACCTTCAAGTGGTTACCAATGCTATCTGTTCATTCACTGTCATCACCACCTATCGTCATGTGAATTAGGAAGCATAAAAAGGTGATAATAACGGGGATTTCCTGTCTCAATTCCTCCAGAGAGGGGTCTGAGGACTGGTATACAATGCAACAGTTATATCTACCTAACTACTTATCTTTTTGTTTTCTATAGCGTCCACTATAAGTACATATGGCCGTATGGTTTGCCCACAGGGAGTTCATTGCAACAGGGGGCCTCAGTGTCTCAAAGGAAATGTCTGTGAATAACTAGCAACTGAACCTGCACCCCCAGAGCGAGGGAATGGCTGATGTAACAGATCTGTACAACTCCAGTTTCTACAGTCCATGATTTCTATTCATTTTGGTCACTCCTAGAAGAACTGACCATTTGCTTGACGAGCACCGCCACCAAAGCCCACTCCTTGCAACTTATTTGTCTTGCCTCTCTCTATGACTAAATATCACATTATCCAATGAAGTGACACTTCCTTTGAGATGCCTAGGGGCTTTCATACATGCATGGAGCATGTCGCAGAGGGATTTCCCTAACACCCCCCATACTCCCCTGAATATCCCAACACTCCCCAGTTGTCAGCTAGTAACAATGTTATACCAATTTAGTGAGCACCCCAACACCCACCCACACACCTCCCCCTACACACTCCTCCCCAGTTTCAAGTCCTGGAGAACCTGCTGGTGTCACATTGCTCCAGGACAGGGCTGAATGTTTTAAATTTTGGCCAAATTGAGATTTTTGGTTTAAATCATCTAGCAGGGGCTGATCAACACTTAACATCTTAACTTCCACCCTGGTGTCACTTGTTGCACAGTATTAATGTCACTGATCCTGTCTGACTGTTCTGCTAATGTTCTGATTGCTGTTATGTTCATGTAATATAAACAGCAGCAGTAAGCCTCATTAACTCTGACAACAATACCAGTGAATCTCAGCAGAAAGCATCTTTGTCCAAGAACCTTCTAAGAAAGACTTCCGCTGCTAAAAACTCATGTGACAGTAACTGCCTTGGCCAATGCACTGGGGAAAGAACCACAGTTCTCCAACTCTAAAAGCCCAAACTGCTATAGCTTGAGCTGAAGCACCATTGCTAGGGGACAGCCAAACTCTCAGTTTCTGTGGATTGACACAGGAGGTGGAGGCCTGTAACACACACTCCATGCGCTAGGCTCAGATGGCCCAGGTTAGCTCCAGGGTCCCAAGAAGCTTCGGGAGTTATTTTATTTTTGTGTTTTGTTGACTTTATTCCTGTTGCAACACAGCAGATTTGCTGAAATACTGACCTGCTTCAGTAAACAGCCCTGTTTGACCACTGTGCCTCTGAACTCTTCTTTCAAGATCACTTCATCATCGCTAGAATTCTCTTCACAGAAGAACCCGCTGTCTGCCTGCATAAACACAAGGAAGAGGACGCTCTTTAGAAACCACATGGCTACAAGGGTTTGTTTTCCTACCCAAAAGAGGGTCAGCTTGTGCATGGCTTCCTTTTTGCTAGCCATGAAGCCAAAACAGCCCTTCCTCTGGAAAACCTCCCAGAAAAGACAAGAAACTTGGAGCTTCAACTAGCAGAGTATCTGTAGAGTCATCCACTGACTGTTGGGGCCAAATGAGCATAGGACCAGGTTCTCCGAAATTTCCCTGTGGATCACAAGACATTTGGAGAAAGCTGGAGCATTGGTCTGTGTTGCAGTGCCCATACGCTACTCCCTCTTGATCCATTTCTCTTGCCGTGAATATAAGACTCCCACAATCCTAAGAGGTCCCAGCCAATGACTGCTCCAGACCTTCCCTTATGGTGACTTTCAGTGTGCAGAGCAGAACCCAGGTAAGATGCTGACAGCTCATTTCCTGCAGGCTTGAGAAGGGTGACAGTGAGAGCTACCATCACCTGGCTACACTGCCAGCATACCCATTGCTTCGCTGACACCCACAGGCTTTTATGAAATTTGTTAAAAGCAGGGACTACTGCTGCCTAGGCTCTTAATCCCCTTTCCACCAACAAGAATTGGCTGCTGGTGTCCTTCTTCTCTAGTTTGCTGTCCCCTCCCTGGAGTTTTGAAGCTAGCTCTGAATTTAGTCATCTCAAGGTGTCTGCAGTATTTGCAAGTTCCACATCAACCCTGCAACCAGATCAGTGTGCTACTTTTTTATTTTCTTAACGCTACGCAGCTTAAAAGATGTAAATGCAGACAAACATAGCAATGTGGCTCATGGACAGCCATTACCTTTTGTACTTCACATGTCAAGTTAAAAGCTGACTTGTGATACTGGGCTTTCTTGATGCTATACTTGCATGTATTCAAATTGGAAGAAACTGAAATAGACTAGCATGCACTGCAACCAGGCAAGACAGCCTGGGGCCAGGACTTTGACTGCCAAAGTCCTGCCTCAGTTTCCCCATCTATAGAATTGCTCTGCTTCTTAGGACCTTTCTGAGGATAAATGGATTAACGGGTCAAATCTGTAGTCCTTGTTCAGAAAAAAATCATATTCATGCCAAGCTTTGCCCCACAGGTGTGACTAGTGTAAGCAGAACTTATAGGAATAAAAGCTTTTAAATAATACTATTTAATAGAAGCAATAGTTATTTGCTAACGTGACTCAGTAAACCAAATAATTTTAAACATTTATCTGATGAGTGATACTTCATGATTTCATATAACCGGCTTGTGTTTGAACACCCTATTAAATTGAACCATGAAATATATGGTTATCCTTCTACTTCAGCAGAGATGATCCAAACTGAATCAGTTGGAAATGAAACAAAATATTCAAGAAAGGAGTTTTCCCATTGGCTAAAGACTGGATGTGACCTGCTCCTACTGTCGACTATGTCATAGTGACTTTACTAAAAAAAATAATAATAATAATTGGTTTGTAACACTTTACACTTATGAGAAACTGAAGAGGAAGTAGGACCATATGGTCAGTGAACAGGATTCTTTTTAGGCTTATGTATCAGCAGGAGGGTTAGTCGGAAAGCACCCAGCTTGACCCTCAGATCTCAGGTCAAGTTTACTGAGTTGGCTAGTAGGAAAGCCACTGGGGGGGAACCATTTACATTAGGCCATTTCATTCCGAATGCCACTGAGAAAGACGCTACACATAAAACTCCTGTCTACATAGTCACTTTCAGAATATCTGAGAAACTGCTGTGCAACTGGGGAAAGCAATACATCTGGAAGTCTATGCTGAAACTCTCCCAAAGCTAGAACACATCACAACACTCACAAAGTAGTAGTAGGCATCAGACAGATCAAGGAAGGTGGTTTCTGATAAGCCTTCAGCAGCATTCTTGGACGTGTCCCCAGCTGGCTGCAGGTAGCCTTCATTTAACAGGGAAGAGGCTAGCATGACACCCTCCTTGCGATTTCGGATAACATTGCTTGACACTAGCCAGTCAATAACACAGCTTCCTGGTTACAAGATAATAAAACAGGATGGGCATTAACAGTCATCTCCTGAGAAAATAATCATTAAAAGATCTGTTCAACATACAGAGGCAATTGCCCAGCTCTCTGTGATCATGAATCTGTTATTTTAAATGACAAATATGATGGGCTAATCTGGGTATGGGCCAGTGTATGCTTGCTGACCACACAGTTAGAATTGACCTGTTGATTCCTGGTGGCAAGGTCACTCATCAGCTTCAGCCTAGACAGAAAGGAAGGGGGAGCGGTCAGGGAATACAAGGTAGAGCTGAGATGTCCTAAGTGAGGAATGTTGGGAATGGCCAAGCTTGTGGAATTGGATTGTTTGGAGTTACTTTGAAGTGGGATTTTCTCCCATGAAAGCTCATGAGAAAAATAAATCTGTTAGTCTTTAAGTGTCACAGAACTCCTTTGGTTTTTTTTTGTTAATACAACAATACCTGGGGAAGAGGGCATGTTCTGAGCCCTTCCCGCAGACTACAGATTTTGTCTTCAAGCAAGACAGGAGCACTGCCTACATCTAAGGTAGTTATGCTGACTGGAGATGCTCTGACACAGCACCTCTTTAAGAATATTTGACTTGGTACTAAGAATTCAATGACATTATAGATGAAAAGAGCTTTTCCAGTCCTTTCATCGCTCAGATCATATCTTAAAACAGGGCACAATCTGCTGCATCCATAACCACCCACTGCCTGGCCTAGAGCAGGCACTTCAAAACGCTCTGCAGAAATGTTCACAGCAACCCACTTCCCACTGATATAAAAAGCTTCCACCAGCTTGCCTTCAAGGTTTTATAATGCTCTGACTGTGCCCTCCAAAGCTCTGTGATGCTATGCTGTACACCTACTGTGTTGTGACTCTGACCCTTTTGTATATTTCATTGCATGGAGCATTTTAAATGGCAGCTAGAGAACAGGAGTTTGTTACCTGTAAAGCAGTGATTGTACACTTTCTTGTCTTTTTCCAGCTTCAGTTCTTTTATTCCTTTGTCGGGATCCTTCATTGAGAGATGCAAGGCACTGTGTTTAAGAAAGAGCCATGGGAATAGTTAGAAAGTAGGCAGTTTTCACCATCTGACCTAATAATGTAGTTCTCTTTCCATACTGGGGAAGTGCCTCACATTCTCTTGACTCTGTCGCTTCTTCAACACAACAAGCTCAAGGCCAAGTAAGACAAATGATTACATGGAGCCTACTACTTTTGGAAGCCTCACCAAATCTGATTCTTTTACTATATTCAGCAGCAGGTTTGGACAGGAAAGTCCTCAAGGCTCAGTATGCTATCTGGGCAACAGAACAAGATGAAGAATCTATAGTGTGAGCAGAGACACAGCACGCTCCAAGCACTTTTAGCAGCGCTTCAGAGAATGACCTCCTCTCTGGATGCCCCTCACTGCATTAAAGCAAACAGGAGTCCTGCAGCACTTTTAAAGACTAACAAATTTATTTATCGCATGAGCTTTCGTGGGCAGAATCCAATTTCATCACATGCAATAAACGTATTAGTCTTTAAATGTATCACACGACTCCTTGTTTGTTTTGTTGAACTAGACTAACACGGCTACCCCTCTGGAATTTGCCATTGTATTAAGTTCCTCAAGAAACTTCTCCTTTTCCTCTCTGGGAACTAGAGGATGAGGAACTCTAAGAATCTCACCTACTGACAGAATCCTTACCCATTAGGAAGCCCCACAGTAGCTCATGGCCTGATTTTCCTCTTCCAAAGCATCTTTCTGCATACCCCACAGAGCTCCATTGCTTGGAGCCTGAGTTGTACAGCTAGCCCTCTAGCCAAGGAAGTTAAATCCTCTGAGCCAAATCCTAATATTCTTAATCCAGTTGTTATTCAATTCTTTGTCACATAAATCTCCCACTGAAGCCAACTGAAATTAGCCTAAGTTCAATACCGGATCTTATGTAATTTTTTCCTCCCACGAAAGACTATTCTCACCACAGTGGACAGTGCCTTGTATTTATTTTTCTTGAAGATCATAGCCTTAGCCAAAACACATTTCCTTTAATTTTCTAAGCATTAACAAATGGATGCCATATTCCCTTACCTTCACATTTCTTTTTCTATCCACCAGATTTAGGCTCTTTGACAGACCACTTATTCTAAAAAGAATTGCTAGGAGAGCTGGCTGGAGAATATTCCATGCTGGAACCAAAAATTTTGAACATTTTTGCAAAATGGACTTGTACTGAAACATTAGGATTTTTGCCAAGTTCCAAACGGGCAGCCATGTTAGTCTAGTTCAGTAAAACAAACAAGTGCCTGTGGCACTTAAAGACTAACACGTTTATTTATTGTATGGGCTTTTGTGAGAGAAAATGCCACTTCCCCAGATACTTTGAAGATCCTCAAAGTATCTGAGGAAGTAAGATTTTCTCCCACAAAAGCCCATGCAATAAATAAATGTGTTAGTCTTTCAGCGCCACAGGACTCCTTGCTTATTAGGATTTTGTTTTAAGTTGGTCTTTCTCCCTCTCCATTCCACTCTCCTGGACGTAAATAGTGCATCCACCTTGACCTTTGAAACCTGCCATCAAAAATGTTGAAATTGGCACTTTGAAAACATTCCAGTCAACTTTAATTGCTAGACCACTTTTACAGCACTTTATGCTTTAGCTTGATCCTAAATTTGTGTGATCTTGCAATACAGCAGCTGAAAATCTGTTACCTATCCAAAGTACATTTAAAGGGAGTTGTTAGATAAACTCTAAAGACTAAACTAAATGTAGCTCTTCCAGATAGACTATAAGCAAGAAAGCAGGGATGCAAAAATGGATTCCTTTTTCCTGTGCCTTACTCTTTCAGTCATCGTCAGCTGCTGGAACTTAATTCATCTGTCAGGGCGTGTAAAACAGATCATATAAAACATTATACAACAGCTTGCTCAGAAAATAAGATTTACTGGAAGCATCCTGCTTTTGTAGTGCAGTCCCCACTCCATGGCTAATTTCAGTGGGATTTGAATTTTGTCACAGTTGTAGCAGAACTTCCAAAGGAACATCTAGTCACCATCTCTTCTCTTCCCCCCATTCTCTACTCCTGCTACCCCAGTTCTCTTTGTATCTGCTGCTTTTGGTTTTCTCCGTCCCTCAAAGTGCTTCGTGCTTCCCCAGTGCAGAGCACATCCTTCTTCCTAGACCTCTGCCATGACAATTCCCTCTCCATCTTTAACTTACCAATACACAAGTGCAATCCTCACAGTTCAGTGGCACGTTGGCTGCTACAGTACATTATGGAGAACTCTTTACCACTTTGAAAAAGTCCATAACCCAGTGTATACATATAAAGAAACTTGGCAGAGGCTGCTGCCAGCAGCAGGCAGATGGCACATTGCCAGAGCCCAGAGCCGTGGTGGCCTGGCTAAAGCCTGCAGATTCCTTTAAAGCCAAGATTTTGAAAAGCAACTAGTGATTTTGAGTGCCTCCATTTCTGCAATACCTTGAAATATGCCTGGTTTTCAGATGACAGGTGCACCGCACTTTCTGAAAATCAGGCCCCTTCATCAAAGTGTCTCAGACTGGGCTCCCAAAAAATGAGGAGCCCAAAACCATTAGGGATTTTTTAAAATATTAGCCTAAATGTTTGAAGTAATAGACAAATATAAATGCATCCTAATATTATTAATTATTTTTATGGTTATCCCATCTTTCCCTTAACCAGCTCACTGCACACTTGTTTGGGTTAGCTACCCGCTACATCTTGTATTTTAGGGGCCATTGCCATCAATGTGAGTTTTGTCATTAACTTCAAAAGGACAAAGATTTCATCCTTCCCTTTGTAAGTTCTCTGGGGCAGGGACCATCATTTACTCTGTGCATCACAGTGCCTAGCTCACTAGGCTTCTGATCTGACTCAGGGTGCTGCATACAAGAGAATATAAATAATAGTAATAAGTTATTTGCAAAGTTATAGATTATTTTAATAATGTGAAAAAACCTTACAACTATGAAGGACCATTAAATTCAATCACCTAAACTCTTTTTCTAAGCTTTGCCTACAGTTGTAAAGTAGACAATTCTGCATTCCTAGTTAATTCTATCCTTAGCTGAACCTTCCAGCAAGTATAATTCATTCCATCTGAAATCAGCTTTGGATATGATGTCATAGCATCTAAAATGGAGTTGCCATGCATCCTGGTCCCCAGAAAGATTTTAACATTGCTTTATGATGCCACATGTTTATATTTCTTATGTTTCAGTGGCTACTGTACTTATTGTTTAGTCCAATTATGATTTAGTAATGGCCCTCCAGTGAGCCTTATTGCTAAGCAGTTGGTCTTGTCCATTACAGTTACCAGTCAGGAGAAGACCAGCCATGCCTTCATGGTAGTGAACCCTTTCCATATATTAAAGAACTCAGACTGATGTTACGTTATCCAGCTCAACACTCTACTCCATCCTGACAGAAGGAAATGGGGGAAGGGAAGCATTATACCAGACCTCAAATTGATAGTTTCAGGCAGCCTGATGGACTTTCTGGTGGATTTTCTGGCAAATCTTTGGCCTCCCTCGATGCACTGAATAGCCTTCTTGATATCCCGCACCCAAGCATCTCTTTCCTCAAGGTAAGAAGCTTGGAAAAAATGGTCCTGCTGTTTGGCTGTGGTGAGCTTGAAGACGAACTAGGACAAGAATAAGAGTATTTAAAGGCATCATTATGTGACCAGGGGGTTACTATTACACCAGCATCAGCAAACTGTACAGCCTATCTTAGCAGGACTAAATATAGTGTCCTGAACACACAATTAAACCAGAAGAGCTCTGAAAGGATAGCTAAGTAGACAGTACAAGCAATCAGTTCCTTGTATTGTTACAGATGAAATTTTCCTGACATTCTTACTAGAGCCACCTTATGTGAGGTAGTAACGAAATAATAAGTCAGGCACGAATGCTAATTTAAGTTGGGATTGTCAATTGTGCCCGAGGGATTTAAGCACCTGATTCCTATTGACGTAGTTTCCCAATACCCACTGTAATGCCTTTCAATTCCACTGAAAATCCAAGTCTTAACATTTATACAGGTAAAATAAACCTTAAGGGAGAAATCCTGTCTGGTGTTGCACTAATATTGGTATGTAGTGAGAGGGGAAGGACCAAAATCCTTCCCCACAACCTAGTGCACCCATAAAGTAACTGGATAAGATTCCAGACTAGCACTCCTTTGAATACATGATGGAGGGTTTGCCTAGCATACTCACCTGCATACCATAATGTGTCTTAAGCACATTAACAACAGAGGGAAGAATCCCATTTGCTTCAGAGAGCTTTGGATTAGGCCCACCATTTGCTAGCATCAGGAATTATTAGATCCCAGCCACCAGTATTATGTAGCCTTATCAGGAACTAATAGTAGAAGAAATACGGTGTCTTTTGAAAGGAGCACACGAAAGATGTGTCATAAACCTATTCCTCTGAGTTTGTGCAGGCAAAATTGCTCAGGGACCATCTGCATAGCCAGCCTCATTTCACATCCCCCACTTTAAAAAGTTAGGTAACAGCAAAAGCAATTTTTGCCCTAGACTTTTATTTGCTGTCAGGAACACGTAGAACTAATTTATTAATATGGTTACTAAATGTATAATTACTTAGGTATCACATCAAAGAGAGAATAAATCTCTTTGAAGCAGAGGTACATAGAAGTAATAACATCAGCCTGACAAATCTCAGGAGTGGATTGTTTGATTGATCAGTTTAAATATTTATTCTGGTCAATGTTCCCACTAAATAAAATGATATGAAATGGAAAAGTATGTGGTAAAACCTCCTTCAGGGTATTTTTTTCCTTTTACAGATTGGCAAATGCCAATAAAGAATCAATAAACTGAAAAGAAAATAAAGTATGTCACAAAGCTTCTATAGCTAATCAATGGATTTCATCTCAGCCTTGATTCAGGAAACCATGCATGCTCGGGACAGTCTGCTTAGAATTCCCTGGGACATAAGCATCTGCATACTCTTAGGCACCGTGTGCTGTCCTGCATTGGGCCCTAATGAACAGAACTTGACTTGAAGCTGTATAAGCTGGGAAACAGAATAAATGCAGTCCATTACTTAGAGTGGTTTGAGTGTCCCTGTATCTCCTGAAGTATTTTTAAAAATCATCTCAAGTATCAGCTATATGAAGTCAGTGGATTCAAGCTAAGTCATCAACCACTGTGCACCAGGATGTTTCACACCAAAATCATAAATGCGTGTAGCCAGTTGGAAATAAGGAAATGATGAAATATTGGAGGCAAAATTCAGGGTTATTCCAATTTTTTATAATGGATAATAAAGTTACAAAATATATGTTCTCCAATGTTGCATTCTGAGAGCTAAATCTCCAAAGACAGATGATTAGCTGCTTACCAAAATGATCAAAAGTTGCTTACAAGAACAGTCCCATGGAGCTCAGTGGAATAGCTCATGTGAGTAAAGAGTTTGAAATCTGGCCCTTTATTTATTTAGCTATTTAAATGGGAATACAAGAATGGCCAAAGTGGGTCAGACCAATAGTCCATTTAGCCCAGTGTCCTGTTTTCCCAGGGTGGCCAATGCCAGATGCTTCTGAGGGAATGAACAGAACGAAAAACATCAAATGACTCATCCTGTCACCCATTCCCAGCTTCTGATGAGCAGAGACTATGGACTTCAGAGCATGATTTGCATCTCTGCTCATCCTGGATAATAGCCATGGCTGGGCCTACCCTCCATGAACTTCTCTAATTCTTTTTTGAACCCTTTTATAGTCTTGGCATTCTCAGCATCTGGCAAAGAGCTCCACAGGTTGACTCTGCATTGTGTGAAGAAATACTTCCCTTAGTTCCTTTTTACCTGCTGCCTGTTGATTTTATTTTGTGAGTTTTAGCTCCTCTTATGGAGAGCAAATAACACTTCTTTATTTACTTTCTCCATATTAGTTATGATTTTATAGACTTTTATCATGTCTCCCCTTACTTATCCCTTTTCCAAGCCAAAAGTCCCAGTCTCATTAGTATCTCCTCATATGAAAACTATTCCATACCCCAAACCATTTGTTGTCCTTTTCTGTTTTTTTCTAATTCCAATATATCTTTTTTGAGATGGGGGTCTTAAATTAGCTGTTACAATTCAAGAAAGGTATATTGAAGTGGTTGATAGTTCTGTGGAAACATCCATTCAATGTGCAACAGTAGTCCAAAAAAAGCTAACAATGTTGAGAATAATTAGGAAAGTGATAGATAATGAGACAGAAAATGTTTTTATAAATCCTTGGTATGCCCTCATCTTGAATACTCAGGGCTGGCGCAATGTGGTAAGCCCCGTAAGCGTTGCAGGGGGCTGCTGACGTTTGAGGGGTGCCAAAATGGGGAGTGCGCCATTGCGCCGTGCTATTACATCACTCATCTGCACCGGCATCTGTGGTGCTTGCGGGGGGGGGTGTCAGAAATGCTAGTGCCATTTCTGTGAATGCTGCATGGTTGTTAATCCCCTCGAAGAATTTTAACAGATTTAGGAGGCATGATTTCCTTTCACAGAAACCCTGTTGACTTCTTCCTCAGCAAACCATGTTCATTATCTCTGATAATTCTGTTCTTTACTACAGTGTCATATTTTATCACAGAATGCCTTGCCTGAACTGATCTACAAAGTTACCACAGAATCTGGATGATTTAGGGACTGGGACCTGACCTGCAGACCACTGAAGTCAATGGAAAGATTCCCATAGACTTCATCAGGCTTTGGATCAGGTCCCTACCAGGACATTTTGTGTGTAATGTCCCAAATCCTCACTAATTTTTCCTCCTTTCTCCCTCATGCAAATCCTCAGTGACTAAACTAAGGTTTTGACTGAAGGACTGAGAAGCAAATTAAGTAAAAACCTCAGGTGCCATCCATGCAATGTCAAGAATCAAACTTTCTGGATATAACAGATGATTCCATATAAAATGCTTACTAGAACTGAAGAGAGGAGTGCCCAGTCCCAATTTTATAGGGATAGTCCCATTATTCAGGGCTTTTTACCCACTCCCCATGTCGATTTTTCACACTTGCTATCTGATCACCCTTATCATTGAGGGCCTGATCCAAAGCTCATGAAGGTCCGTGGAAAGATTCCCTTTGACTTCAGTGGCCTTTGGATCCGGCCCTGAACACAGCATTCATTCTGCAAACTACGTCCCTACACCAGGGGAGAACACAAACCAGGGGTCTCAAACTCAAATCACCACAAGGGCTGCACGAGGACTAGTACAGCACCTCATGAGGACTAGTACATTAGCCTGAGGGCCACACCACTGAAACCTCTTCATACAATAATATTGCAAATATTAGGAACAATAGTGTCACTGTGAGCTGCAGAAAATAGCTTTAGGGGCTGCATGCAGCCCACGGGCTGTGTGTTTGAGACCCCTGACTTAGACTATGTCTGCATTACCCCGTAGTGGGAATTAAAGGGATGTGCATTACAGAGTGCATGAAATCATTGCAATCCAACTGCTCTGTGTAGATGCTGCTGGCACAGACTAATAGGTACTGTTTTACTTTATCATAGCCTTCTTTCAATCAGGATTATGTTAACACAAACCAGTTCACTTCAGCAGCATTCACACGCAACAGTTAGATCACAACACTTTGGCACATTCTGTAATTCACACCCCTATAGTCTACAACGCTCTGTAGTGTAGACAAGTTCCTTCTAAACTGCTTAACTTTTCTGCAATGTCTGCATGTTTTGCAAAGAATACATCCCCTGTCCCTGTGATTAGCCTCTATTACTGTGGCTTCACATTTGCAAGGGGAAAATACCTAAAAAGTGCAGCTTATTCATTTCTGTTTATGTGACAGCCACAGACTGAAATTGATTTGATCTGATTTTCAAGTAGCATTCATGGTGCCTGAATTTCAGTTGAATGCCTCTTAAAAAATGTAGTCTTTAGCATGGCATATTAGCATCTACAATGGGCATGAATCCAGCCTCCCTTGTTAGCTATCGCTCACTATTACACTACCTCCTGGTAGAGGATATGGAGTTGTGCCAGTGGAAACATATTAATGACTTATCCAAAACACAGATTCAAAACAGCAGAACTAGCCATTAAAAAGCTATACATGCAAGGGCCCATTATTTTCTCTTCTCTGATGTTTATTGATGAATTTTGATCTTTTCTAACACTCTCCTCTTGTTCTCTAGTAATATGTTTGATAAATCATTACATTTTCAGACTGTCTGGCCTTCTCACTATTTGAAAAACCAATTAAGCCCAGCTGAAGCCAAATGACAATTCAGTCTGTCACTAACCCCTGCTTCACAAATGGCAAACCTTTGGTGGCAAGCGGTTAGCAGAAAACCTGACTCCTCAAACAATTATACTGGAAGGTGGAGAGGTTGCAATCACTGTTTCTTAGGGGCACCTAGAAGGAAAAACCACTTTCTTGCCCTTCTGTTTCAGGTAGCTGGTGTATCAGCCACATCTCATTAGCAAGAAATAATTTATAACACCCTTGCTCTTAAAAGGGCTCCTTATGGTATTTTATATCTTGCGTATAGTATCTTACAGCTAGTGGAGAATTATTCTGCATCTAATCAAAGAGATGATACTTCCAGCAAGGGAGTGGCCCCTTCACCATAAGGCTGCATCTACATTATAAGTTAGGGGGTTGATTCCCCTGCTCATACCCATTCATACCTCTACTCATTGAATCACCTGCATTCCTTCTTGAACCGTCCTGAGTTTTCCTCTAAAGCAGGAGCCTCAAACTCAAATCACCATGAGGGCCGCATGATGACTAGAACGTTAGCCTGAGGGCCACACCACTGAACCCTTTTCATACAATGATATTGCAAATATCGGTAACAATAGCATAGTTGCGGGCCAAATGTTTGAGCCCCCTGCTCTAAAGTTTCCATTCAAATACCAAGCAGGCTCAACCCTGCTCAGCTAGCTTGTGAGATCCGACAAAAATCACAGCCAAGGTAACAGAACCTTGTAACTTTTCATTGCCCAAAGGACTGTTGTTAAACATTTTGTCAGTCACCCCTCAGCATTCATGGATGAAGGAGGGACCAGTGGCTAGAACGCTAGGCCTTGGTAGACCTGGATTCAATTCCATGCTCCACCACAAACTCTCTGTGGCACTTTGGATAAGTCACTTAGTTTTCTGTGCCTCAATTCTCCATCTGTGCAATGGGCAGAGGTGCTGGAACTAGGGGTGCTGGGGTGCTCCACACTCTGTGGCTTGAAGTGGTTTTTGTTATACAGAGGGTTTCCAGTTTGGTTCAATGGCTCTCAGCACCTCCACTATAAAAATTGTTCCAGTACCCCTGACAATGGGATGGACCTTGTTGCAAGGATAAAGACTCTACAGTGCTTTGAGACCTACTGACGACCAGTTTCTGTGTGTATCTCTCCATCTGAAAAACACTTACCATTCTTTTGCCAAATTCCTGACATGGGCTACTAACAGCACTTCCTTTCAGGGGAATCATTCCTTTCGGACTGTTGTCAATCTTCTTCTTATAGAATTCAATTCCATCTTCGAGGAGGACTACCCACATTGCCTTCCAGGTGTTAAACATGCTTCCCTGTGTTAGAGAAAATAAGCCACTTATATTACACTTCAGGATACATTTTCCCCAATAAAGATTTGACGTTCTCTAAAGAGGCACTTTCATATGGCCTTCCAAGACAGACCTACCATAACCCGCCTAACCCTCCATTTAATAGCAATGAACTGTCTCTTTCCACTATCAATATTTCCTCCTTCCTTTTAGCCCTCTAACACAGGGGTTCTCAATCAATGTATCGGGAGGCATTATTGTGTCACCACACGGGGGCAAACGTGTCACAGAGAGCCAGGGAGATGGCTGGATTTGAATCGGGATGGGGGGTCGGCTGGTGTGTCTTGAAGGGTCACAAAAGGCCATCAAGTGCATTGTGACCTGCAAAAGGCTGAGAACCACTGCTCTAACACACGCAGGGCCGTCCTTACGGGGGGCAGGAGGGGCAACCGCTCTAGGCCCCGCGCTTTGGGGGGCCTCGTGCTATTGGGGGATCCCACGCAGCCGGCTGGAGTAAGGAAGCAGGGAGCTTTTTCAAGCTGTGGGACTAGGGAGCAGCTCCGGCTGGTCAGGGAAGGGGGAAGGGAATTGGGACAGGCGGGGTTTGTTTACAGTAAGTCTTAATTAGCCACCTTCCCACAACTGCTCCCTGAGGGGAAGAAAAAGGGCAAGTGCTGAGGTAAAACTTATGGGGCCAGCCTCAGTCAAGCCAACGGGGCCAAAGCCAGGAGAATGTCACATCCCCAACCTTTACAAAACAGGACCTTCTCTTTGAATTTACCTCAGCATCTCCAGAAAGTGTTCAAGATATTAAGGAACTTTTTTCCTTCTACATTTAACAAAACTTTTCAGTCTTCAGGAATGTCTTTTTGAGCAAATTTCTCTGTGCAAATAATGATCTATTATACCTGAGAGAGAAGACGCCAGGCTAACACTCATATGGAAATACTGGGTGTTTAGGGTTAATGGCCATCAATCAACACATTAAAGAAGTTTTTTGTCCTTCCTTCTGCACTGTAAATAAGCCCCATTGTCATTGACGGCAGTCAGAGCACCAGTCCCAAAGCATGACAAAGAGGAAAGCAGCTGTGGCCATGTGGGTCTAGTTTAGCAAAACAAACAAGGAATCCTGTGGCACTTTTAAAGACTAACAAATTTATTTATTTATTAGCTTTTAAAAGTGCCACAAGACTCCTTGTTTGTTTTACATCAGGGTATCTGAGAGGAGCCCAAAGGTCCCTTGTTTCTTCCTCTCATCCTCAAACAGTACCTGAGTTTCATTACTTAGATCACCTGCAAAGCAAGGAGGAATGTATGGATACATATATTAAAATAAGATGGAAAAGGAGAGAGTCAGGCAGCATAAAGGAAACAACATGCATTAGACAATTGGAATCCAGTACTTTAAGGTGAGAGAGGACCAGAATTTATTTCTTGATGTCATCCAAAAATAGCATCTCTCTCTCTCTGAATTTTCAATTTAACAAAAACTTGATCTAAGAAATTATTAAACTTGTAAAATTGTGTGCCCATCTTCAACAGAAAACCAGAACCACAAGGAAGAGTACCTTCAGATGCTCCTGTCCACTTGGCTATGAGGTTGATGAAACATCACCATGACACATTCAGTATTGCCTACCCTAAACATCAAAAATAGTCACAAGTCTGGCTTAAATATATCATTAAAACTCACTTAAAAAATAAAGAGATGTTTAAAGAAATAATAAATGAGGGGGAGTTATTTTCTCTGACTTGTGGTTTTTGAGCCTTTAGGATAAAGTCAGGTCATGTTTTTCTGCTTCTCTCTGCAACGTTTTATCCTGAGGGCTAGAAATTTATGATTTTATTAAAGAAAAATTATGACACTGCACAGTGTTCCCTCTAAGCTGATGATGCAGCTGAACAAGTTATGGGTGCACAAGTTATTGGGGAGCCAGCGGGCAGCAGGGAAGAAGCCCGTTGGGGCCTGGAGAACCAGTGGGGAACTTGCTCAGCTGCATCATCAGCTTAGAGCAGTGGTTCCCAACCTTTTTCAGGCTGGGGACCCCTTTGTAACAAAAAAAAAAAAATCTTTGTGGACCCCCCTGGCTGATTATGTAATCTGGACTGCATGGGCAGACTCTGGCCCGCACCCGTGGGACAGCTGGTGAGCAGCACTGCCACCACCATTGCCTGCACCACCGGGGAGCTGAGCCGCAGCAGCTGTGGTCCCCTGCCCTTAGCCCTGCTGGGGAGCTGCTGTGGCTCCATTCCCCTGCCAGGAGACAGCCACAGATGTGGAAAGGCAGCCCTGGCAGGGAGCATCAGGGCTGTAGCTGGATTCTGGCCCCAGGTAGGGAGAGGCTCCACAGACCCCCTGCAAAGTGTCTGTGGACCTCTGGGGATCCCCAGGTCACAGGTTGGGAACCACTGGCTTAGAGGGAACATAGCGCTGCAAAGTTTAAAGTGGGGGGGACCCCGCACAAACTGATTCGCCCTGGGCCCTGCTCCCCCCTAGGGACGGCCCTGAACACACGTCTCCAAAATTGCATCATACAAGCCAGCCTGCATTCCCTCCATATCTGAGTCTTTATTATACAGACCAGTGGCTTTCTTCAGTTGATATGGTTTGCAATACTCTGAACAATGCTCAAAATTTCAACACTTAGATGGTTTACAGTTTAGGTCAGGGATCAGCAACCTCATGCATGTATGCCAAAGGTGGCAAGTGTGCTCACTCCAAGCCACATGCAGGGCTTCTAACCCTGCAGCATTGCTCTCGCCTGGAGTATGTTCCTCAAGGCAGCCACTCTGCTACTTCCAGCCCTGCCCCATCTCATGTGCACCCAGGCGTGCTCTTAGCACTGAATATTTTTGGTGGCGGGGGGTGGAGGGGGCTACTCTGCACCAAAGTGGTCACTGAGCACTGAGCCTGTCTATCTGCCTCTCTGACTCACCTGGGACCTGGGGCTGGGCGGGACCTTGTTAAATCTCCCACCCTCAGCAGCTGTGGGAAATTTAAAATGCTTCTCTGGCATGGTGGCCATGGGGCTCTGAGCCAGCAGGGGCTGCAGCAGAGCTGAAGCCCAAACTAGTGGGGATGGAGTGAGCCCAAGCCAGGTGCGGCCAGAGCCTGGAGCTTGGAAGTGCCACTGGCAGCTCTGTGGCTGGTGCAGTTTGGGAATGGAAGGTGGCGGTGGCAGGTCGGGGGAAGAGGAATTAGAGGAGGTCTGGGTTGCACTGCTCCCCACACTTTCCTGCCACCCCTGTCCTCCCACCCATTGTTCCCCACGTCTCCCTCGCTTGTCACCAGCACTGGGAGAGAACAGGGAACAGAGGTGAGCACGACCCTTCAAAAAGGTTGCCAACCCCTGGTTTAGGTGCTAAAAGAAAGGCTTGAAGTTACAAGACTGGAAACTCTTCAGGGCAGGATCCATCTTTTTGTTCTGGTTTTCTACAACACTTAGCATGAGGTGGTGGTGGTCAATGACTATGGCACCTGGATGCTACGGTAAGACAGCTAATAAGTAATAATAATACAAATTACTAAGGCCTCTCAGCTCCCACTGAAGAGATCGAGGAGAGTTGAGGGTGGTTAACACCTTGCCCTCTGTGGATGGATTTTTAGAGATGCTGAGCAAAGAAAATATCCTGAGAAGTTGATGGAGTGTGCAGATGCTGAGCAACTCTGAAAAATCATTTACCTAAATCGGGTGTAGGTGTTTGGACTTGAGACACCCAAGTTTGAAAATTGTAGCTATTATGGTTTACACAGAAACATGCATGAATTATTCAGCTAGCCAGGCCCCATTCATATTGCTTAACCCTTAGCAATATTTTGTCATTTTTGTTATACTCAAACGATCACATGGAAAGGAAATTTCATCTAACTATATTAAAAAGAAGAGAAACATTTGGCTTTAGGATTTTATTTTAGCTTTTAAAGCTCTACTCTCATTACTAACACACAAAGATAAAGTGTCATTTGTAACTAGAAGTTTGGATCTTTATTGAAGGCCCAGACTTACATACATTGAAATCAATGACAAAACTCTTACTGATTTCCAGAACACAGGATCAGGTGCTCTATGGACTTTAAAATCAACCCAGGAATTTTGTAGGCACCTATCATTGATGCATAGGCAGGATATGCTGTCTGGTAGAGATGGCTAGCTAGCCAAATTTTCAACAGTGACCAGACTCACGGCATCAAAACTGAGACACACAGGGTCTGATCTTCAGAAGGGATGAGCACCCACAGCTCCCACTGAAGAGCTCAAGATGGAATCACAGACATTAAGTATGTGAAATCACAGGCCACTTTTAAAAAATATACCTATATTTGTTTTAGTTTTCTGGAAGAGGAGAGTATAGCATGTTACTTTCAGTCTGGCCCTAAGGCTGAGTTTGGTTCACTGCCACCAACAGATGCCAAGACACATCCAGACCATGGGGACCTCTCGGGGAGGTGTCCACTCCCTTTAAGCCACCTGAGCAGTGCAAGGGAAGCAGATGGAGGCAGAATCTGCCCTACTGAATGGAGGGGTGCATTTGGATTTGTTAGATCTGACTGCCGCAAGTCATTCTTCCTCCTTTAAACGTAGTGCGTCTGTGACAGCGAATCAGAAAAGAATATTTTTTTCAAACAAAGTGTTCAGACCTAACACCCATGCTGCCTCTCCCCTCCCACCCAAACCCCCAGCAAGCTGGTTGTATTCTGAATCAGACGCTAGGTTCCATAGTGGAGGAAGGACTAATTATCTTGGGACTTTCTGTGCCTACTGACAGTGGGACTTTCTTCCATGAACTATACTCTAAGCAGAAGCAAACTATTCCTGGAATTGACAGTTATTGCTCAAATAATAGCTCATGTATGAGTAGCTCACCTCAGTCCAGGCTCCTCAGAGATCTACCAAGAAGTAAGAACAAAATAGGCCACCACATCCTGGCTAATATAAATAGGTGGTGAAATTTTAGTGATTTTGCAAAGAGCCAAGTTGACCTGCTGGCTGATTTTTCTGATGGAAAGTAAATCAGAGTTAAATTAGGGTGCAAAGTTAAGATCCCTTATTTTGAATGACTTTTTGTCTCCTGTCATATCTTCACTCAATGTAGTACCAATCCCAGTATTTTACTTATCAGCAAATGACCACAGCGCTGTCCAAGAATCAAAATCTTCCCTTCTTACACAAGTTCCAAAGGGGGAGCCATGTTAGTCTAGTTCAGTAAAACAAACAAGGAGTCCTGTGGCACTTTTAAAGACTAACACATGTATTTATCACATGAGCTTTTGTGGGAGACAATCCCACTTTGTCAGACGCTTAGTCAGTGGGGCTAATTGCACAGCAAGTCATGAGAGTAAGAATAGCAGACTCACATTCACAGTCCACAAACAGAGAAAACAAAATTCTCCTCAACGGGGACTACTCAGGTGAAAATTGTGAGGGGGATTTCACCCACAGTCTCTTGAAACTAAAATGAATTATTTCCGTAACCCAAAGATCACAGCTAAGATGGCTGTTTCTCAAATAGCCTTGCAAAATGAATAGCAGCTTGAAAAATAGTTCATATAGCTACCTCCTGCAACTTCCTCCTAATAGAACTTCTCCTTTCTTTGACGTATGCAGTACTGAATGACTAGAAAATGATTGTTTTCCCCTGCTGGCATGGTAGAACCCATCAAATTTGACTTCTATCCTACCAAACTTAAAGATACAGAGCCAGGTCCTCAGCTGCTGTAAACCACCACTGAAATCAATAGGACAATGCCAGCTTGTGCCCACTGAAGATCTGGTCCACAACAATATTCACAACTGACGGCAAGGAGGCTAATGGAGGGTAGCTTGAGCACACCCTCCATTTGGTGGTGGATGTGAAGGGCACACCAGTACCTGTAAGAAGACAGACCTTTGTTTTCACTTTTTAGGAAACTGTTATTGAAAAACCAGAGCTGAAAAGGATCATAGAATGGAGCCAGAGATGAGACAGGCAGCTGGTGCTTGCTGTCCCAAAGTTAAATCAGGAGCAAACCAGCACTATGATTTCCCGGGCTGAAGGTTCCTCTGTCATTGAGCACATGGTAGATCCCTCACCGGCTGTGTCAGTAGGACACAGCGCAAGTCCTACTAATTTCAGCTGCCCCAGCTGGTACCGCCAGCTTTGTGTTCTGCATTGGCCAACTTCAGGCCTCCAGTTGCTATGGTATACACCAGCCACCACAGTAACTTCTGCAGAAAAGCAGGGAGGTCTAAGGCAGTGAGAAAAGAGTTACTGGGCTCTAGCAGTCTCTGTATCCTGAATAAGGGAGCTTCATACTGGGGTAATATCTTTGTGCCGGGGAGGTGAAGATGGCCATCAAGGAGAAGGTGGCTGAAATGAGCTTGCTCTGTACACTTCGTGCCACCAGGCTGCCAGGCTCCTTCTGCCAGCAAGGAACACTGGCCACCTGTTTGCTCAGGATTTCAGCAATGCTGCTTCATGTATTTTCTTTCTCACGTTTAAAGCAGAAATGAGAGAGCTGGGGTTGGGAAAGAGAGAAGCAACCCTCTGGCAATTCAGTTCCCCAGGAGCAGAGCGCTGGTTCCACCAGACCCATCTTCTTCTCCTGGGTTAACATTCCAGACCATGGTGCTGAGATGCTCCATAGGGCAGAGATCCTCTGATTTCTCGAGCAGGTCGCAGTTGCTTAATGAAACTGCTTTATGCTAGGCAGCTCTCACAAGGACACTTTAACAGAGGTGTGCCCTACGTTGTGCATCCCCTGGCCAAGAATCCCTGCTTCAAGATGCAAAGGGACTGCAGCTGGTATTCCAGACCACTTGCTGTGCCTTCAGCCCCACACCTTGCCTGCATGTTGAGGTGGGGAGAGGGTCCTGTCACTGGCTCCCCACAAAGCTTCCCATGTGAAGTCCACTTACTTGAGCACAGTGGGGTGTGGCCCTCTCACTACATTTTTTGATTTGTAACAAAGGAGCCCACTTGCCCTGAAAAACATTTAACTTTAGGGTGTCCCAGAAATACATACAGAAGTGTTTGCTTTACAGCAGACAAAAAAGACAATTATTGCTTAATGTATAGTTACAAGTAAGTAAAGCTGTATTAACAAATTTCTTTGAGCATCAGCTTTTGTGGGCTGCAACCCGCTTCATCAGATGCAAGTGGGTTGCAGCACATGAAAGCTTACCCCCAAAGAAATGTTAGTCTTCAAGGTGCCACAGAACTTTCATTGTTTTTGCTATATACAGACTAACACGGCTACCCCTCTAAAGTTGTATGAATCTTCACACCCTGCTTGGAGACCTGGTTGATTGATTACTCATTTGCCATTTTCATTAAAAATAATACAAAAAGCCTTACTAAGAAATAAAAAGCAAAATTAAGAAAAAACATTACTAAGAAGTAAAAAGCAAAACTAATCCCAATCTGCTCACTTAGTGTCAGTGCTAGTGCTCACCCATCACCTCTTTAGAATTGCCAACCTACCTTCTTAACCAAGTAGCCTTCTCTTAGTCGCTGTGGTTCTCGCTCCATGTTCAAGCCAATTCCTTTTTCAGTACCAGCAGTGCCCGCACTTCAACTTATTTGATGATAAATGCTCTTGTGGGTTGTCCTTTCTACAGCTGTGTCACTTTTTGTAAGTTCCTCTCTGTTAATCACATGAAAACAAGCCTATTTCCTCTTACGGACCAAGAGATTAGAACAGGGAAATGCAGAAACGTGTGTTTATTTATAGGTTTTTGGGGGTTTTTTTGTTTGTTTTTTGCAGTACTGTAGCAAGCAGATCTATTAAAAGCCCAAATGCAGTAAAATGCTGCCAACTGGAGGAAAATTCCTTTAAATTAAATACCGATCCAAAGAAATTTGACTGAATGTTAATTTGAGGGCATATGAATCTGTACTGAACCAATGAACTAAGCAATGTGCCATGTAACTGCTTACAGTTGGACAAAAGGATCATATGAACAACTTTCTGTGTTACTAGCTCTGTTATAGTGAGGATTTGTTGGGTTTTTAAAAACTGACTTACAGTAAGTTTATATCTGTACATTTTGGGCAATAAGAACAGCTTATCTAATTTAATGAGAAAGCACTCGCTCCTGGTGTTGGAAGCAATCTGATTTTTAACATAAATAGTTACTGTTGATGGAAGAGGGTTATTGTTTAGCTTTGGGGTTAGTTATCACACACTTTTTAAAGGCACACAGATTTAAAAAGCCATCGCATACATTATCTGAAACTTCATTAACAACTGTTAGTAGGCAAGTTACTTAAATAACTAACAAGGAGTTCTTTAGCACGTAAAGACTAACACATGTATTTATTGCATGAGTTTTCATGGGAGAAAATCTCAAAGGCTATGACCAAACTAGGTTTTCAATTTGAAACAACCACTGTTGTTTTGAAATAAAAGTTGAGATGTCCAAAAGACGTTTCTTTATTTCAAAATGATGAGCCCCCATCATTTCAAAATAACATCTGTTATTTCGACACAATAAAACCTAGGGTGAAATCGAAATAGCCATTGTTTCGAAACAGCTGGCACCATTTGCACTTGTTATTTTGAAATACACATTATTTCAAATTAACACCTTTGCCCTTCTCCTTCCCAGGGTGCCTTCCTTTTTCTATATATTGTGTGGGGGCATGGCCCAGGGAGATGGCCATGTTGTCACACTTCCCATGGTGCCCTTCTCCTGAATCGAAACAGCAAGTCCTGCGTCTGGACTTGCTATTTCAATTTGAGGTTTTCCCTTATTTTGATTTAATATTTGCTTATTTTTATTTAAGTTATTTTGAATTAAGGATTTTATTTCGAAATAACTTATTTCGAAATAAGCGTTTACGTGTGAACATAGGAAAGAGTCTGATGAAGTGGGATTTTTCCCATGAAAGCTCATGCAATAAATATATTTCTTAGTCTTTAAGTGCCACAGGACTCCTTGCTTGTTTTGCTGAATCAGACTAATACGACTGCCCCTTTGGAATTTGAAACCAGTGTATCTCCTTTTGACTGCCTAACGCCTAGTCACTGCAGTGTCTTCAAAGCCCTGAGTCAATGGAAAATACCCTACCATCGACTCAGTGTTACGTTACTTGAGAAGGTGGTCTTCAGGGATTGACTTCGCTCTTCAGAGACCCACTTGGTTGATTGGGAAGATCGGTCTGATGGCAGCAAATTTGCCACCATCAGTGAAAACCCGCTCTGTGGGGGGGGGAGAGGGGGTCTGCAGGATTCAACTTCCTGAATGACTGAGCGGGTCTTCACAGACATGCTCAGGCAATCAGGAAAATTGATCTGACAATGGCGAATTTGTCACCATCAGTGAAGACCTGCCTTTAGATGACTAGATTTGAATAGGATTAGAAGTAAACATCATTTTCCTGTTTGCACCATGCCCTTCACAGCACTCAGTGCGTGGCCAATTTCCCAATTTTCCACACTGAGTCAGTTAGTCAGCTTCTCCAACTCTCCATTTGGTCTGTTACCAACAACAGGGAAGAGAAAAATGTAAAAAAAGATGGGCAAGGAAGGGATTGTGAATGTATACAAGTTGAAAACATGTACTGTGGGCAAATATAGTAGCTGAAAATACATTAACCTCGTTTATTTTAAAGTGCCTAGATTTCAAATGACAGAAATGTCCCATCAGGTTTCTGTGAATGTAAGCCCTAGTTTACACTTGGGACTTTTTTGGTGGCTGCCAACCATTGGTTACACAAGGAATGTAAAATTGCTTGAGTAACCGGCAGCAACTTTTTAAGCCTCCGGTACACATCAGGGGAAACCCGACCACAAATCATGTGTGACTGACTTTCCCCTATGCCCCCTGACTCCCAGGACTTCTGGGGTCAGCTTTCAGGAGCAGCAAGGCGAGTTCATACTCACTGCAATCTGCTCCCAGAAGGTCACACTGACAGCGGTGAATTTGCTACCATTAGTATAGACATACCCTTAGTGCAAGTAGTTGCACATTCCCCCTAAAACACTTCCTCCAGCTGACGTTAGCCACTGCTGCCTTCTGCCCTACTTACACAACGTGATGGGACCACTGAATCTGCATTTAGGGCCCATCCCTGATTCACCCTGATTGCTGCCTTCTGCCCTGAACCAAACAGCACTGCCACAGAGACCACCCCCTACTCTGTAAGCTTGAGCTAATTAGTTCTTCTCCTGGTGCCTTTGTTTCCCCTCCCACCCTTTGTCTATTTAGATTGTAAGCACTAAGGGTCAGGGCTCCCCTTGGTTTTAAATACTAATCGTGCACTGGAAATGGCCAATGTGCAGCCACTGTGTCTGTAGCTTTCCCCTGATCTGGGCAGTGAAAGGCTTACATGTTGCACAAGTCCTTTCTCAACACAGGAGAATTTCCTTCAATGCAAAGGCTTTGGCCTCTAGGGCTGTCAGGATGATTAGATTTCTCTCAAATTTTTACAAAGATCAGATTCAATTTGTGACACAAGGAACTGGAGTCAAACAGGCTTTAGCTCTGTTACAGTTTGTAACAAATAGCAGAAAGAGTTGTTCTATTATAGCTCAAAATCTCTTGAAAAGTCCTGTTCATACTGTTTTCACCCCTTTAATAAGAATGGGTTAACAACCTTTTAATAAATAATATGGTTTACCTTTTTATGGTTCCTCACATCCAGGGGTTTCAAAGTATTGGTACATTTTTTTTAACAAAGGTGTCTAAAAACTGTCAACAGGGGGGAAAGAGTACAGATAAAGCCTAGATATAAAACCACTAAATATTCTGGTGGTTTTGCTGTAATTATTGGATACACAAATGGACTCTAATTGTGAGTTTAACTGTAAAAAGTAGGTAAGTCTGTAACAGTAACTTATAACAGAGAATGTTAATGGGGGAAAAGTATAAAAGGAAAACAGAAAGACTGAAATAGTTCAAACTAAAAGGTTTAAACTGATGCTTACATTGAGATAGCTTACTTCACTCAGGGATGTATAAAAGCCACCACCCCTTAGTGATGCAAGTTACACCAGCCTTAGTGCTGCTGTGGACAACGTCATGTCAGCAGGAGACACTCTACCATCAACAGAGCTACCACCTCATGCGGAGGTGGAGTAATTATGCCGATAGGAGAGCTCTTCCCTGTCTTCTTTTCTGGATTTTTATTGAAGGGTTTTAAATGATGTTTAATGGTGTGTTTGCTGAAGTCTTTGCATACCAAACCTCAATCTTATTTAACACTGTTCAGTGCTGGACAGTAACTGAGTTATGTTAACACCTTTAACCATTAGCCACTTTTTTTCCCATCCAACTTAATAGAAAACTGGCCAGCATGTGTGATCAGAACCTTGGTTTAAGGTCTGGAAGGCTCCATTTCCCTCCCAAAGTTTTTCACTTAGCCCACAGCCCAATATCTAGCAGGCTTGTGTTAATCATACACACTAGAGTTTTTCCTTCAGTCTCTTTTGATATTTTTGTTAGGCTGAGTTTCTGGGAAGGGCTCTAACTCACATAAACCTAATAAGGATGAGATACTTTGTCTGAGCTGTATGCGGGCTTCTTTCTTTCTACATTCTCAGTCTCTCCCCCCCCTCCCTTTTTTTCCTTCCTTTTTGCCCAAGCGATTTCCTCTTCTGCGTCAGGAAGGCACATCATTTCCTTCTCTTCTCTTTTTCACAAAAAGACGCCACTGCAAGAGGAGGAGACCTGAAGCTAGAGGGAGAATGCTGTTAGGGGGCCCTAAAGGGTGTGTGTATTGGGGCAGGTTGCTGGAGGAGGGGGGTGCTGAAGAAGGTATTTGGGTGGTGCTTGTAAGGTGTGTGTCTACTGAAGAGGTAGGCAAACTTTTTGGCCTGATGGCTCCATGGGCATCTTGGTGGGCTGGAAGAAAGGGGGCGGGGCTGGCAGGGCCCACGATGCTTCGGCCAGCAAGTGATGGAGAGGAGGGAGTTGTCACCATGCTCTAGTCAGGATGCCACTGCTGGGTGCATGCAGTGGGAGAGGGGCAGCTTGTGGTGCTTGTGTGCTCTGTGCCAACCAGGGCACCCGTGCTGCGCTCAGTGAGAAGAAAGGCCACCACACTCGTGCCATGGCACCTCTGGCTCCACATGGTGGGAGAGGGGAAGAGGGAGCATCTGCCAGGCACTGAGCCTCTGACAAGACCCAGCTGAATGGCCAGATAAAAGTATCCCGTGGGGCCACCAGTATACTAGGAGAGGTCTTTGGGGAATGCAGTAGGGGGTGCCTGTAGACCTCTTGAGGTAGGAGGCAGTATCACAGCCTGTCACAGGGGCAGGACAGTGGGCACAGCAGTAGCTGGCCGTCAGCATTTCTGTCTTTCCCTTCCTGCCAGCCGGGGGGGGGGGGGCAGTATCTAACAGTGTGACCTCAGCAATGAAACCACTTGGGCCACAGAGCCAGCTCTTTCTGAATTGCAACATGCACTTGGCAAAAATCCCAGACTTTCCCTTTATCTATAAAAGCTGCCTAGAGAGAGTGGAGGACTAAAAAAGAGGAAATGTCCAGGAAAACCCAGACTTACAGTAACCCTGGTTATGGCCAAAGTCAACTACACTTCTGCTTCTTTCACTTTATTTGTAGGGAGAGTGGCATATGCAAAAAACAGTTTAAAATAAATCTTAATTCTTCAAAGAACCTGAATCAATAAGTTTAATCTGTCAGTCTCAACAGGTGGCCTAGAAGAGTGTTTCCCAACCAGTGTGACATGGCACGCAGGCGTGCCTTCAGGTGTGCCACAGAACTTTTTGAAAAACTACTCAGAGAGCTCTGGATTGGTTCATTGGATCATGAATATTCATGAGTTCATTTGGAAACTATATGGTGACATGCCTCAGACTAATTAAAGCTACCAAGGTGTGCCAGGGCAAAGAAAATGTTGGGAACCACTGGCCTAGAAGACTAAAGCAGAGATGCTGCCATGATAAGAAGAGGACCACCTCCTGAAATCCATATGTGGGACCGGGTCATGCCCTCTTGCAGTTGGATCATATCCATCCCTAACAGAAGCAAGGGGGCTGACTTTCCCCAGCAGCACCAGCTTCCATTTTCCATGGACACCTCAGCAAGCCCTCTGTGACGTCAGAATCAGGACTTGCATTGATCCGATACAGAGTGGTACAGGACACCCATATCTACTCTCAAGCTGCCCTTTGCTCTTCTGGAATCTCAGCCTGCATTAGAAACCCCCTCTAAGTCTCCAGCTGTCACCATTATAAAGAATACCTTGGAAATGTGCCCCACATATAAACAAATCAGCAGTGTCTGCCCAAATACGTACAACAGCTAAGAGGTGTGACTTGCCCCATTCATGTCAGCAAGATATTAATAACAATACCACTGAAATTGGCAGCATCATTAATTGTTTCATTACTGGTGAAAGCAAGTAGATTCACAGATCTACCCAGTCTATTGTCAGTGATGCCTCATTTTGGAAGCACAGCTTGGTAGACTACCACCCATAGACCCCACCTCCCACCCCGATTTGACCTCTGCCCAGGATTCATGCAAGAGCGGGTGAGAAATAGGGAAGCTATTGCTGAATAAACAGGGCAAGGTTCAGCATTAGGCAGAGGACCAGCAGACAGGGGAGTACCTGCCTGTACAGATGCCTTGGAGCCATACTGGCAAGAAGCAGGGATCACAAGCTGGCTTGGAGTCAGAGAGTTTCCTTCCTCCCACACAACTGGTTCCTGGAGGTCCTGAGGTTGGAGGAATAGAGTGACAGCTCACAGCGAGAGGAGTCAGAGACGTGAACATCTCCTCCCCACTGGGCCCACTTACAGACAACTCACAGAGAGGAATCTACCAACAATTTCCTCCCTTCATGGTTCTCTCCCAGGAGATGGTAATTCAGCTCTTAGTATCCACTCCCATTGATTTGGGGTATGTCTACATTACAGTGGCAGAGCTATGCCATGGCAAATATGCAGTTGTTGCTGTGTATAATGGATGCTTTTTCATCAATAGAAGGGGATTTTCCATTTCTGTGATTATCTGTCTTTGCCAGAGGCAGTAGGTAGGTCAGCAGGAGGATTCCTCCCTTCATCTAGCTGTGTGGAGATTAGATGGACGTAAGTAGGTCAGATGGGGTGCGACATTTTCCCCTCCCCTGAGTAATGTAGCTATGCAGATTGAATATGCAAGTGCAGACCAGGGCTCCAAATTTTGGAAAAGTCAGGATTAAAGGCCCAGAATGCAGCTGAATTTGCAGAAAAACAATTCTCCATTCCTATCCACACCCACTACTTGTGAGTTTAGCATTGACTGATGTGTAAATGATCTTTAATAAATGGCAGAAAGATTTTTGCAGTGGATTACAGCATTTATTTTCTACTGTAACCACTAACAATGCAGCCTCCTACTAATTGTTCAAGAAGCCCCCAAACTCAGAAAAGAGATTTGAATCACAGGAGAAATTCTGCCATCTTCACACTTATTGAGATTGTGATATTAACCAGTGTCCTGTTAGGTCTGGGAGCCAAACTTTCATTACTTAAAACAAATATTTAAGCATGAAATCACATAAATCTACTAAGAAAAAGAGATCAATTGCTTTCAACTTCTTTCCTCTGCATTTTAGGCAGTTCATCCTCAGATCAGTTGCTTTTATTCTGGTGTTGTTTTCTAGAAGGTTTCCAAAGGGATAGCCATTTGTTGTTCCAAATGGAGCTATTTGGGTCTAATCACCTCCCATTACCACACAGTAAATAGCATTTCAAGTAAATTATGTCCCTCCCTCATCTGTAGAAATGGACCAACTAGTTAATCTAGTCAAAAAATTAGATTGTCCCCAGCCCTGAGGCACAGGTGGCCTTAAACTATCTGGGGGCCTAAGCCTAGGCCCAGTGTGGGGCCCCCTAAAGACCCCCATAGCAGTCCCTCTCCCCCCACAGTCCCAGCTCATCACCCCCACCACTACCCTGCAGCCCCAGTTCCCTGCTGCCAGTCCTGGCTCCTCTTCCTGCTGCTGACTGAGGCAGATGCAGCTTTTGGGGTAAGCAAAGCAGGTGACTGTCCCTACTGTCCACTGAACTGGGGATGGGGCTCCTTACTGCTTGGGGCCTAGGTGAGGGCCTGCTTTGCCTACCCCAAAAGTCACCTCTGCCCTAAGGTGATCAGGTAAAGATGTAGGGGGAAGCTGTGTGCAGACTGCCTGGATCACAGCTCTGAGCATGCTTGGAAAAAGCAGGGGCTGCAACCAGGGAAGCATAGAGCATTTGCAGCCACAGCTCCACTGACCCACCTGCCAAGAGCAGAGCCAACCTGATATAAGGGGGAATCAAACTGCAGCACAAAAAGGCTTCAGTAACTTACACAGCTGTCCCCATCCCTGCCCACACCCAGTGAGGAATATGACTGGGTGGTTCAGCTGTGTCACTACACCAGATGACGTTACAAGCTCAGTTTGGCTCATGATGTGATCTTCTCCAGCTGCAAAAGCAAGCCTGCTGAAGGATTGTCACTGGGGATTTTAATCAGAAGACTGTACTCCTAGTTCCACTTAAGGACCCAATCTGGCAAACCCATGAGTATGTGGTTAACCATCCTCACATGGGCAGAGGAGGTTGGGTGGGATGCTGTCACAAGCTAGGCTGCCTTCAGTGGATTGCCCTTTGCAAATAGTCCTCAGACAAGATCCCTACTGTCCACTTTGTTTGTATTGTGCTGCAACCATCTCTGTTCCCCCACAGCCTGAGGTTTTTACCTTCTCCCTAGGTACAGGGAAAGAGTAGGTAGAAATCTTCATTCCTTGAGATCCTGGGCTTCTCTGGCCCTCCTCCCATTTACATCCTCATATCTTTTCTTCAATAAATCCTGCTCAGTCCCCCCCCCCTCTTCTTTCCACAGTATTTTAGGGTCTCCATTTCCTTGGTTCATCCCTATCAGTACATCCTCTCTCTTCTTTCTCTAGGCCCCCTTTGGCTTTTTGGTCTATGCCTCAATACTTCACCCATCCTGCTCCTGCCCTTTCTGACCATTTGGGTTGCCATGCCTCCCTTCTCTTCCCTAAAAGAAACAGGCTCCAATCTGTCATGATTAACACTAGCTAATGCAAGGGTTTGACCACTCCAACCTGCTGCCATCTTGAGTTTTCTTGCAGTCACAGTACTTGGGTTCAAGACACCTGCTCTTTTGTGCTCATTGCTTTTTCTCCAGCTGTGTTTCACCTCACCTGCATGAGGGTAAACATTTTTAAACATCCTACTTTGCCATGAGCAAAAGAGGTCCCCCCTTCCAATCAGTGTTCTCATGATAGGCTATGCCATTGTTTTGTCCAGCAGGGCAAGCCTATCCATTGCAATGCATCTAGGGACAATTCTTCAGTTGTTCCCTCTGCTCACAGTCATAAGAGGTCCTTGGTTTTCAGGAGCAAGGAGGTAAGACACTCACTCTTTTCCTCATATGGCCCCATGATTCTCTAATGATTTCTTTCTGCAGAGTCCCAAGTAAATATTTCCACTACTCTTCAAGCCTTGCCTGTTGTGTCTCCTATTGGCTTTTTTGGCTCACTAGGATCTGCAGGAGGAGTACCTGGAGCTCCTTTTACCTCCTCTACTATGGCAGGTTATCTCCACTTCCAAAAAGTAATCTTGGGGAGGCTTTGAAACAGTCACTTGAGCATACACTATATGCTCTCTCCAGTTCCTCAATCATCTGATCTCAGTCACCATGTGGCCCAATCAGATGATTTAGGATCTTTGCCCTCGAGTTGTGTCCACCACCAACAAGCACTACTGGCTGTCAGAATAACACATGCTATAACTCTTGTTACTAGGTCTGCTGACACTCAGAAGACTTTTTTTTGTAATTCCTTCCTTCATTCCATTACCCAGTCCACCATATCTTCTCATCATTTCCTCACCCCAGTCCTTTTTCTGCATCAGAAGGTGAAGTCTATCAGACAAGCCCCACCACTACTGCTGTCTCTTTGAAATTCTTCCCCATAATTTCTCTGGGTTGACTCCTCTTTCTGAACTAGGTTCCCAAGACTTATTTGTGTACTGGCTTACTAGAAACTTCAGCCTTCCTTCTGCACTCAACTTGCTGGCTTCAAATTAACAAGAGTGCTCCTGCCCAGCTGGCCTTCAGAAACAATTAAATCTGCTGTGCTCTCTCTCACATGCCCACCCATTCCCACAGGGGCTGCAAGCAATACCAATAGCTCCCTCAGGCCCACATTAACCCCTAGAGGGCCTGTTGAGATACGTACCCCAACGTCAGCTCTCATGTTTCTACCCACACCCGGTACCCTCGTATTAGATTCTGTACTAGTGCATCATTCCCAAGAAAGCTGGATGTAATCTCTAATTTTGTACCAACAATGCTACCAACATTAGATGCCTACAGCACTCAGACAAGTCAAACAACACTCAGGAAAGTTATCAATCAAAGGTTATTTACTCAAATTACATACCTTCCAAATATGGGGATCTCAGTGAATTCAAAGAAGCTCAAGTGCTACCTTGTTATGGCCTCCCTGCCTGCTTCTGGGCAAACTCCTCTCTCCAACAGGGCACAGAATGGGATCCCATTCGGGCCATTACAGACCACATCCACGTCACAGGCGTTTGCTGTGGGCTGATACTACATAGAGAGTTTTCTTGATCCTGCCCAACCAGGTCTCCCCCATAATCTGATCAACACATCTACACAGTCTTCACCAAGAAGGGTTTTCTGGTTCCTGTGGGATGTCCTGAAGGCTTCTTCCCCCGTTACACAGTTCTGACCCACTTTTGGCCATTATTTGCTTGTGTATTATCCCACTAGGCCAAGACAGGCCCCAAATGAGTGGTGTTCAAGAATATTGTGCCCTGAACCTTTGACTTGTCCGTCTGCATGATGGTTGAGTACTGGTGGTAAGAAGCATAGATGCTTGTTTCTGCTGTTCCCTTGCTTTGTTAAGAATTGTGGAACAGGTTGTTAATTAATGGCTGTGGGCCAGATGGTTGTCCTAGGTTATATTATTTTCTTGTTTATAACAAGACCACCCCTAATGTTTGACGTTTGGGCAAATCTTGTGAATGAGTGGGGGGGGGGGGGTGGAATGATAACAGACACACTAATGTCAAAAAGAGCCTTGAAAAAGGCAAAATGAAATTAACCTATGGATGAAGAACACTCAATAGACCAAGCAGAACCAGACCTGTGGACTCAGTGACAGCTTTAATTTCATAAAGGATTGGGAGGTTTCTAAGATTAAAGAGATAGATAAGCAAGATAATACAATAAGTTTTAAATTCAATTTGCTCTAACATCACTGGCACATTTCCTTTTATTTTGAAAATGGAAAAATAAAAACATGCCCACTGTATGATGGTTCCTTAATACAGTCCCATGATTTTTGCAATATTTCCCCAGGGCTTTTCCTAAAAATAGGACACAGGATAAAAATCACAGCCCTAGCTATAGCTACAGAAGGGTGCTCAGTCATACAGAAATAGTATGAAAAACTTTCCTCAGGCTTAACTCATAGATCTGACCTATCATTTAGCAAGGAAATCAGTTTCAATCAATGCTGTCAGTTTCACCCAATTTACCACAACATGATATGGCCAGTTCTAAAGATAGTCATAATTGATTCCTGACGGCAGCCATTTTTAGGGACCCCATTTTAAGGTCACACTCTTTCTGGATCTCCAACATAAGGTTACTGTATTTTTGGGCCTCTATTACATTTAATCCCACAAGAATGTAACTCACTAGCACCAAAATTTTCTGCAGTCCTCAGATTGAATGACATCCTATGCAGAGAGCTCTGAAAATAGAAAATTATATTACAGTGGACAAATGAGATAGGTAACTCTTCTACATGGATCTTTTTTATGTAAAATATCGGTGTGAGTATATAGCAAAAGGTTTGATTTTAGCAACTGAGTAATTGCCCTACTCTAATCCTTCACCTGAAAAAAAAAATATGCTTCATAATTCTTAGGGTGGCATTTCCAAGAGTGATCAATGTTGGCTAAACATCTTCCATTGCAGTAAATGAGAATTTTACATTGACTTCGAATGGGGCAGTTAGGCCAGCACAGATCACTTTTGAAAATCCCACACCTCTGAAGTGTTCCTCCAAGACCTTCCCTAAGAGCCACAGGAATATCCGTGCTCCCTTACCACATCACACGTACAACAAACCACCATTCTTCCTTTTATTCCTTTGCTCTATAGTTTTCTGTTCAACTGCCCGTTGTGAGATGCCATTGTTTTACTGCGTAACAACTTTCCCCTGTTGGAGTTCTTGCTGGCTATGACAGTCGTTTGGGACTGCATCACCACTAGCACAACTGAATGTGGCAATAAGCACTGAGTGGCGTGAGTTGCCCCATTCATCTCTTCTATGTGGAAACTCAGAACACATACTTAGAACCGTGTATGACGTGGACACGTGACTGTAAGATCTTAGTTGTATCTATTTAGGTGCTCAGCAATATTTTTTCTTGCTATACTCCAAGGGCACCACAATGAAAACTATTTAACGCACAAAGGTTTACAGTTCATTTGGCTGCCTTACTGATGCTATGTTGCACTGGAAAGTGAGTAGCCTATCCTTAAAAATACGGAGAAAGAATATATTTCAGTAAAGAAAATAAGTGAATTAGCTGTAAAATTCTCACTGCTGTTACTCATGCACTAGGCCAATACCTTCTCTTTTGAAGGACTGGACAAATATGCAACTGCAAGAATATTCAGAGTCATAATAGTACATGCTAGCGAATCATTCAGAAGGGATATAAAACCTTCTGCTTGAGGCAATCTCTAACTATTTGTGATTAGGATGAGAACTTCAAAGCAATAGATTATGCTTGCCAGCCTGTTTCAGGGTTTCTTGCATCTTTCTCAATCATCTGATAGTGGTTACTACTGGAAGCAGGATACTGGACTAGACAGAGTGGTTTTCAAAATACAGGTCAGGACCAAGTATTGGTGTTGTACTTAGAATATGAAAACACTAGCAGGATCTTATTCAGGGAGACAAGACAATATGCCACACGTATTAGAGAAAAACACAATTATATTAATAGCTAACATCAAGTACCTACACACACACACACACACACACACACACACACACACACACACACACACCAGACGTTCTGCTGTTGGTCACTTATAGTTACCAGTCTTGATTGTTGCCTGTGATCATAGCTTGAGTTCATGGCTGGTGTTTGCAGCTCATGGTGGTCACCTGGCCAGGGAAGCCAGGCGTGAGGAAAAGCAGGGTCTCTGTCAGGCACCCAGCTGTGCACTGATGCTCTTGGATACTGTGCAGAACATTACCCACAGCTTTGCAGTCTCTCCATCTTTTATGTCTCTTAGTCCAGGGATCTTGCTGTGTGTCATTGCCTCAGGGTACTGTATGACCATGAGTCATCAGTTAATGGAAATCTAATTTTGATCTTGTTCTTGATGGGGCTCTTTGTCCTTTACTTTCTAGGGTGGATTCTTTTTGCTTTTGCAGGCTTTGTCTGTATTGGTCTTCAGCCATTAAAGTGCTGCCAGCAGGTTGTCATCAGGAGAGGCTGAAGTTGGAAACCGATCCCATCACACCCACCCCCTTCATTCACACATACAAACTACTGGTAAGTTCACAAATCCAAATGAAGTCACAGCAAAACTTAGGCTGGGCAAAACAAAATGAAATAAACAATTTAACAGAGAGGATTAGTTACAATACAAAATGAAGCAAACAATTCAAAATGGAGTTTTGGCTACAATATGGAGTTATATCAGACTTCGGTTATGATGTTAAAGAAAAAGTGAATGAATGAGCATGGCATTATCAATGAATAATGGGCATTATTCCAGATAGAAATTCCTGTTGGAAGCAATTCTATAGTATAAAATCATCTTTAGCCCTACATCCCGTCACAGACCTCAAAGACAGGTTTTGGCACCCCCTCCTGCTGCTGCCAAAAGACTGCTGCAGTTCTTGTGTTGCGGTACATGTCTATAGACACATCTTCCCCAAAAAAATTTTGAGCTAAACCTTGGCACCCCTGTAGTCGATGAGCATTCTGCCAAAGACCACAACAGAGTAGGAAGTTGGCTCTTTATGCAGAAGTGGAAGTATACTGGAGTACAAAAATCATTTCCTAAATTCTTGAAGCACGTACAGTATGGAAAGGAGCACTCAAGCTATTATGGGCAGTACTCACTGGTATTTTTGCCTAGTGCCTAGAGCACCAGTGCTCTACTTTCCCCACCTCCAGTGTCTCTCACGGCCACTGTAATGCCCATCCAGTCGGGCTTTTGGTGGGTGTTGACCCTTCCTGACTGTTTGGTTTCATGTGCTTCCTCAAGTGGTTTTCTGCAACACAAGTTAGAAAGACCCTCTTGACCTGATCCTCCAGCATAGGTGCAAGCCTCAAATAGCGTCTTATTGCTACCCAGGGCTCTTTAATGATGTGAGACAAGGCAAAACAATGAAGGCTTTCCTTTATGATAGCTCAGCTACACACAAGTCATGTCAGAGGCCTCTCACACTATAGTCAGACAAAGGGTCTCTCGCAGGTCACTGGGGTGGTGAGGAGAAGGGGTGACTGGTGACTTTTTTGACAGATGAGGCCCAAACCTCAAAACAGGTATTTCCACCCTGGCTCATTATAAAATTGAATATCTATTAATAGCTTAGCTCTCAGCTAAGAGTTCATCGTGAAGATGTAGCAGGCCCCAGGGCTATGTGGTTTGAGGGAGTGGAGGTCTACGGCTTTGGCAGAGGGTTAGAGTTAGGGTTAGGGTTACACTCCACGCCCACCCTCTATAGCGCAGGGTTAACTGCTGCAATCCTGCCATGGCCTTGCCAAGCAGTGGTTACCATAGTAATGCTCTTATCAAGTGACTGCTGGGCATGGTAAATTGCCATGGTAACAAGACTGTTTCATGAGCTATTCTTGGCTGTCCCAAGAATTGAGCCTCACGTGGCACCATTACATTCTTCTGGGGCTGTGTTTTGCCCCAGAGCGAGGATGGGGTAACATTTCCACCCCATCATGATCTGTCCTCCCATTTCTCGGTGCTTGTCAAAGAAGTAAAAGAGAACATGCAGCAGGTATTGCATGGCTTGAGGTGGCTCTTGGTTTTGCCCAGCTTGCCTGCTGCTGATGGCTTCCTTGCGTTAGTAGGAGCACTGCCAGCAGATCGAGAGATGTGATTATTCCCCTCTCTTCAGCAATGGTGAGGCCACATTTGGAGTACTGTGTCCAGGTTTGAGCCCCCCACAACAAAAAGCATGTGGAGAAATTGGGGAAAGTCCAGAGGAGGGCAATGAGAATAATGAGGGGACTGGAGTACATGAATGAAGAGAAGAAGCTAAGGGAACTAATTTTGTTTAGTTTGTAGAAGAGTGAGGGGGATTTGATAGTGGACTTCATCTACCTGAAGGGAGGCTCCAGTGAGCTAGGCTCTTGTCAGTGATGGCCAAGGACAGAACAGGGAGCAATGGTCTCAGTTGGCAGTGGAGGAGATCTAGGTTGGATATTAGGAAAAACTTTTTCACTAGAAGGCTGGTGAAGCACTGGAAAGCCTTACCTAGGGAGATGGTGGGATCTCCATCCACTGAAGATTTTAAGGCTGGCTTGACAAAGCCCTGGGTGAGATGATTTAATTGGGGTTGGTCCTGCTTGGAGCAGAGGGTTGGACTAGATCAGGCATGGCCAATCTTAAGGAACTCAAGAGCCACACAAGTTGATTCTTAAACCTTTGAGAGCCGCACAGAGCCACGTACTTCTACCTATTCCAAAATTACTAAGTTTTTAAAATTCATTGCACACTTTAATTTTATTGTAAAAAGAGGACAAATATTAATCCTACTAATGTCAAATTCTAATAATTACTTAAGGTTACCATGAAATTAGGCCTATACAGTAAACACTTAGCTGCTGCTCAACATAGAAGACTGCAGGCTAGTGGTGAGTTTTTTAAAACCCCAACCATGCCGCACTTCTCCCTGCCATCCCCGACCATGCTGCACTTCTCCCCACTGTCCTGACCCCCTCCTGAACTCCTAGGCTGGGGCTGCTTTCCTAAATTGATTTGCTGAAGTTCTTCCAGGAGCCACAATTTTTCATTCAAGACCTGCATGTGGCTCCTAAGCCGCAGTTTGGCCACACCTGGACTAGATGATGTAGTGAGCTCCCTTCCACCCCTAATCTTCTGTAATGAGCCCCATCTATTCCCCAGCCCACAGTCCTCTGGATGTCAGCTGGAAGGGATCCACAGCCCAGAGGAGACTGGTCTGGAGGTCTTGGTGTGCAGTGAGGACAAGAGTGAAGACTGGTGCTGACTTTCTGCAGCCAGAGTGTTGAATGGGTGCCAGGTCGATTGTTCCCATGAGGTTTCACAAACCATACTAACTCCACATATGCAGCCTCATCTAGACGAGAGGCCCAGGCTCCGTCAAGGACCTGGAATTACAGTGCTTCCCATGTGGAGAGCATAGGGAGCTGCGGCTGCCCAAACCCCAGCCCCACAAACAAATCCTTGCAGGGCAAGTTTGCAATCCCACTGTGATCTCCTTCCAGCCTAAGCAACCACAAGTCACATCTCTGTCATGTGCACAGCCTTGAGGATTTGTTCCCCCTTAGGGGGACTTTCAGTGGCTGGCCCCTCTGGGCCGGGTGGAGAGGGGGTTAACCTGTCTAAATGACAGCATGGATGAGGTGTGTGTAAACGAGGAGCCTCCCCAGGTGCAGACCTGCTCCCGATCACTGTCCACTGCCTTGGTGCTGAAAGCAGGTCCCTGCTCTGGAGCCACTGAGACCTTGCAGTGCCGGTTCCCCAGTGTCAATCCGGAGTGGAAACCCCAAGGACCTGGCACGCCCAGCACTATCAGTGAAACCAAGCACAAATCCTGACCTAGGCTTTGTTAACCTTGTGCAAATAGTTCTCCCCAATGCACCCTGGGACCCCAATAACCCTATTACAGATTTCAATTCGCTTTTGTGCCAGAAGCTGGTTTACACAGAGACTCTGCCCACTGGATGGGACACCACTAGATCCCTGAGTGAATGCGGTGCCTCGTTGGGCGGGGGCTAGCCATGTGAACAGGAGCAGTAGCCTTGTGCCCAAAGGTCTGAATCCTTCATCTCCTGATAAAATAGGTGCGGGGGGGCTGCGCCAGAGCCGAATTAGCCAGGAAATGCCGCTGGCGCGGATCGAAGGCTCGGCTAAGGAATTCAGAGTGGAACCAGGTTTGAGAGTTTCCAGCAAACGAGACCGAAAAGGCCTCCAGCCCTATGCTGAAGAGTATTAATCCGGGCCTGTTCCCATCCCCCTACTCTTTTAGTGGTGTCTAGCCTGGCCTGGGTGTCTGCGCTAGATCGCTCCCACGGGGTCAACCTGCCGGCCCATCCGGATCGGCTCCGGAGTCCTTGGAAACAGGCACAGCCTGGCCCTGCAAGAGCAACACAGACTCAGGCTTTTGCAGAACTGACTAGCGCCCTAGGCACTGTTTTAGCTGGATCTGGCTGTTGACAGGAGACACTGTGATTTTTTTTTTGCCCCTTGGAGCTGGGATTTCCCTAACACCCCCCTTATATTCCCCCCAATTTCCCAACACCCCCCAGTTGGCATTTAGTAACAATGTTAGACCAATTGAGTGAGCACCCCCAATATCTCCCTACACCCCCCGAATTTGCCAACACCCCCAGGTGTCATTTAGTAACAGTGTTACACCAATTTAGTGACCCCCCAATATCTCCCTACACCCCCTGCATTTCCCAACACCCCCAGGTGTCATTTAGTAACAGTGTCACACCAATTTAGTGACCCCTTACACCAATTTAGTGACCCCCCAGTATCTCCCTACACCCCCTGAATTTCCCACCACCCCCAGGTGTCATTTAGTAACAGTGTCCCACCAATTGAGCGACCCCCCAATTTCAAGTCCCGGGGAGCAGGCTGCCTTGGAGCCAAGCCCTAGATCACTCCCACTCCGGTTTGCAAAGGCCCCGTGTGCACCCAACCCAGCGCCCGCCCCCCGTTTCCGCTGGACTCCCCCGAACCGGATCGGCTCCGTTTCCGCACAGGCGGGCGCGCCCGGCTCCTCCCTCCCGCTCCGGATTAAGAGGGGCTAATCCCGGGCGTGGGAACGCCGCCGCCGCCGCCGGAGCCTCCCGCAGCGCTTTGGGGAGGGCTGGCCCGGCCCCGCCCGGCCCCTCTGCCTCCAGCCCCGGCCGGGCAGCCATGGGCGAGATCCCCCCGCTGGTGAAAATCAGCGTCTCCCTGAAGATCCAGCCCCACGACGGGCCGGTGTATTTCAAGGTGGACGGGCAGCGCTTCGACCAGAACCGGACCATCAAGCTGCTGACCGGGGCCAAGTACAAGGTCGAGGTGCTGCTCAAGCCTGGGGTCGTGCATGCCACGTAAGTGTCTGGGTCTGCTCCCACCCCCTGGCTATTTTTAAACCTCTAATATGTTTTCCTGGCCGGCTGACAGCGCAGGATTTCCATTGTTCCCCCTCTGCACCCTGGGGCTGCTGCATCAGCATCCTCCCTGCCTGGCTCCAGGACAGGCTGGAAACCTGCCTGGGCAGCTGCAGGAGAGGGCTGCACAGAGGCATTTTCCTCCTTGCTTCTTCAGGATCAGCCCCAGCCCAAAGAAGAAAGCTTCCAGGCTTGCATCCTTTCTCACAAGCTGATTTTTTTTTTGGTCTGGCAAGATGGGTGATGTTAGATGGGGACAGAAGGGTCTGCAGTCTTTTTGGCTCACAAGCGGGGAAGGCAAAAGGGATGTGGAGGAGGATAAGAGAGAGGGTCTCAAACGCACAGGCCGCATGCGGCCCCTAAAGCTATTTCCTGCGACCCACAATGACGCTATCGTTCCTGATGTTTGCAATGTTGTTGTATGAAAAGGTTTCAGTGGTGCGGCCTTCGGGTAACATACTAGTCCTCATGCGGCCCTCGTGGTGATTTGAGTTTGAGACCCCTGAGCTAGCTGGAGATTCTCGAGCTGACAAGCTCATTAAAAGGATTAGAGTCCAGCTGCCGTAAATCAAACCTTCCCCCTTTGGAGAGCACTCTTTGTTTCTTCTCTGGGCTGCTCCTTAGTCTGACTAACCAGCAAGGAATCCTGTGGCATTTTTCAAGACTAGTAAATAGATTTATTGTCTGTGCTTTCCTGGAAGAATATCCCATTTTGTCAGCTGCTTGAATCAGTTAAAATTAGTCAACAGCACAATTTTTAAAATATTTTTTTAGAATGCTGTAAAACAGGCCTCTGTAGAGGCCACAGGGTACAAACGTTTCTGTTTGTTGCTGCCTGGGATATAATGTGTAAAGCCCAGCTGTGGCCCCACTCCTCCCATGCTGTGTGTGCTTGTCGTTTATGGGTGCCCCACCTCGGTGTTGATTTCATCAGCCTGTGCCAGAATAGCAAGCATCCAGAGTGTGTTTGTAATTGTTTTGGGGATAAAGGCTGTTTCAAACTGAGCAGTTAAAGGTTTCTGGCCTGGTTATTTTAGGACCATGGGTATCGGAGGCGTGACTGTTCCCCTGGAGGAGAAGTCAAGAGACCCACAGGTTGTTTCTTATGCGGGAATCTATGATACAGAAGGAGTGCCTCACACCAAAAGCGGGCAAAGACAGCCTTTACAGGTCAACATACAGGTAACCATCCATCTGGGTGTAGCCAGCACGTGCAGGGCACTATAGAGTTCATACATAGCCAAGGGAGATCATGGACTCAAGAACTGAATGAGACTGGTGGAGGGAGATTGATTCTGGCAGCTGGTAAATGGGCAAACATGGAAAGGATTCACTGTTGTAAATCTCGGTCGCTTTATTTTAAAGTATATGATGAGCTTTATGCTATCCTTGCGTGCTGTGAAAGAGGCCATTGTAGACTCACACGCTGAAACCACCCTTCCTTTAGTGACTGCAGCAGCTGAGGCGCTGAACCTTCAAGTCTGACTAAGAAGTACAGCAGAGGGATGACCTTTCCTGACCTCCATTGCTCAGTTCACCAAGCCACTCCTGAATAAGACAGTTACTCATGACTTAGCAAAACATGTTTCAAATAGCGTGCCATGCTACTTCTGCATGGACACTGGTACAACAAGTACAGTCATTAGTTTTAAGGAAAATCAATTTTATTTTTCTAAGTAGCTCTCACATCTACTAACAGGACCCAGCCCTGCACCTACTGAGATTAATGGAAATCTCACCCTGAGCTTAGGTTTCACTGCTGAAAGATTTATGCCCTGGCTTAACAGAGAAGGTGTAGGAGAATGGTATTGTTCCCTCTAAAGCCAAAGGAGCTACCATAGAAGATATAAAATTAAGTCTCTGTTTATGTGACTGCAGCAGGCTGTATTTTGCTATTGTGGACCCAGTCATGCTGCCCTTACATTTTGCCTACTTAAGGCTGCAGGACAGGACTCCTAGATGTAAGCAAATTGAGTTAAGATAATGTAATGCTTGAGAGGCTTTATATTTCAGGTAATAGCCTAATAATACCTAAAATACAGAATTCTAGAGTTAATATTTTGCCAATCGTATAAAGCAGTGGTTAAAGTGTATTAAAGTTATTAGGAACTAAACACATATTGGAAAGTGTTGAACAACCTTTATACTAAGTGGAGCTCACAGCCCAATCAATGTTATCCAGGTACAGAAACATGAGAGTAGTTCCAAAGGGGTAGCCGTGTTAGTCTAGTTTAGGAAAACAAACAAGGAGTCCTGTGATACTTTTAAAGACTAACACATTTATTTATTGCATGAGCTTCTGTGGGAGAAAATCCCACTTTGTCAGATGCTCTATGATACCTACTGTAATTTTTTCAATATGCCCATGGGCCTTATTCAATTAAACAATGCTTTCACTTCTAATGACCAGATATGAAGAGTCTGCTGTGACTAAATACTGCAATTGTACAGTCTGTCGTGCATACTGAAAATCAACATGAATAGTTAAAACCATGGGATGTAGAATGTGATCAACAATTCCCTTTCAGGCTTCATCTCAGGTTTTCTGGCTCAGACTGAAATGTGCTATGAAAGTGGGAGCAGGAAGGGAGGAGGTGTCATTTAAAGCAGTGGGGCTCAAACGGGGGGTCACACAGCCTCAGGGAGTGGTGAGGTGGTGACCTGTCAGCCCCTGAACTTTCCCAGTCATCTGGAGGGGGTTGCACTCAGAAGTTTGCTGTGTGGAAACGGGCCACCAAACAGTTCGAGAACCACTGATGTAAATGTTTGGGGAAACCTTGAGGTCTGACAAGCCTAATTGCTGAATATTTTTGTTTCCACCTTTTTGGGGATCTGAGCATGCTCTGTAACTTCCTTTCCTGGCTTGCCACCAATCCCAAAGGGGCCTTCCTCCTAGCCAGCCGTTTCCAAACGATGTATTTTGGGCCAGAGACCATATCCGAAGCTAGGATTGTCTGAACAAGCTACTTATGAATTAGTTACAGCACTCCTTTCATAGAAACTGGAAGGGACCATAACAGGTCACTGGCTATGTCTACACTGTCACAGATATTGTGAAACAGTTATTTCAGAATAACTATTTTGAATTTATTTCAAAATAATTATTTTGAAATAGGAGTCTAGTGAAGACTCTCTATTTTGAAATAAGGTAAGAGTTCTTATTTCAAAAATAGTCTTCACTAGACTTTCTGCTTTGAGAAAGGGAAAGGCAATATAAAGTATAGGGCTATTGTTTTGAAAAAAAAAAAGCCAATTCCGTGGCTTGGAATGGCTTTTTTCAAAATAGCTATTTTGAAAGAATCAATACTTTAAAATAAATCCAGGTTTTAGTATTTTGAAATAGCACTTTTGTTATTTTGAAATAACAAAGTGCATATTTCAAAATACCAAAATGCCTGCATGGACAAGCATGAAGTTTTCAAAATAAGCCTCCTTATTTTGAAAAAACTTTGCAGTGAGGACATACCTACTTAGTCCAGTTCCCTGCACTCATGGCAGGACCAAGTACACCCATTAAACCATCCCTTTCTCTGCATGTGTTGTGAGTGGCAAAGCAAAAGGCCACCCATGGCTCTCCAGTAGTATTACCTTCTAGCTGTAGTGTTTTGTTGTACAGTTTCATTCCCATGAACAGGAAAAAAATCCCACTGAGGCACGGTGGCCCCTCTGTTCCATAATGTGTTTGAGGTAAAGCAGCAGCCTTCGACGTTGCTAAGCTATTAAGTAATTGCCAAGCTAAAACTGTTAGAAATCAAAAGCTAACTTCATTCCTTAAGGATACCATCTTGCTCCTACCATTAATGGGTGTGAGCACGCTAATGATTGTTAGGCCTCTTTGTGTACCCAACATGAACTAGATGTTTCCTGAAGCCCAAGTTAACTCAGACTCCATCGAGTGCTTGTGGAGTAAATAAAAATCTCTATGCTCTTCTTTTTAAAGAACCTGATTGAGTGCTTATTAAAACTTCTATGTGACTTTTAAGTTCACAGTTGTTTTAAAGGAATGTGAAATTTCCAACTAGTTGCTCTGACATATGGCAAGACTGATTCACTAACAGTTGGTTAAACATGAGATAATGAAGAAGGGAGTAGCTATAGTGTCAGCTTAAGGCTGAAAGATCAGAGCAGCAGTAGATTTCCCCAGGTCTCCCTTGAAAAAGTTCTCTGTGGTTTCTGTGGTAGATTTGCTGTCTGCTGCTTACCACTACAAAGTGGGGGGCAGATCCTTAGTTGGAATAAATTGTCATAGCTCTATGCATCTGGCCTACAATGTTAAATTTATGCTCTTGCCAGTACCTCTAGCTGCAGCTCTGGCCTTCTTATCCTGAGGTGTTCTCAAGGTTTTTTCCCATTGTGTTTATCAATATTATGGAAATCCATATCCCCTGGGGTTACACACCTATCATTTCATGTCAATGATGACTGAAATGTTTTCAAGGTGTTTTTAAATACTGATTCGTGATTATCTTGCATACTGTTTAGGGAAATGAGATATAGCCTTCTAACTAGTCAAATCCTTCCACTATGTAAAATCTACAGCATCAAGATATCTATCAAGGAAATCACTTATCAGAGTGCTGTACTAAATTAAGTAGATTCAGATTTACATTTTTAAGACGTCAAGAGCTTCTTTTTTTTTTTTAGCGGTTATGCCGTTATCTGCTTAGTAAGAGTACTTACCCATGAAAAGCAAGTGCTCAGCATCGCTTCTGAATGCTGAGAATGTATTTTCTTTTCAAAGGCGTAAGGTTACTCGGCAAAATTTTTCTCTTTGTACAAGTTCCAAATGAAACTTCCACTGAATTCCAGAAGTAGGTTGTAGCAGTCACGTTCTGCTGTGTCCCATTAGTGAATGTGGGCAGAAAAGTGGGTTTTCAAAGAATCAAACTTCACTGGGAAAAGTATCTCCGTTCTGCTAGCAACAAAGTTTTTACTCTTCCAGTACAGCACTTCCATGAGCTCTGAAAATCCAGCAGGTTATTCTTCTGTTGGGCATAGTTAATACAAACCCATAAGCTCAGTTTTCAAACCTGGGCTTCTGAATGCTGTCTGAAACTGAAATGAAGTAATAACAATATTTGTCCAAACAGCAGCTTTAGAATTGGATCCTGAGATCCAAGAACTTTGAGATCAATAGGATTTGAAATTAGTAATCAGCTACTCAACACCTTGCAGGATTTGGTCTTAAGAGCTCAGTCTTTTAAATGTGGGAACATAAATCTGTATTTAGGTGTCTAAGTATTCAGTAGGTATCTAAAAGTGGATTTAGGTGCTTAAATCAGCACTTGGTTGTTTAAAGAGATCTTTAGGAGATTTAGGTACTTAACTCCTGACACTCATCTGAAAACTTGTCTGTGCCTATTTGCCTGCAATTTATATGAGCCCAGCTTGGATGTTTAGGTTTTAGAAATTGGCTTTCTTGTATACAGCTTTAATTCCTTTCCCTCTCCCCCTTCTTAATGTGTGGATAGTTTTCCTCCTCTTCCATGGCACACAAATTCATGTTCTGATGCACATTAGGAAAGCAGAAGACCCTATGAGTCCTAGAGTCCCTACTCAACATAAACTTGCATTGAAGACAGTCAGTTTTGCCTGAATAGAGAACACAAAACTAGGCCTCAAATGATAAACTAGTCCCAAAATAAAATTTGAACTGGTAAAAGCCAGAAAATTCCTAGTGATTTCTCAGCCAAGATGACCTATTTCAAAATACTATTTCTTGAGCACAATATCCCAAGTTTCACTTGAATGACTTTTTTTTTACCTCTGCTGTAAATTGATGGTAGCTGGCATAAAATTACATGGTTAGAAGGGACCTCAAGGGTCATCTGATCTAACCCCCTGCCACTGATCACCTGCAGTACCCTCGCAGACCACTGGTGGTCCACATACCACACGTCGGGAACCACTGCTCTAGGCAGTTTGTTCCACTGTCCTACTGTTCTTACAGTTCGGGTGTTTTCCCCTAGATTTAATTTAAACCTACTGTACTGTAGTTTGAACCTGTTGGCTCTTGTCCTGCCCTTTGTTGCAAGAGAGAACAACTTTTCTCCATCTTTCTTATGGCAGTTACTCAAGAATCTGAAGACCAGTATCATGTTTGCCAACAATCTCCTTTTTTCCAGACTAAATATTCCCAGTCCTTCAGCCTTTGCTGATATGGCTTGCATTCCACTCCTTGCATTACCTTTATCACTCCCCTCCAGATCCTTTTCAGTTTCTCTGCATCCTTTCTATAACTGGTGGTCAAAAGAGGACACACTATTCCAGCTGACACCTAACTGGTGCCAAGTACAGTAGTACTGTGACCTACCATGACTTGCATGCTATGTCTCTGTTAAGCCAGAACTGCATTTGCTTTAATAGGCTATGGCTTAGTTAGACTTTTGTATAACTGGTCTTATTTCTGCGTTTGCTGGATGACAGAAAGGGATTTATGTATGTAAGTATTGTGCTATTACTTGAACACTAATTACCTGGAGACTTTTTGCCTTGTACATAGAAACCATTGAGCTATTTTACCATGCTGCTATGTTTTTAGTAGGGCATCCATTAAGAGGCTCTCACTGTCAGAGCAATGAGAAAGGGAACCAGAACGGAGGGAATAATGCTGAATAATTTCACCTGCTATTTGACAATGACAGTCAGCAACCCTTGGAAGCTGTTGGCACTGGATCCTCTCTTTGTCCCTTTGAGGAGCAGAGGGTTTGTTTCGGAGGATGCTCTGCTTGTGTCCTCACGGTGGAAAGGGACTATAGGAGGTCAGTTGTTAACATAGCTGGGCAGGCCTGAGGCTACTTCTGCAGGAGGCCCAGCACTCTGTATGTTTGGGCAGCAGTGGCTGTAAGAGGAGGTGGTAATGGCAGCAAGTGGCTTCAAGAGAGAAACTGGTAGCCTCTCCTGGATGCCCAAGGATAGATCACTGTTCTTCCCCCAGTATATCCCAAGATGCATGGGAATGGCCTCTATGGAAGGGCAAGTCTTCGGAGTGTAAAAGACCATGGTCTAAACAGTGCTCAGATTCTGCAGGGAGAGGAGCTACAGAATGCAATATAGATAGGTGTCTGGTCAATTGACAGCCCCCCACAACAAATAACCATAAAAAAACCTTCATTAAGCCCAACTTCAGAGGCACTGAGTGAATAATTAACTACTGACCCCGATCAGCAAATAGATGGGCGATTCATAACAAACTGTGGCCCATACCTGCATGAGAGGAAAAGAACCTTGTATGTTTTCTTTAGCTACCGGAACTAATCATGTGGTCTCAGAGAGGTCCAGGATGGTGGAACCAGTGTAGTTCTGTGGCAGGGAGGTATGAATTTAGTGTGACGAGGCAGAGAGGGCTCAGCCACCTGCCTGTGCTAAGAGACTGGGTTGGGGCAGTGCCTGGCTAGAACATCAACAAATCATCCTGTATTTCCCCTGGACTCCTACAGGGAGGCATGTTAAGATCACAGAGAATATTCATGGTAGCTCTGCATCAGGATTGGGCTTCTTTTCCTTGTACCTCTCTCCAGCTCAGCCTTTTGATGCAGTTGCTGTGAAATCAATGCCCCACTACTTGTTTCTTGGTATATCTCATCTAAGCCTTTCAATAATGTTACAACCAATCCTTCCCTCAAGGAGGTCACAGATCCCATATTCTCTGCTTCCTCTCCCCCCTATACACCTAAATATCCCTTTAGTGCATCGCATAAGGCCAGCTGTCAGATTAACCATTCTCTCAGATGAGGCTGGCTGACACTTCCCACTTACAATGCCACTCCAGGCTTGGAAAGGGAGCTCCACTGAGCAGCAGAAGGCAGCCCTTTTCCCAAGGTCTAAGCAGAGTGTTCACACTGCGTTCTTGGTCTCAACCGCTTTGGGTTACTAGCGGTCACCAGGCTTGGCTGCTGAAAGCATGTCCATTCCTTGGGAATGAATGCAGTCACTGGGGAGGGGGGCAGAGCTACTGCAGTAACTTCAGATCCTCAGCAACTTTCTTCTGTGACTTCCTATAATGGTGCCAATAGTAAGGATACACCCACAATGGGAGCAGATTTTCAGAACAGTTTAGCCCCTAGCAGCTCCTATTATGCATGGCACATGGCTACATTCAAATGATCTATGGGAGTTGCAGAGGGCCAAGTTCGTTTGAAAAGATGTCTCTTGCACAGCAACAAGGTGGGTGAAGCAATGAATACGTCGCTTTGTTGGGGGCAGCTTACTAACTATACCACGGGCAGAAACAAAATAACCACCCAGCTAGGAAATAAGCTGTAATTAGTGAGCTATAGATACTGCAACTTCTGCTTCCCCTGACTGGCCAAGAGTCACACTTGAAAGATTTACATGATGACTTTCCAGTGGTGAATACAGTATGAGAATGATCAAAGGTCAGCTCCAGAGCATCTAAGTGCGATGAAAAGAGTCACATGGAGAAGAGTCATTAAAATGAGCAATTGGAATATTTTCACAGGGAACAATGAAAACACAGTAAGACTTGTTCCATTGCAGTAGCCCTGACTTCAGCAATTAGTCAGCTGCCAAGAGAGGATACACCAATGCCATGTGCTGCTGAGCCAAGAGCTACTGTGTACAAACCCTCACCCCATATTTCTAAGAAGACAGCCATGGTCCTGATGTCAGATGCACCAGTGTAGATTGGCAGTAACTCAGATGAAGTCAGTGGAGTAATTCCACATGTACACCCATGCAATGAAAACCACACTCCTACTCATAAGTGTGTTCTGCTGTTAAAATGGGGTCTTGCAGTAAGTCAGGAAAAAAGATGCTTCACACAATTTTAATTTCAAGTTACCATTACTGTAACACTATTTACTTCTAAGTAACCTGTTTAATGTAATGTTAGTTTATAGACAAACATCAAATCCAATAGAACTTGAAATTTTCATTCCCTTTCATTGTAATGGCATTTAATCACTTGTGCTTTGCTGTCACCTAAGCAACCACTAGAATATACTTTGCTATCTACTAGCTGCTGTCATTTGTCCCTAGGTTATGATTCAATAGCACAGTACAATGAGCAGTGATTATAGAATAATATAACTGGGAGCCTCTCTCTCTTGTTTGGTACAAAATTGTGGAAAGGAAGCCAAGGGACATATACATATAACAACATAGTAATAGCTTGCGTAGTAACAGTTTGCATTAATCGATTGTCAGACTGAATAGCACTGAGGATGGAAAAAAATAAAGTAACACTAAGAGGGTATGCAAAGCAAAAAGGAGGGAGCTCATAGCTATTAAGTCTGTGTACAGATCAAAGTACACAGGACAAGTACAGATCAAAGTACATAAGTAAGCCACTAACCTCATGGTGAACACAATACATTGCCCAACACTAGAAAACCATGCTGGTGATATATTTTTTTCATAGGCTATGTATATGGCAAACTCATCCACTTTCATACCTCAAAAGTGAGGTGGGATCCTCAGGTAGAGCATTTTGAGCCTATAATTGCCCACAGCAGCTAATTATGCCGCTGGAAAGTGGATATAAGGTGGAATCTGGTCAGAAAGGCATCCTGTTCACTCACCCTGTTAAGGATTGCCAGAGAGGCAAGACAGGAGAATCAAATGCTGTATGTACTACTATTTGTGTTTAGGCACCAAAGCAGTGGTTTCCCAACCTTTTTGGCTTGAGGTCCCTTCCAACCCTATGATTCTATGACAAATATAATTTTTACAACCTGAAATGGCCACCAGTCTATCAACGCATAAAATAGGTGTTGACATATATACCATTAAGGACTATTAATCACTACATAGTTAAACATGTTGATGCTACCGTGCTCATTTTACATTCTCTGTTTTAAACCTACAAATCACTCCCAGTATGCCACACACAGACAAAGCACTCATGTAGATGAGCGACCTGATACACACTGAAGCACATGGCTTGGCAGCTAAGTCAAGGTGGGTGGACTGCACTTAGCAGGCCAAACTGAAAGGTACTGAATTTTAGAGTCTTGCCCCTCTCTTCAAGCATGGCTGGCTCCGCCAGCAGCCCCGTGCCTCCCACTGCATCTAGACAGATGACCTCCTGTCTCCCTGGCTGCAGCAGGGAAGCCACGTGCATTCTGCACCTGTGTGCTCCCTGTCGCTCCACGGGGACTCCTTTTGCAGCTGGTGGAAAGGAGATCAGTGCTCCCCTCGCTCTGGTTCCAGCAGGGACCCTAGTGCCTAAGGACCAAGGCAGAACGTTTTGCTGTGCTCCCTACTGGAGCCAAGAAGAGGGAGTGCTGATCTCCCTTCCCCTTGGATGCAGCAAGAAACCTGCACTAGTCTTGTAGCCTCATGGGAACATGCTCTTCTTGGATCCTTAAGTAGCAGCTCCCTTCTGCAACCCGCAGGAGGGGAGTAGTGGGCCACTTTGAATGGCTCTCCCTGCAGCCACAGGATGGGAGCAACTGCCCTAACAATTGTAAGAGGGACACCATAGCAAACCTGAAAGATCTTTGATTTTGCTACTTTGGGAATAATCCATACGTCAGTGTTTCACACATGCAGTTTGGTTGAAGGGCATTGCATGGAGGAGGGGGAGGAAGGAAAAAAAATTGAGTTGCTTACTAATAATTTTATTCCCTGTTCTTCACAGTTTAGTGACATCGGCACTTTCGAGACAGTCTGGCAAGTCAAATTCTATGACTATCACAAACGAAGCCATTGCCAATGGGGGAACGCCTTTGGTAGCATTGAGTATGAATGCAAACCCAATGAGACACGCAGTCTTATGTGGATCAACAAAGAGATGTTCCACTGAAGAGGAACAAAGTAGACACAGCTGGACAATCCTTTAAAAAATCTCTTCTAAAACCAGCACAAAGCCTTAACAAAGGCACAGTGTACAGTTGTTTTGTCCCAGGTGGTATAAAATACATGCTAAGTTATACAGACAGTGGGTGCCATTCAACCTTGACACTTGTTACTCACAGTAGTTAAACTCAGAGGCATTTGCAGTATTCTCCTTTGCAGCAAGTAAGGAATACTACAGGTACCTTGGTAAAGGTAAACTCTGTGATGCCAACAAGATGTGGAAAATACCCACTATATCATATCATATATATATCGCTGGCTGTAATACCTTGTATTAGTAAGAGTCGGATGCAACACTATCTTAATGGAGATTTATGTATTTATATTTGTGTTGTCCCTAAAACATGCTCCATTGTGCAGTTTGTCTAATCTCGTCATGGTAGATGGCAGAAGTGCAAGTTCTGGGTGTTTGAATATTTAGATAAATGGTGGTTACTACTGCACAACTGAAATTGCATTTTCATATTGGGATATTGAGACTTACCGAGTCTCTGTCTTTTGTTAATGTCGTACAATACGCTGTGACTGATTTTTCCTGTTTTGTGAAATTTGGTAAAATGTCCCTCTTTTGCTATGCTCCCCAGTTTCTGAAGTGATTTTTTTTTTTAAAAACTGATAGATACCATGAAAACCATTAGCATAACAAACAGAAAAGCAATAAATCTGTGCGCTCAAAGGCATAATGGCATATCTATTGATGTTGCTGGTACATATCTCTAGATCGCATGCACTGCTCCAATGAAATATCATGGTCACACCTACTGTTCATTGAGTTTGTAGAGCTTATCAGTTCTAGTGCTAGTTTCCACCTTTTAGAACAGGAATATTGCTCAAACCAGTAGAATCTACCAAAAGAAATTAATTTTTTTAAGTGTACTGAAACCTCTAGACTTTCACAGCAACCAGAAATACCCATCTCTGAAGAAAGGCCTACATCTTGCAAACTCTCACATGCAGGTCAGAAACAGGATGTTCAAGTTGTAAGTAAAAGTGTGTAAGTTCACATTTGTGTATGAGTGCTGCAGGATCATGATTTAAGGTGCTAAACATGTAATTCCCAATGTTTACAGCTGACAGTCAAAGGGAAATGTACATTCAGATTTCTTCTTTCAATATACAAAGCAGCTAAACAATTATACTATCTTACCTTAGCAATCTTTGTTGAGTTAAGGTCTCTGTCATATCAGTTGTTCCTGTATCTCTTTGTGAAGAATTTGAAAATCGTGGCTGTAAACTGTAATTGCAACATTTGACCTTTGTAATAAAGGACTTGGAAATGAGGTCTGTTTTTCTGAGCAGATGCTATTTGTTGCCTTCTCTTACTTTTCACTATAGAAAGGGGAAGGTCAAGATATTCAAAAGCAATTAGTTATTTTAGGTACCTAATTTTAAATATCTTTATAAAGGGCCTGACTTACAGAGTTGGTCTTAACACTTTCTGAAAAATCAGGCCCTTTTAAAGGGTCTCAGGTAGGGTATTAAAAATCAAAATTCTGACACCCCCCCCCCATCTGGGGCATAGCTAGCCCCCAATTTCTGGCCAGGCCCCTGAGTCTGCAGGGTGGGAACGGAAGCTATCTAAGATGCTCAGTTGCTAGATAACAAGTGGAGCTGTGGGAGGAGGAGACGCAGCATGATGAGGCTCACCCATCTCAGCATCTGATGGTGGCACAAACTTTGCCATTGTGACGCTGGAGCCAGCCAGCAGCTGCCGCTGCAAAGGCCACAGTGAAGCTGGGCACCGCAGTGGGTGGGCCTCATCTCCAAATGGGTGGGCCCTGTCCCACCCGTGGCTACCTCCCTTCCCTGCATGCTAGAACCCATCCAGCTAAGATTACTACTAGTATGCATGGATAAAGATTACATATGAAATTCAAAGACAGAATTTGTCACTGCCACATTGTCATTAGCAAGAGTACAATCTAGACTGAAGAACAGCTGCATCCCCTTAATTCTTCAACCTAGCATTTCTTTCTACACTGCTTCACTGTGACAGCTCCTGCTCCTGATCTACTCACACGTCATGTCCAGCATGCTCCACTCTAGGAGCGCTATAGGCAGCCACTCATGAATTACACTGCAGAGCAACACCAGCAAGTTCCCAGTCCTAAACTTTCCCTTAGAAATGTTTATTTTGTACTGACAAGCTCCTTCCTGAACAACATAAGCTCCTATAAGATCAGTCATTTTAGTAATAGAAAGTGATATGTACACATCCTCTTATTCCAAATGGGGTTTCCAAAATACTTAAACCCAATCACACTAAAAAATTTAACCAAAAAGAGAGATTTTAAATGAGTGCAAGTGATGAGGCAAAACAGCCATAACTGATTGCAAAAAAAAACAAAAGTAAAATATTATTAGTGCCTAACTTAACAAGCAAAGTGAATTCAAAGCAAAGGCATCACCAGGGGTGTTGCTGCTGCTGGGCCACTGATGCTTCAATCCTGCCTATCTCCAGCCCTGCCCCTGCAGTGGCAGAAGGTGGTTTGGGCCCCTGGGCCATCGGGCTCCAGCCTTGCTCTAGCAGCGGCAGGGGCCAGATTCAGGCCCGGGCTGCCTGCCCCTGGCCAGCAGTGGCAGGGGATGGATTGGGCCCCAGCTGACTGGCAGCAGCAGTGGCATGGGCCAGACCTGGGCCACGCTCCCGGATCAGGCCTGGGGGCTGGATCGGGTGCAGAGGGTGGCAGCTGGGCTGGGCTGGGCCCCAACCCTTTTGTCAGGGCAGTGAAATCCCTGGGTCCTGTGCTTCAGTGGTCTTATTGAGTTCCTTTCTTTATGAGGCGCTCCCTGAGTACATGCCTGTTTCCTTTGCTCTTCAAGTGTTGTGAATGCAGTCCGTAGAGAGAAAAGGAGCAATCATTTGGGGGTGTCTGCTCTTCTTTCTTATAGCTCTTTCTCTTCTTAAAGAATCAGCTCCAGCAGAGGTTTAGAAGTCATAAAGTCTATGTGAACAGAAACTCTTAGCTGTTTCCTCACCGAGGTATAGACTTTCAAGCCCATCCTGTTTCCTGCCAGAGAATGGCCACTTAAACAGGTGTTAGCTTATTTGCTTTTTGACACCTGGCTTAAGCAGTGGCTTCTCTCTTTGTCGCTGAAGAACTGGTTTGTGGCTGCCTTCCAGGCCTGGAATATGTCATAGGCCATGTCTACATTACAGAGCTTTTGCAAAATTAAGTTAGAGCAGTAAAAGAAAAGAGCTGTAAGTATAGACTTGTATGCATTCTCACACCACGCCTTCCATTGCAAAAGAGTGTCAGATCTGATGAAAAGGGTTGGAACCCATGAACGCTTGTGCCTGAAGAAATTTGTTAGTTTTTAAGCTGCTACAGGAGTCTTGTTATTTTTGCTGCACACAGACTAACACAGATACCTCTCTGGACGAGTTACTGTGTTTTCTGAACCAGTGCAGATGGCAAATGCAACATTTGAGGACAGCAGCACCATTTCTGCTTTTCTCTGAGCAGCACTTCACCAGAGAAAAACCAGAGAGCTTCACCAGCTGTTTAAAAACCACAATTGATTCTAGAGTCTTTTAGCTGTTAGTTTCTGGAGATGAAGGATTTCACTGAGCACTGCTTTGCTGTCAAAAGCATATAGCAATAGAAAGGAAATTGCACAACGGCAGGGATTAAAAATAAGAGGAATTATTCTGAAATTATCAAATTAGTATAAATGTATGTAGGCCCCAAGCCTCTAATTTTGAAATTCTTTTGTTTCTTTAGAAGGTAAAATCTTCAGGGCCAAGACTGTCTCTTACTGTACAGCACCCGGCATAATGGGGGCCCCAATCTAAATGGGATCTGCAGACACTGCTACACAAATAGTATTGGGGATACATAAAAGGAACCCACTGAGAATATCAAGATAAGTACATGCACTAATAAATTTATTTTAAAACACAAGTTGATTCACTGTCAAATAGAAGAATCCGCAACTCCCGTCCCCAAGAGTTCCCACAAGCCGCTTCTAAAATTGTGTCAGTGTATCACGCCACAGTGGCTGAGTGTGTTGCTGCAATTCAGCCTGCCACTGAAAAACCACCCCTTCACTACGGCTGCCAAAAGAAATCCTTGCATGGTCTTTTAGCAGTGAGCTGTGGTGGAGCCCTTTTAAGGGCTGCTGCCACAAGTCTACATGGCAGCAGCTGTTTAAGGTGGCAGGGGTGCTTCTTGAAGAGCCATTGCCAAAACTGCCAACAGCAGCAGTCTTTTTGCTGGGGGGGCTTGAATTTGAGTCACTGCTGAAATTGCCCGTGCAGGTAGTTTGTTTTCAGTAGTGGGGGAAGCTTGGTGACAACGATTTTGAAGGAGGGGGGCCAGCCCTGTGTCACACACAGTTGGGAGGGCTCCCAAACAATGTTCCCTCTAATTTTTTCATAGGCTGTGTGTGCAAAAAATTTTTGTGCAAATTTTCAGAACAAGTGTCCAAATTTCTGCACATTTCAGTGAGTGTGGTCAAACTTGTGAGCGCAACAAAGCAACTGTGTATGATATAAATAATATCTAAATTTTATTTTGATATGATGATGGAAATGATTTTATAAATTACAAAACCTTATTTGAAACATGCTGTTTGAAACTGCTTTCTTAAAGTAACATAAAAATATTAGCACTGTTGAATTTTTTTGTGCATGCTTTATTTTGTCGTGTGCATGGGTTTCACAACCTGTGTGCGCGCGCACACGTGCACAGTTTAGAAGGAATATTGCTCCTAAAGGCTGTGAACACTTGGTCTGGATTAGGCTTGACTCATTGCAAAGGACTGGACTAGATGACCTACCAAAGTCCCTTACTGCCCCCTACCTTTCTGTGATTTAATGACAGTGGACATGGAGATTCAAAACAAATTGTCAACATCATGTGTTAAAATATAAAAGAACAAATATCCATAAGTCAAATTCTACTAAGTTCTCAGGCAGCATTTGTAAATGTTGATTAATATTGAGGTAAATACTTGTCATTTTGCGTGTGCATAGTGAAATCAGCTTTTACCACAACTTACAGATAAATATATCTATTTCTTCCAAACCTAATTAAAAGCAACAAAAAGTTATAAAAAAACAAGCCTTGTCCCCATCCATTGTATAACATTCAAACCTCCACTTAGCAGGACACAGGTTACACTGCCTTGCCAGTTAATACCTAAAGACATTAGAGATGGACATTTCCTTTCAGCAAACCCACCACTGTTAGTACTAGGTGAAAGAGGCACATGCTACCTATCTCTTGCAGAACCCCTTGGATGCTCTTCTCCACTTTCCAGGCTTCTTCAAATCACATTTTTAGTATCTCAGAGGTGTAGAATTGTAAATAACAAACATACCCATAGTTCCTTAGAAAGACGGGTCAGCAGTTTTTGTAACACCTTTAAAAGTCTTTGTTCAGTCCATCAGTCTTTGGTCAACCTGGAAACTGCCAGCATGGATCAAAATCACAGTGAAGATCTTCCAATGCAGCTATTTTTCCATCAGGAGCCACACTCAGTTCTCCAACTCATTTACACAAAATAAAACTGTAAACTAATCAAGCTATTTACTTCTCCACCCTGAGAAGATGGATTTGTTCTAAACACTTTGTGGTGACATAGGGACATTAGACACCTTGTAAGAACAAACAAGATACTGACTAAAGTGCCACATTTCTGTAGGGTATTTATGTTTCTGGTCCCAACATTAGACGATAATTGAAATGGTGAGTTAAGGGCACAGAGGGCTAAGATCAGTTCTTGTGGTTGGTCCAATCCTGCTCAGAGCAGAAACTGAAGTAAAAGGGGCCACAAAGGTGATGTAATGACAAGGGCTACATCAGCTTCCAACATAGGTGAGAGCAGAGTCAGGGTTGCTTCCCAATCACCTGAAAAAAAATCTGTGGCAGGTGAGAATAACCAGAAAACAGCAGCTCTCATTTTACCAGGATGCAACCCACTACCACGCAGAGAGCTGCCATCCAGCACTTTGCTATGCAAGGACTTCCTCTGAGCATGGGAACTTCCATGTTAGTTTTATGGCCCCTCTCTGTGCTGCCAGAGACAGGGCAATTCAACAGAGACATGGGCTGTGAGGAACCTCTCACAAGGAACATACAGACAAACAAAATCTTTCTTCCATCTGCGAGTTGATGGAAAAACTAGAATCATCATGCAAGAGATGCATGGGGGAAGATCTGTGTGTATTTGGAGATGCAGAAGTGCTCAGTTATCGAACTAGATGTTCCATATCCCTAATATGGAAGTGAAAACAAAACTGGTCAAGGAAAAGAAAAGAAATTGATTAAATCATGACAGAGTTAGTCCAGTTTTATTTCACTGCAACACCAGCCAAAACCTGGTGTGACTGATTGGAGACTCAGGTCCTCAGTCTCTGGTGCAAGGGGCCACAGCTGAGCAGAGAGAACTTCACCAGCCAGACCTGAGAAGAGCAACAGGCATGTGTGTTATTTGTGTACAAAGCTCCTAACAGTTTGCTGCAGAAAAAAGCAAAAGAAAACAAAAATTACACAGCTATCTAAGGCTCCTGGCACATTACAGCAGGGGTAGTCCCTAAGCATACCACAGATCCACCCCAAACCAGCAGACACTTTTGAGCTGATTGCAAAATCTTTGTATTTAATTATCGTTATTGTTACTGCATTGTGAAAAATGTTTCTTTGGAGCCAGGCCCTTGACTACACCTTGACCAAAAAAATATGGACTACAGCAAAAAATAATTGCCTAACACAGCATTAAAGTAATGTTCTAGCATTTTGTTACATATCAAATTACTACCTATTCCTGAAATTCCCTGTGGCCCAATAAACTACGAATCAAGGACCTTCTCAGAAGTTCCCCTTGTCAATCAACAGAGCTTTATGCTTCCACATCATTAGGACATCCAAAATGGTTGACTGACTCTTGAATAATACCACTGTACAGTTGGCTCACTGATTCACCCCCGCCCCCGCCCATCCCTGCTGTGCTCTCCTCCCCACACACACACACACACACACACACACACACTCCCTGGCAAAAGCAGGATGGTAGACTTTGTGGACAGCATGACAACTCCTAGGGCTCTAGGGGACCAAAATCTTGCACTATTATGAAGAGGTATACTCTGGGCTGAAATTATAAGTACTTTATCATTGCAGGCCTCTTCACAAACAGAATTAGTTAATGGAGATTCGGATTTCTGACCCACCGAACTTACTGATGGACCCCTAATTTGCAGAAAGCTTCTGGGTTTAAGAAGAAAACCCTGAGACAGTCTGCAATCTGCTTAAAGTCAAGAGTCACCACACTCGAGGGCCCAATTCGTGGGTGGAGTATAATTGCAGATGTGGCTTTCCATGGCCCTCCAGAGGCAAGTTTTGGATCAATGGACCTGCAGAATCACTTTTCCTGGCATGGCCCCCAGTGGCATCACCACACTAAACTATTGTACAGGCCGTCCAGAGTGCTGCTGACACAGAGGCATGCATGGGTCTAACTGTTCCACATTAAGGGTATGCCTACACTGGAGGCTTAGTTAAGTCAGCTTAACAAGGTTGACTTTAAGTCAATTTGAAGGCGACCTTGTTAAGTTGACTTAGCCTGTCCACATTCAAAAGTCCTGTGGACTGCCCACATCCACACTGGTAGCTGCTAGTTTGACTTAACGCTTAAGTTGACCTTATTAAGTCAATTTAGGAGCTATTCCCTGTCTACACTGGCTTAAGTCGACCTTCTAAGGTGGAGTTATTAAGTCAACTTCAGGAAGCACTTAAGTCAACTTAATACATTCCACATATGGCTGGAGCTTTCCTTAGGTAGGCTTAAGGAAGGTTAAGTCGACCTAAGGCTCCAATGCAGACATAACCTAAGAGTTTTATATATCAACCGTGAGATGCAGAACTGGGATCACTGTTTTTTGATGATCGTGGGAGACGCCACCAGCTCCCTTCACTGCAAATAAAGCAGCAGCCTGGGAGCAGTGTACTGTAACAGCTACAGCTCCTGAATCAGTTTGGAGGGAAACCCAGTTATCAGGAAGTGACAATAACCTAGCCTTGAGAAGAGGGCAGCAGGAATAAGCATGATGAGGCCCTAGCTAAGATTAGAAGACAGACCTACAAGGGAACCTCAGGATAGTAACTGTGAGGTCAGCTGTCATGCTACTATTATTGGGAGTGCTAGTGGCTGTGTTAAACTGTTGAACATGTCAGCTGTGACCTAGGTATTTTCAAGAGCCTGAGTTGAGTACTCATGCAATTAATAGTAGCTCCTCTAGACTCTCTCTCCTGATAGGTCACTAAGTCATTGTGCGTTTCCATCCAGTCAGATTCAGCCAAGACACCTCCTAATTTCTGACCCTTACTGTGGAATTTGGGTTTTCTCTGTGCCCTTCAAACCTCCCCACAGCAGCAGGGAGAGAATTATTTAGCACACATTTTAACAAAAATAAAGATGCTTTTTAAAATACACCTTTTAAGACTCAATTTCTACTACTGGCTTTAAGGATTTCTCCCTTCCTAAACACTAGCTACCAGGCAGGGAAGCAGATGAAAAGAGCTGTGGATGTGTGGGAAAATGTGACTGTATTCTTCCTGCTGATATGGAAAAATTGTGAGACTACACTCTCAAAATTTAACTCTTATCACGACTGAGAAATTAGTGCATGGAAAAGTCTTGAATTCATTTTATTAACAGGGCAGATCTCAGACCACATCATTTTTAAACAACATTCAGACTCTGATTCCCACACACTATTTAGGGCATTCAAGGTTTGTTTGTTTGTTTTCCCTCGTCTTCTTCTAGGAACAAGGAAGTTGTTCTATATACAGTAAGCTGATCTTTTAAGCTTTAGTAGGCACAATACTTACACTTAAGCTTCACTACTCTTGAGAGATATGTTTGAGAAGTCAAGAAAAGGTGCCAAATTCATCTCAGAATAATTCCACTAAAAAGAATGTAATTACTCAAAAGATGAATTTTCCCTAACTTGGCAAAAATATGGATTACCATAAGGAAGGTTAACTCTGATAACACAGACCAAAAAATTTTAAAATATGGGCAATATGGTCTACTGAAGAATGCTTTTGTTTTTCTTTACTTTTTAATTACAAAACCAAAACCACCTACAGAACTTCCCTAGAGCTCTTTGCCACCCTCCTATTAAAAAAGTTCTGATTTTTTTTTCCCTCAAGCCCAAAAAACAGCATTTCATGCATCTCCCTACTAGTACTGTAGCATCAGTTAACTAACAAGTGGAGATACTTTTCTTAAATGGAATGCTTTTTCCCATTTCTTTGCATTCTGAATAAAGCTATTTTCCTGTTTTTCAAACCTTTTATTTTTTTTCCAATTTCCTGTAATCAAAACTTACATTTTTTTCATTCACTGAAAACCATGCTCACTAGCTATTCAGATAAAAATTTCAGTGAACAAAATTTAAAGAAATGTTCAGCTTTTTTGTTTCATTTTTTAAGGAAAGGCTTTATTTAAATGCTTCAAAAAATTTCAACCAGCTTCACAAACACACATTCTTCCAGAGCTGAGGAGCCATGAGTAATGAATGGTACTGCTTCACAAACAAGGAGAAAAAAAAACTGAGAATGATGGCTCATATTTGACTCTTGGGCAGAGGAGATGAAACCCTAGCATGCCCGCCTGGTAGGGTGTGAAAAAGGGCAATTGCCACTTTCGGAGCCCTTTCTCTCAGATCTTTGGGCAGCTCCTGTTCTGTTCCTTCGCACTTGGAGAACCAAGCACACAATGTGCCAGAAGAGAGTTCTTACCATACTCAAGTTCCCAAAGATTCATGCATTAACTTAGATGCTAATAGATTCATAGACTCTAAGGTCAGAAGGGACCGATATGATCATCTAGTCTGACCTCCCGCACACTGCAAGCCATAAAACCTCACTGATGCACTCCTACAATGAACCTCGAACCCATAACTGAGCTATTAAAGTCCTCAAATCATGATTTAAAGACTTCAATACAGAGAATCAACCAGCAAGTGAGCCATGCTCAATGCTACAGAGGAAGGCAAAAAACCCCCAGCGCCCAAGCCAATCTGCCCTTGGGGGAAAATTCCTTCCTGGCTCCCAGTATGGTGATCAGTTAAACCCTGAGCATGAGGGCAAGTCCACAACAGCCAATCAAGAAGAACTTCTCTGTAATAACTCAGAACCCACTCGATCCTATGCCCCTTCCCAGGTCACTATCATACCCCTCACCAGTAGTAAAAGACAGACAATGGCCGAGCTACACTGTCCATCATATCATTCCCTCCATAAACTTATCAAGCTTGGTTTTGAAGGCACGTAAGATTTTTGCCCCCACCACTCCCCTTGGTAGACTATTCCAGAACTTTACTCCTCTGATGGTTAGGAATCTGCATCTAATTTCAAGCCTAAATTTTCTGAAGGACAGTTTGTATCCATTTGTTCTTGTGTCCACATTGGCGCTGTATTCAAATAATTCTTCTTCCTCCCTTGTATTTATAAAGAGCAATCGTATCTCCTCTCAGTCTTCTTTTGGTCAGACTAAACAAACCAAGCTCTTTAAGTCATCTCTCATAGGGAAGATTTTTCTATTCCACGAATCATTCTTGTAGCCCTTCTTTGCACCTGTTCCAGTTTGACTTCATCTTTCTTAAACATGGGTGACCAGAACTGTACACAATATTCCAAGTGAGGTCGCACCAGCATCTTGTATAGCGGTACTAACACCTCCCTATCTCTACTGGAAATAGCCCTTCTGATGCACCCCAGGACCGCATTAGCTTTTTTCGCTGCCACATCGCATTGGCTACTCATTGTTATTCTGTGATCAACCAGTACGCCCAGGTCCTTCTCCTTCCCCATCACTTCCAGCTAATGCATTCCCAGCTTATAAGAAAAATTCCTGTTATTTGTCCCTAAGTGCATGACCTCGCACTTCCCATTGTTGAATTTCATCCTATTTCTCATGCTTCACTTTACAAGGTCAGCCAAATCATTCTGTGTGCTACCCCGATCCTCCTCTGTATTGGCAATACCTCCCAGCTTGGTGTCATCTGCAAACTTAATTAGCACATTCCCACTTCTTGTGCCAAGGTCAATAACAAAAAGGTTGAACAAGATGGATCCCAGGACTGATCCTTGGGGGACACCACTAGTAACCTCCTTCCAGCTAGACAGTTCACCTTTCACTATGACCTTCTGTAATCTCCCCTGTAACCAATTCTGTATTCACCTTTCTATTTTTATATTAATCCTCATCTTTCCCAATTTAACTAATAACTCCCTGTGTGGAACTGTATCAAATGCCTTGCTGAAATCTAAGTAAATTAGGTCCACCGCATTCCCTTTATCCAAAAAATCTGTTGTCTTCTCAAAAAAGTAGATAAGGTTGGTCTGGCATGATCTACTTTTTGTAAAGCCATGTTGCATTCTACAGCAGTTACTATTCTCCTTAATATCCTTAAGTACCTTCTCCTTCAAAATTTTCTCCAAGACCTTGCATACTGCTGAGGTCAAACTAACAGGCCTGTAGTTACCTGGATCACTTTACTACCTTTCTTGAAAACAGGGACTACATTAGCAATTCTCCAGTCATAGGGCACAACCCCTGTGTTCACTGATACTTTAAAAATCCTTGCTAAAAGGCTGGCAATTTCATGTGCAAGTTCCTTCAATATTCTTGGATGGAGATTATCCGGACCCCTTGATTTAGTTCCATTAAGCAGCTGAAGCTTGGCTTCCATCTCAGATATGATTTCCATTTCTACATTCTCATTCCCATTAGCTGCCCTACCTCTGGCCCCAATCTCACCATCACCCTCATTAAAGACAGAGGAAAAGTACTTATTTAGATATTCAGCCATGCCTAGATTAACCTTGATCTCTACCCCATCCTCAGTGTACAGAGGTCCAACTTCATCCTTCTGTGTTTTCTTTCTATTTATATGGCTGAAGAACCTTTTATTATTCATTTTGATTCCCTTTGCAAGGTCTAACTCTGCTTGGCTTTTGGCCTTCCTCACTTGATCCCTACATGCGCTGACCTCTAAAAGGTAGCCCTCCTTTCCTATCCCTTCCATCTTCCACTCCTTGTAGGCCTTGTGTTTCCTCCCAATCACCCCTCTGAGATATAAATTCATCCAGCTTGGTTTAGAACCCATGCCTGAAAATTTTTTCCTCTTCTTTGGAAAGCAGGCTTCAGATAGTTCCTCCAGCTTTGTCTTGAAGCAGTTGTCCCCTACAACTAATTCCTCTATGAGGTCCTCACTACTGACTAATACCAAATCTAAGATCATGTCTCCTCTTGTTGGTTTGGAAACTGCTTGATGGAGAAATTCATCTGCTATCACCTCCAAGAAAATCTGGGCCCTTTTATTGCTGCTAGCGCATATCCTCCAGTCTATATCTGGGAAGTTAAAATCTCCTATAATCACACAGTTACCAGTAGTGTTTACCTCCTTAAAGAGTTCTCTATCCATGTCCAAATCAGATCCCGGTGGTCTGTAACACACCCCAAGCACTAATCCAGGAGAAACTCTAGTAGCTTTCTTCTCCAATGTGATTTTGAGCCAGACAGACTCTGACTTGCTAATTTCATCACTCTGAAATTCTTTGCATTCAATTGCATCATTGATATACAATGCCACACCGCCACGTTTGCCATTACATCTGTCTTTCCTAAAGAGCACATAGCCTTCAATGCCCATACACCAGTCGTGACTACTATTCCACCATGTTTCTGTTATCCATATAATATCCGGTTTCAATTCCTCTACCAGTAGTTCCAGTTTCCATTTTATTACCTAGGCTTCGTGCATTGGTATATAAACATTTAGCTTTTGTTGCTCAGCTTTGCTCACATTCCTTACCCAACGTGGCCGTTTTTTACTAGTGCCACCATCGCCCATCATACTAGTATTTGTGCTTCCCTCCTTTCTAACATCCATACTGCCTCCCACATCTTTGTCTTTTCTGAATTCAGTTTCCTGCCTCTCAATGCTAGTATCAGGCATAGAGATTGTCCAAGCATCTTCCAACTATCTCCCCACATTCCCTAGTTTAAAACTTTCTTAATCAGTTGAGCTAGCCTCCCTCCCAGAAGTCTGTTTCCCTCCCTACTCAGGTGAAGTCCATCCCAAGCAAACAATCTTTTGTCCATGAATGCCTCCTAGTGCCCATACATCCCATAGCCCTCCTTGTAACACCACTGCTTCAGCCATCTGTTAACTGCCAGAATCTCATCACAGCTGTGTTGTCCTCCTCTAGAGACAAGCAGGATCCCACTGAAGATCACCTGAGCCTCCAGCTCCTTGAGAGTCCTCCCCAGCCTGGCATAGTCTCCTTTGATACGTTCTAATGAGAATCTAGCTATATCATTCGTACCCACATGAAGGACAATCAAAAGATTCTTTCCTCCTTCCTTTAGGATCCTCTTCAGCCTCAGATCCACATCGTGTATCTTAGCTCCAGGCAAGCACCACACCTTTCTGTTCACAGGGTCACTTCTAGTTATAGGCCTGTCTGTCCTCCTCAGAAGAGGATCCCCAATCACATACACTTGCCTTTTCTTGGAAACAGTGTGCTTCTCCAGTCTATCCCCAGTTCTCTCTGGCTGGGAGTCATGATATCTACAGTTGCTGTTCCCAATCCTCTGCATCTGCTCCTGAATGCTCCCTGGGCTCTTATTTATTTCCAGTGCCTCAACTCCACTTTGAATGGGACTAGCTGCTCTCCTCTTCTGCCTCACACTCCCACCTTCAGTGTTTGCCTGCTAGATTCCTTCATTTGCCAATTCAGCAAACCTGTTAGTGCGTTCTATTTCCACCTTCACTAGCTGATCTTTTTCTCTGCTGCCTTCTCACAGTCACGTGTTTCCACTGCTCCCTTTCCTCCCTCAGAAATTGGTTGCTCCTGTTTCCATCTGCAGGTCTGAGTTTTTTGTCTCCAGCCTCCCCAGTCCTCTGCTCCATTAACTGTTCAGACCCTCTTCTAAACTCAACCATAGTTGCCACCTGCATCGCCAGCCCTTGGATTTTCTCCTCCAACAGCTCTCTGAGGTGGCACATCAAATAAACAAAATTCTTTGGGGTTATACCCTCCAAGATAATGTACATCCCACAGCTTCCACATCCTCTCTTCTTCATTGTCTCTTCCCTTGTTGGAGTGACTTCTGCTGCTACCTCCATCTCTGCCATAAGTCTGTATTTCTCCCTCCAAACTCCCCTGTTAACAGCCCTGTTGCCTCCTCCTGGTGCAGCTCTGTGATGTAGTGCAATCTCCTGGGAAAGAGAAAGAATCCAGGAGCAGTGACCATGAAAGCCCCAGAGGCGGTGTACAGAGACAATCACAAGGGTCATGACAGAAGCAGAGGTGCTGACTTTGTTTTGCACACGGGTAACCTATCCTGGCTCCACCTGCAGGCTTGTGCAGGGGACAGAGGTGTCAAACTGTGATGGGACATGAGCCCTACCCAAGCAATCCCAATCCTGCCTCTACACTGTGGGCTGATACCTAGAATTGTGACCAGTCTAACCATAACCACTTAAGCAGCTATTTTTTTGTTTCTTTGTTTTGTTTCATTACAATAGGAGAGAACAGCATGGCTTAAGAGCTGGGCCCTGCCCTGAAACTGCCAGAGGCGGGAGAGAGACCCCAGCCTAGGGTTACCAGATACCAAAGCCTGGAAAGGAAGACGGGGAAATACAAAAAGGAGGACATTGGAGGACACATGGAGAAAATGTAGTATTAATGTAATATTCTTCTGTTGTAGGGGGCCCTGGAATGCTTTCCCCTAAAAATAAGGTATTCCGTGGCATTCCAGCATACATTAACCCCATAAGTAAGAAGTGAGACAAAATCATGTATTTTAAAATGCCTGCCAGACAGAGGACGTGAAGGCAAAAAGGAGGGCATGGAGGTAAAAAGGAGGACATGTCCTCCTTTTGCCTGACATCTGGCAACCCTATCCCAGCCCCCAGGAGCCTGGAGTCAGAATGACTCAGTCTTATCCTGCTGGAGCAAGGAGGCATCATCCAGAGAAACAACAGTTCACAGACTAACAAATTTATTTATCACTGGAGCTTCATGGATAAAATCCCAGTTCATCAGATGAATGAAATGGAAACTACAGTATGGAATAGATAAATGCAGAGAAGGGCGAGTCAAAGGTCAGCTCAGATACATTTATCTATTCCCTTCCGTACAGTAGTTTTCATGCATCTGATGAAGTGGGATTTTCTCCCACGAAAACTCATTCCAGAAATATACTTATTAATCTTCTGAAAGTGCCACAGGACTCCTTTGTTTTGCTGAATTAGACTAACCCGGCTATCCTTCTGGAACAATTCACAGCTGATTTAACCTGCTTAAATCAAAGAGCTAATCAGTGTAGCCAGGTAGGTGGGAAAGAACAAACGGCAGCTACTGCCTGTGGGTGAAATAGCTAATCTGCTGACTCCACTAACAGCTGATCACCCTGATCATTTCAATGCATTCTGAGTGCCCACATTTTTTCTTGGGGTGCTGGGTCCCATGGACACCCCCAAAGCTGGCACCTCTCACTTAGGGCATTTAAAACACAACACACTGGAAAACACAAGGGAAATTTTTGCACCAGCACGGGGATGAACTAGACGGTCTAATAGGTGCTTGTACTCTTTAGTTTACAGGATTTTGAAATAAAGTTCATAGCTATTTTTAAAAATAATTTACAAGTACTTGTCTGCTTTTCTCATAGGTAAGTGGCTATAAGTTACTGAGTTCTGATTTCCCAGCAAAGAAAGTAACACTAGTTTCTCAGCCTATCTAAAAGTATGGAAACCAAGAGGAAATTACAGAAACATGGTTAAATCTTGTGCAAAAGTGGAAAAACAAGAACAACTTGTTAAAGAGCTGTGTTCCTTTCATGCAGCTTCAACACAATCTGTTCAAGAGACAAAATGAAATCCAAAAAGGGCAGTGACTAAATCCCACAACACTCCTTGTGCTGAAAGCCAGCCAGCACCATCCCTCCCCAATTCTTCAGCAAGGAATCACCCAGGGGCACAACCACAGGTGGGCCCGAGTGGGCAAGGGCCCACCCACTTGGCCCCAAGTCCTGCCCATCTTCGCCAACATGACCACAGGGCTGCCCAGCAAACAGTGGCTGCAAGCAGAGCAGAGGCACCACTGCTGATGCCTCTCCTCCGCTCGCGGCTGCAGGACTCGGCAGCCACCATGCCTCAGAGCTGCTAGCGGAGCTGAGGCAACAGCACCTCTGCCCTGCTCATAGCCTCAGCCACTAGCTGCTGGCTGGCCCTGCAACTATGGTGGCAGAGTCCATGCCCCTCCTGGCTGAGTGCTGTGGCTCTCCCTTGGGAGACATGAGCAGAAGCTGCCCCACCCTGCGCTTGCAGGGGCCCAGCCAGAAATCAGGAGCTGGTTATGCCCCTGGACTCACCTACTCCTCTTTAAAGTGCGGCACTGAAACAAGTTCAGCTACTTACCAGTAATTCCCACATGGCAGTGTTTTGGAGGTTTCTGTCCAATTTCTAGAGTTCTGTGTGAGTATGTCTGCTTTGCAATTTGCTGCTGGTCCTTTCCAGCTGACTCAGACTCACAGGATTCAAGACTGAGCCCTAGTCTACACTTGCCACGCTTGGGTGACAGTCAACAGGAGATATGCAAGGTACATAAAATACCTTGCTTATCTCCCGGTGATGTGCTAAGAGCTCCCTACAGACTATAAAACTACTGGAACTGGAGCTGCCTTCTGGTCAGCTTACCACAGGTCAAGTTTCAGGGTTGGAGTTGCTATGGCCATTTCCGGATCAGTTGAGCGTGTCTACACAAACTGCTCAGTCGAACCCAGAAGATTGTGCCGACAGCGGTGATGTTGCTGCCATCAGTATAGGCTTACCCTCAGGGGCTCTTCAATTGCGACACGTAGACATTCAGGGTCAGGCTGGAATCCAAGCCCCGGGGTCCCACCCTGAACTCTACACTGCCTCTTATGCAGCCCTTTAGACCAAGCGCCACAAGTCAGAATCAGCCACAGGTTTTTAACTGTAGTGTAGATAGCTGTGTAGTATCTATGTAGTTGTAGTGCAGATATAGTCATGGAGCTCTGCATGATAAAAGCCATCGATTCATTTTGCCCACGAAAAATAGGCAGCAATATATTTTAGCTTTTCTGGGCTGGGCTGGATTTGAAATGATAGCTTGCAGGCAAAAGGCTCCCTGCCCCACTATTAGTTCCTGAAACCATCCAGTCCCCTTTTTTATTAAATGCAAATTATATATTTATATACACACATAGCAGACTGGATGTCTGCCTCCATTTCTGTTCTGAAAGGAGAAAGTTAGTTTAGGCCAGGGGGTCGCAAACACATGGCCCCTGGGCTGCATGTGGCCCCTAAAGGTATTTCAAGCAGCCCACAATAACGCTATCATTACCAATATTTGCAATAACATTGAATGAAAAGGTTTCAGTGGTGCAGCCCTCCAGCTAACATACTAGTCCTCATGATGACTTGAGTTTGAGAAAAACAACATGGAGTTGTGTGGCACTTTAAGACTAACAGATTTATTTTTTGCAGGCCCTGCAGATTCCCACTACAGAATTAACCCTGAGGCCATGGAAGATCAGCATTCTGCATTGAGATCACACCTGTCAAATGGCCTTTCACTCTGAGGGACACCCTTCATCTATAGACACCAGGCCTCCTACATCCTACTCAAATTTGGGGGCTGTTTTAAGGCTGACAATTATTTACCTCAGAAATAAAGAATCACGAAAATGAGGTTATAGAAAGAGTTACAGGCACAAAGGGATGAATCCCACAGCATGCATGAATAATTCATTTTGGATGACTAATACCTTTCCTGCATGAAGAATATTATTGTGTGTTTCCCTCATTCTGAGTTTGCCTCCCATGGCAGCCCACATTTTGGTCTTGGAAACTTGAGACACCCAAGAAAACTTCTCTCAATCACTTCCTTCAGACACACATGCTCTGACAACAAGGTTCACTCCTGCCTTGCTTCAATAACCTTCATCTCTCACCCATTACTAGAGGCAGAGTCCATAGTTCACCTCCCTAAGCCTGTAACAATCCTACTGTAAGCTGCAGGAGAGAATCCTACCTCCCAGTCAGCAAAGCAATTCATGCTTTGTACCTCAGCAAAGAGCAGGTCATGTCAATTTTTTCCTGCTGCTCCTGAGATTGAGTAGGAGGTAGGCTGTGAGGTCAGTAGGTTGCTGGTTAACAAGCTTTTTAATGGTGTCTATTAAGCAGGCTCAGGTGTTTGCATAGCAAGTCCCAAGCCTTTTGGTGACTAGTGAGGAGCTATCTCAGACTGAGGTGTCCACAGAGGAGGTTTTGGAACAAACTGATCAATTAACGGGTAAGAAGTCACTAGATCAGATGGCATTCAACCAAGAGTTTTGAAGGGAAATCATCCTGTGTCAGATGACTGGAAGGTAGCCAATACAGCTAGTCCTCACTTAGTGACCTACTCGTTTAGTGACCCCTCAGAGTTATGACCGGCTCTCTGATGAGTTGGTATTATGGCGATGTACGAGAACTCGCATCAACTCTCTCAGATTACCTATATTTACAGTACACAATGCAAACTAAGTTCAGTACATTAGAGCTTAAAACATTTAAAATATATATTAAAAATGTTATAAATGATGCAAAGGTGACATTAAAACTATCTACAGATGGTTGAAAAACCCACTACCAGTAAAGTACATTATGCCTGAAATACCGGTAAGGGCTGCTCCTCGTTTAGTGACCAATTCGTTTATCAACCGGGTTTCAGGAACGGAACCCGGTCACTAAGTGAGGACTACCTGTATATTACTGATTTTGGAAAAAGAAAAACCACTAGAGACAGTCCCTGCAATTACAGGCTAGTAAGTTTAACTTCAGTAATCAGGCAAATTAACTGCAGCCATAGTGCAGACAGGGCCACCTGGGGCGGGGGGCAGGGGCTGCGATTGCCCCGGGCCCCATGGTGGGAGTGCGGGGCCAGCCTCTGGGCTGGGGGGGGGACCCATAGGCCTATTGCCCCAGACCCTGTACCCTGCTAGGAATGTCCCTGAATGCAGAACAAAACTACCAGACATATAGATAAACATGATACAGTGGGAAAGCCTTAATATGGCCTTTCTAAAGGGAAATCATAACTCACCAATCTATTAGAAGTCTCCAAAGGAGTAAACAAGCATTGTGGCAAAGAGTAACCCAGTAGGGAATGCATTTCAGAATGCATTTGACAAGGTCCCTCAGCAAGGACTCTTAAGCAAAGTGAGCAGTCATGGGATAAGAGGGAAGGTCCTCTCATGACTCAGTAACTCATTAAAAGACAGAAACAGAAGGTAGAAATAAACAGCCAGCTTTCCCAGTGGGAAGGGATAAACTGCAGGATCCCCCAATCATTCATTTTGTTCAATATATTCTAAAATAATCTGGAAAAGGAGGTGAACGGTAGAGTAGCAAGGCATGCAGACAATACTAAGTTATTCAAGATGGTTAAGCCCAAAGCTGACTGAGAAGAGTTACAAAGTGATTTCATAAAATTGGGTGACTGGGTAACAAAAAGGCAGATGAAATTCAATGCTGATAAGTGCAAATTAATACACACTGGGGGGAAAAAGAACCTCATTTATATATGCAAAATTAGGAGGGCCTAAATTTGCACTTAAAACATTACCACGTAAAAAAACCCATTACAGTCAATCTGGATGGTACTTTGAAAACATTTGTTTCCAATACAGCAGCAGTCAATAAAGCTAACAGAATGTTAGAACCATTAGGAAAGTGATAGATAATAAAAAAGAAAATAACATAATTCCACTAAATAAACCTATGGCACATGCACATCCTGCATGGATTCTGGTTGTCCCATATCAAAAAAGACACATAAGACATGGAAGGGGAGCAGAGAAGGGCAATGAGAATGATCAGGGACATGGAACAGTTTCCATATAACAAGATATTAAAAACACTCAGACTATTCAGCTTGGGAAAGAGACAGCTAAGGAGAGATATGATAGAGGGCTGTAATACCATGAATCACATGGAGAAAGTGAATAGGGAAAGTGACTATTTACCCCTTCACATAACACAGGAACTAGGGATCACCCAATGAAACTAACAGGCAGCACACTTAAAATAAATAAAAGGAAGCACCTCTTCATAAAATGCATTGTCAACCTGTGGAACTCATTGCCAGAGAGTGTTGTGTTGTGAAGACCAAAAGTATAACCGGTTCAAGAAAATAATTAGATAAATTCGTGGTAGCCCCATCAATGGATTAGCCCACATGATCAGGGATGTAACCCCATGCTCCATGTGTCGTTAAGCCAGGGACTGGCAACAGCAAGCACATACGCCCATTCGGAGCAGCACACAGGACTCCCACCCCTGAGGCTGCTCTCCCCTTCTGGTCTCAACCCCCAGTGGGGCCTGGATCCACGAGATCTATGCATGAACAGTGGCTCCCGCTAAACCCCCAGTGGCTGGAGGATGGGGGGCCAGGAGGGAAAAGGATCTGCCAAGCACAGTGGTTCTTGTCCCTTGCTAGCCCCACACCCAGCACCTGCTGACCCCACCCTGGCACCTGCTGAGTATGCAGTGGGCATGGAGGCCAGCAAAGGCTGCTGATTCCTGCCCTAAGCCTTAATTCCCAGAAGCTGGATAACTTGAACTTGTCCTGTACCATTCATTCCCTTTGAAGCATGTGGCTTAGCCACTGTCAGATAGCTGACAATGTGCTCACATGCTTCAGCAACTGATGTGTATTTTTAAAATATACATCTATATAAAATAAATCAATACAGGGTCTTTTTTTATTCTGGGCTCACCATCCAGAGCACAGTGCCAGCCAAAGCACAGGAGATCTCCAAGATTCCCAACACACTATCAATTTTTGAGACCATTGCTACTGTCTAATATGAAGGTTTTAATGCATTGATTTGTGCTCATCTAATTTACATACATCTTCCTTCCTGCTTCTCCACGTAAGCAGAGAAGTTCGTGTGAAAAGAGGAAACATCAAGTCATTAGTGGTAAAGAGTAAACAGTTTCAAAAGCAGCAGATATGTCAAGTCCTAGGGAGCGAAGTGACTGGAGAGTCCCCACCCAAAAGATGCTGGACTGACAGGTCAGATTTTTTAGGGGTTAACTTGAGCAAGCAACTGGTTCTGAAGGCATAACGGCACATCTCTATAGGGCAATCATACGATGAAACCTAAACCTGGGAACTCACACTTGCTCCCTGATACTGCAAGTGAAAGCGCATTTGGCTCATCAACCAAAAGAAGATGCTGCAGGAAATTCATTTAATAGGTAATTTCAACAATGTGGGGACTTTCCAAATTCCAATCAACACAGGGTGTGGTGTTACAAGCAATACCTAGGGCTGGTGTGGTAACCCTGGAAATTTTACTTTCTAAGAAAAGAGATGGAGGTGGAGGGAGCCTGTGTACCCCTTAAAGAAACGCAAAATGTAAGTCAGGATAAACCATATAACAGTAACACTATGTATTATATGGCACGCAGGGCCTGAACCAGAAGTGCTGGGAACTCTTGTTCCTACTTAAAAAGGAAAACAGTGTCTAAGAAAATCTGGTCTTTTAGAAAACGGAAATTCAGTATGGAGGCCATGAAATAAAAGGGGAAATACAAGAGCCTCCTCTGGGAAAGTACAGTGGCTTAAAGTGGTTCCTTCCTGTTGGCCTCAGAAAGAGCCCTATCTGCCTTACTACACCACCTGCCGGCTGATAGCCAGTTGACAGGAGATTAGCACAATAAACCTCAGCCAAGAATCCAGGTTTGCAGAAAAAGGCTAGCTTCGGAGGTTTTGTTAGTTCCATCCTTAGACCAACTGTATTGATCTTGCATTGAGATCTGAATTCACCAGTGAGTTAGCTATTTGTTCCTCTACGTACTTCCAGCCTGTTAATATGCTGGAAATGGATTTAGATTCTAGTACATTTAAGGCTTGAGGCAACATCAAGGGTGGCTGGGAACTGTCACCATAACAAAGTATCAAAATGCAAAATTAATGCAGGCATCCGCGCACTGAAATCTCAAACAAAAAATGTCAAAATCACTCCTGTCTTCCACTTTTGGGGCCCCTTTTTTTTTTGAAGCCGTCTTTGTAGCTAGAATTCTATACGTCTTCTGCTTTACTTTTGTAGGTAACAACCTCCTATCAGAGCAGTTGCTGAAATAGACAAGTGCTCTATAGATTGGCATCTGCATTGAAGGTGATAGAACGGAGCCTCAGCTGAAGTCAGTACAGTCATGTCAATTTCCACCAGTTGCAGTTGTGCCCTGGAGACATTTGCTCAAAACTCACAGAGGGAGGTCAAAGATAAAGCTGGGTATTGAATCAATCTTTCAAGTCCCAGTTCAGTGCTTTAATCCTAAACCCATCCTTCCTTCTCAGAGGTAAAAATAAATAAATAAATAAAATCAGAGGAAGCCATGACAAATTTGCAAACCTAATTCATGTTCAGTTACAATTTAAAGACTGTTCAGAACGAAAAGGTCCTTGGACTATTCCACAACTGAGTCATGCCTGATCCCAAGTATTCTGACCCTGATGAATCATCTGATAGAAGATGAAAGTCCATTTCCTGGAAAAGCTTTCTGTAGTCTCTTGGGCTATGTCTACACTAGCGAATTAGTCTGGATTACGGAGGTTTCAATCTGGACTAATTTGATCCCTGTCTACACTAGTCTTTGCCTAGTTCAAATTAACTGAAAAATTAGTTCAAACTAAAAAAAGCGTGGCTAGTTTGAACTAAAAAGTTAGGTTGAACTAACTTTGAAATGTTTAATTTGGACCAAGCAAGTCCGAACTAAGCAGTTAGATGTATACATAGCCTAGAATTCTTCACCTCTAGTTATCCTAGGTGTAGCAATTGTCTTTTTGAGATATCTAAGAAAGGTTATAGAAATCACTCTGTATGTGGCCTCATCAGGTAGGCTTTCAGCAGCTCAGCTCTCCAGCTAACTCATGTAATTAATAAGTGGATGAACTCTTTCCAGGGTGTCGCGGAGTGGTTGAGCTCCGCGTGCCACCCGGGCAAGGCGTTAGGGTTCACTGGCCGGAGTCAGCAAGTCTCAGCCCTGGCATCAGGGCAGTGCGGCCCACTGGCCGGAGTCAGCAAGTCTCAGCCCTG
>ML682004.1:8003941-8042923 GCA_007922195.1 Podocnemis expansa
GGCAGTGCGGCCCACTGGCCGGAGTCAGCAAGTCTCAGCCCTGGCGTGGCTCCCTGGGGCACGGGGGCCCAGGTAGGGGGGTTCAGGCCCTCCCACTCCTCTGAACCCCAGCCCAGGGCCCTGGGGTGTGCAGGGGAATCCTGGCCCCGTCGGCGGGGATTCACACCGCAACGCGCCGACTGAGGCTCGGACGCGGCCTGCGTCCGCCACGACTTACCCCGCCCTGGGCTACTTCCTACCTGGCCGCCGAGAGGTGGGCCGCAGGGGCTACAGACGCCCCCCTGGTCAAGGGTCTTGTCCCATCGGGGTCCTCAGATCCGCCCTGGCTAGGTGCGCCTTGATCCGCCTTGCCTTCAGTTCTCCCCGTGCCGGACATCCCTGGCTTTGGCTCCGTTGAGGCAGGACCTAGACCAGAGTCTGAGCAGGAGCTCCTAGCCTGTGTCTGCTCCCTCCGCTGGTCTGGCCGCAACTGAGGGGAATCCCAGCCTTTTATAGTTGGGCAGCTGTTTGAGCATGCCCAGCAGGGTCTGAGGGGCGGGGCTTCCCTTCCCTTCCGGGCATATAGGCCCGCCTGAGTGCGGGGCCGGCCTGCCCCGTCACACAGGGTAAAAGGTTCAACAGTGCTGTCTCTGGGCTCAGTTCTTAGCCCTTTCTGGACCATCTTTAAGCCTGTGCATGCCCTGATATACAATAGTATCCCCACGGCTTTCTACCTGAACATGCTTTGCTTTTGTCAGTTCTTATTGCCCCAGCTCTCAAGGTCACTCTTGCAGGTTCTGTCCTTTTCCAGTGTAATGAAGTCCAACGAACAGCTGGCTCTCTGCAGGGCCTTCAGCTTCATCCCTAAGCCCTTTAATTCCAACCCTGTGTTTGGGTTTCAAAACAGTGCCGCCAGTTTGCCAGTGACAGGACCCAGCCCCACCCACTACTCCACATCCCAACCCAAGGACCCTACAAATAGCAGCCACGTGCTGTTTTCTTTAACAGCTGCTGCATTTCCAGGGCGGCTTCCTACACTGTGCCATCACCTTCTGTTTTTCCCTTACATGGAGCACAATTGAATGCAGCCCCTGCAAAGGGTCTCTCCAAATGGATGATCTTCTGACAGACTTTTCAGCCAAGAGTTACAAATTTTAAAATGGTCAGTTAAATAGATATAACAACAAAATATTGAATAAAACATTAAAATCTGTCCAAGAATAACCATAAAAATAAGTTACCTGAATAAGTAACACTAGAATAGTCCAAAATTTTGCTGTAGCTATAGATTTCAATCTAATTCCAGTTCAGTGTGTCCTCTTTCAGTGCTGAATGCAGACAGACTAAGCCAACAAAATCACAGCAAGTCAGAAACCACATTTGTGACATCACACCTTGATGTCATAAAAGCTACAATTTCACTGGTGGATTTTGTTCCTAAATGAAATCCCTGCGACCAGGTAGAAAAATTACACCCGGTTTAGGGCCTGCAGAAAATGTTTTTTAACATTTCTTTGAGGACCTCACCTGCCAGAGTTTGCTGTGCTTGCACAAGTCCCTACCCCCCTCCTTTGTTTACTTGTGTACTTCAAGCCTGTAGTCTTCTCCAGATGGAATATCAAGGAGTACTGGGAGTAGAGCCCTGCATGGATACAAATACACGGATCCATATCCAATCTGCATCCGCAAGAAATGGTCTGCGGATATCCATGTTGAATCCTCAGATGTGGATATAATGCAGATATCAGTGGATATCCGCATATTTGCAGGGCTCTAGCTCTGTGAAGATAAAAATATGTGGACCTGTATCCAATCTCCATACACAAGAAATGGTCTGTGGATATCCATGTTGTATCTGCGGATGCAGATATAATGCGGATATCCACGGACACCTGCATATTTGCAGGACTCTAAATAGAAGGCATGAAGACAAAGACTGTGAAAAGCTTGCTGAATACCACACTACTTCACTGTAAATTTAGAGACCTACAAATTACATCTGGAGAGGAGAGGCAAGTTTTTGTGAGGCCTTTGGTCACACCAAAGACAGGATTTATTTTCATTCACATCCACAACTGAAAATTCATGCGCCTTGCAGTCTTCCTTATGCTAGATGCAAAAATGAAAGTTCAAGTTTTTACTAGCAAATGTTTTTGCCACAAAGCATAAAAGTCTGCTGTACATGCCAGCCTCTTTGCAGATCCAGTAAAACTGGATTTTGCACCTATTTTTGATAGGGATGCAAATTAATCAAATATCTCTCTGATAGAGTTTGTGTTTACTGACATATTAACTAGAGAATTATGACTAAAACACTGCAATCCCTGACACCATTGCCCCCAGTAATAAAAAAATGGGCTATATTATGAATGATTCTAACATGATTAAAATAATCAAGGAGTCCTGTGGCACTTAAAGTCTAACAAATTTATTTATCACATGAGCTCTCATGGGAGAAAATCCCCCACTTCGTCGACTCTCTGAAGACAAAGTGGCATTTTCTCTTGCGAAAGCTCATGTGATAAAGAAATTTGTTAGTCTTTAAGTGCCACAAGAGTCTTGCTTGTTTTGCAGAACTAAACTAACATGGCTATGCCTTTGGAACTTCTAACATGATGAATATCACAACTCTGTTATTCAGTTTATATTAACAGATTTAAATGCTAGAATAACAATGACTCAAAATACACAGTTCTGGACTGTGTGACAAATTCATTCCTAATGGGCTTTAAACCAAGGTTTCTTACACACATAACCGGTAGCACTACCAGTTGAGCTCTTGTTGGCATGTTCTTAGTCACAGCTAAAGTCACAGAAGCAGGAGCACAGGAACAGGGTGTTTCATACCCGGAGATACCAGTGAATTCAAGCAAATCTATGGATCTCAGTGCCATCAACAAATACTGAGTAAGTCTCATAACATCAATTTGAAGAAAGGAAACATTATATTCATTTGTTGTAATAGAAAAACTGCAACAAAGAAAAGTGCATGGTGAAATTTTCACTGTCACCCTCCACTAGTCTTTAAGTGCCACAGGACTCCTTGTTTGTTTCACTAGTCCATAGTCAAAATAACATACTTATTTCCCCATGCTTACTTCCAGCTTCTTCGTTTCTGCATGCTCAAAATCTCTAATGTGCATGGGTTAGTTATTTGCATGAGCAAACTGAGCAATTAAATGCCCAGTTATCTAATTTTCTTGTTTATGTACAATTTGCCCAGCAACACTAAAAATTTTTGCTCCGGTTCCGTAAAGAAAGTGTGTAAAAACTCAGATCCTGCCATGTAACTATGCAAAAGCACAGGTGTACAATTTTGTGTTTTCTTATTTTGGAACCTTTAAGAATTTGGTCCTGAGGGACCAGGGATCCACAGCAAGTCAGTGAGTATGCCAAATGTTAAAATCTAGAACCCTGCTTCTCAGTTTCCTCCTTTAAGCACTAAAAATGTCATTGTCCCACAATAGATGGTATCTCTCTTGTCATCCTCTCTCCAGACTGATACTTTCTCTACTGACTTGAAAAAAGGAAATAAAAAGTAACAGAAATGAAACACATTAAACATAAAGCAATGCACTTCAAGAAATTGTGTAGTAGTAGCCTATGGGTACTTGTTGTGGGTCAGTTATGAATTGAGCTACTGCATAGCATGGATCCTTCTCCTTTTATCTCAGTGTAGTTCATCAGATTTCTGCAATACAAATTTCTGTAATATAAACTCTGCAAATTTTTGTAATACAGACCTGGCCTCCATGTGACACTCATGCTATAGTTCCACATTGCTTGCAACATTCAGGGTCCAGACATTCCAGAGGAAAAACAGGGGATCTGAACGCCAAAGAATAAGTAATTGAATCATCTAGTTGTATATAATATTATTGTATTATAAAGTAAGGTCTTTTATGAAAGCTGGTGTCACAGTAGTCATGGTTAGCACTGTGTGATGTCTGTATGGGCTATCTATAAAGAGCTACGTGTGTGAACTGGAAATGTTGTTATATTATGTTTTGGTGGCTGTGGATAAACAACCCTGTTCTAGACAAAAGAATGTGGAAATACCTATCTGGGTCAAGCTTTGTAAGCCATAGACAATGAAAAAGTACATTTGCTTATAGGGTAAAGCAAACAATCCAGTTAACAAGCCATGGAGGAGACAGCTTAATGAGCGTAGCAGGGGACAGAGTCTGCACTCCTGGGAAGCCTGGCTCTTGAGGCAAAGACAATAGACTTTGGAAAATAAAAGGAGGGGCAAAAAAAAGTTTTAGTTATCCATCATTTATGAAATGAAAAGATCTGAACCCTCTCATTCTGTGACCATTGGATCCTCTGCCCAGGAAAGGCTGTGGTTGTTGTTAAGTGAGCTGTTAAAACAAAAGCATAACTTACAAGAATTAAGTGTTAGTCACTCCAAAACATGTTTTGTTTGTAACTAGGCTTGTCTCTCCCTGGCTTAGTATCACTTACATCTCTGTTCTTGGTGAATAAACTTGGTTTTAACACAAAACAATCTCAGTGCCATATAATAAAGAGTCCCTAGGTAACCTACTAGGCTAACATGCACTGTCTCGTTGAAGGCTGCAAGCTAATAATTTCTGTGACTGTCCAGTGAGGGGGATGGTTCACTGCAGACAGATGCTTCTAGGGATCTCAGGAGCTGGGGGTTCAATGATTCTTATCTGCAAGGCAAAGATCAGAGAGACAGAGTCTATACACCATCAGCACCATAAGCAGTCTGTGTAAACACACTCAATTGATCTGGAATTCATTATAGCAACTCCAGCCCCAGAACTGGAGTATCGGTAAGCCAAATGGAAGGCATTTCCGGTCTACTTAGCGTAGTGTGTGGGAAGCACTTAGTAAGTCATCAGAAGATACGCAAGGTATTTTACATATAAGTTTCACAGTACAGACACATATAGACTAGGATTCAGAGTTTGCTGGCGAGGTGAACCGGCTGGTGTGGCAGGCAGCTATCACTGTTTAATGCCAGCAAAATTCACTGTTGCTGAGACAAAGCAGTAACCTTGGCTTACAGCTCTGGGCGTCCTGAGGAGAGCATCACACTGGTTTTTAATATAATTATTGTAAAGACATCTGAGCACTTCTCTGTGGAGAAGCTAGAATAGTACATTTATCCTTTGTAGACTGTAACAATTCCAAAACAATTAGATTTCCCTCAAAACTTTGGTTACGAATTACTAACTTTCTCCTAATCTCTGAGATGAAATATTAATTTCCACCTCCAATGACCTCTTTTTTTCCTGTATTTTCACTGTTGTTTCAAGTCTCCCTAGCTCCAGTTTAAAACATAACTTTTCCTGGCAGCTGAACTGCCAACACAAACTCTAAAAGCACTCCTCTTCTACCTTACAGCCATTCCCTAGCTGCCGTTATTGTCTGTACTCCAAAAACAAAGTGAAAGATCTGGATATGCTTTTACTTGTATGTAGATCTCATCTGAAGTGTGCTAAGGAACAATGCAAAACACTGAAACAAAAATGAGAATTTATTCTAGGCCACCACTGGAGGTGCTTATAGAAGGGGAGAAATCTCAAGTCTATAGGAACCCTGTAGATTGCTCCTGGGTTTTCAAACTTATTCATAGTGTGGGCCGTGTATTAATGGAGAAAACACCCATCTCAGTCAGGATTGTGGGCCCACTTCTCTCACTAGTGATCACATAATATCTCTGTGGCAACTGCAGTAATAGCTTTCATGGATGTCTTTGTGTGTTTCTTTTAATTCAATTTAATAGGAAGGAAGAAAGAAGAAATCAGTATAAAGTGACCACCCAGCTCTCTCAGATCATCAATAGCCCTCAAGCAGCCTGCAGAGCGTTTTGAGGACCAATGAATTATTAAAAGCACTCACTGTGCAGAACTCACACACCAATGAACTTGTTAGCAGAATACTTTCTCCAGTGCTGTCAACTCTCATGATTTTCCTGCTATCACATGATTTCAAAGAAGGAGAGAGGGTAGGGTGTCCCTTATAAATGACATGCTACTCTTGCAATGACTTTTACTCCCAGATCTTCCCGACTGCTATTACTATTTCCATTCCCCTCACAAACATCATTAAACAAGACTTCAAGGTGCTGCTTTAGGTGAAGTTACAATCATTCACCCATTTCATAGATACATAGGAGTTTGCTAATCACCTTCTAGCAGTGAGAGCACATAGAAATTTCTGTTTCCACCTCTGTTTTGATACTGAGATCTTTTTTCTTTGCTGAAGTGATTGAGGTTCATGTTTATACATCCAGAGGTGCCAGCCTACCTGAGCATTTGCGTTGTTATATGTAACTAGGGCTGAACAACTATCTGCTCCCAGAGCTAGAAAGAGAAACTAAGAATTCTGGTGCCCAACATTCCCTTGCTATCTCACAGCTACATGTGTAATGTATACTTCTATCACAAGTGTGTGTAACATGTCACTTGAGCAAAATAACTGGCCCTATGTGTGTTGTGTCTCTGTGTGTGAAAGGGTCCAAAAAGACAAAAAATACCATGTTTTCCCCTTCCCGTCTCATTATTCCTATAGCTGAGCTGGGAGAGGTCTGGGGTCTAAAGCTGCTGGTGGGAATCCTAACCCAGCTAATAATCCATGTGGGGGATGAAAAAATATGCATGCATGGAGAAAAGCTAGCATATGAGGAGTCAGGACCCTGCTGTAGTTGCTGGAAAATTCTATATTGCAGAACATCATGTTTAGAAGTGAAGTTGCATATTGTTAGAATCTACTGTATCTTTGCCTTGTTAGTAGTTGTGTTCTGATTAATCAGAGCTGTATCCCTAAACCCTGGGGGTCCCCAGCTGAAAGTATGCTTGAATTTGAGAGCAATGAGCTGTAGATTTTACCCTAGTTCCAGACTGGAAAACCTTGCCTTTGAGTTCCAAGAAGATCTAATTTTACTCGTCTTTCCAGAAAACAAACCTCAAAGGCAGGGTCATAACTAGGGCAAGGCAACCAGGGCTTTGCCCCAGACACCGTATTTTAGAGGGTGATTTCAGTCGAGCAGCTCCATTTCATCACTAAATTTGAGGGCACGTTTTGTGCTCCTTGCCCCAGCCACCAAAGTACCTAGTTCCGGCACTGCTTAAAGGTACAACATTAGCATCTACAGGATTAAGTGTCTCAGGGTATTGCTAATGAGCTATACAACTTTTCACCTACGGGTCATCAGTAGAATTAACAGGGACATGAGCAGTCAGGTCTAGTGGTAGCATCAGATGTCAGTGCCCAGATCATAACTAGAATGAAATACCAAAATCAGAAGCCAGGAATCAGCACCAAGGGTTTGAACTAAGTTACCTGCAATGAAGTGTAGACACAAATGCTTTGAGCAGCTGCTGTTGGGTTTAAGAGCTGGTCTGGTGTGTCTTCCAACCAATCAGGCAATGTTGGCAGCCAACTACAGGCCAGGTGTGCTGGTTAAGTTGCCTGCGGACTGGTTCTGTTGTAATCCCTGATTCCTGCAACCAGTTGTTTATCCTTTTAGTTTAGGAGGGAGTACAGATTGTTCCTGTCAAATACAGAAGCTACCAAACACCCATGAGATGAGTTCCAGTTCTAGCTCCCAGATCACAAATTCGCCACTGTGCTTTGTGCTAGATTAGACACTCTCCAGGGATGGGGCTGTCTTTTACTGTGTTTTGAACAGTGAGTAACACAGCAAAGTCTTGCTCTCAGCGGTGTCCTCTTATATGAACTTCTGCGGTTGGGGCCAACATCACTTTGACATAGATTTGTAAGAGTTAACAAGACTGCAACACTCACATATTTACATACTCTGATGGGAAGTTTAAAAATTCAATCTAAACCTCAATGAATATTTAAATTCTCTTTTGAAAATCATAATTTTGAGGCCATGCTTATGGTATTTTTGATCTGATTTATGACTTTTTTATCTTTTGGGTTTTGTAATACTGTTTCCTTACATCTGCATTCATTTAACTGAGATGACTTTGAGTCTGCACAAGATATAATTTTGTCAATAAAGTACAGTATTGGAAGTCAAGAAATTTAGGATCTATTTCAGCTCTGACACAGTCTTTTTCTATGGTTAGGCAAGTCATGTAACATATAGTGCCTGTACTTCCCCATCTGTGAAGTGAGGCATGATACTAACCAACCTGAAAAGAAGGTAGTGAAGCTTAATTCATTGATAGGGATGCTTTGATATCCCTGGGAAGGAAGAAACTACAGAAGACCAAAGTTCATAGAAACTTCTGAAAAAATGTATTTTGCTTATACAGTTCAAAAAGATCTGATTTTTTTTTACAGGTGAGGCTATCAGGTTGGATAGTGTTTGTCTGTGGAATAGACCCCCTTCAATATTTTTTAAAAAAAACGGGCTATAAAGTAACTGCAGGAAAATCATTTAAACACTGTGTTCTGTTCACACACTTTGCTAACTTGGGGCTATGTTAGTACCATATCTAATGTCCTTTTAGAGATTTCAGTGTTGAAATCCATGTGCTGTATTTGGAAAACACAGAGAATATGTTTCCACTCTGAATTTTGAAATGCAGAAAAGGATTGTTTTCCAGGTACTTTAAAATCACAGAGTGTATGTCCATCCAGTGATTAGACACCGGTAGCTGGCCATTACCAGCTGATTCAGGCCCGTGGGGCTCAAGCTAAGGTGCTGTTTAATTGCAGTGTCGATGTTTGGGTTCAGCTGGAGCCTGAGCTCTGGTACTCTTCAATTTCACGGCGTCCTAAAGACCAAGATCCAGCCAAGCCCATACATCTACACAGCAATTAAACAGTCCCTTTGCCAGATCCCCATCATGAGCCCAAGCTTTTAACTGCAGGGTAGAAGTACCCAGAATTAGACTTACATTCTCTCATCTTATTGCAGAGGTTGTGTCTTCCACAGGAGGGAGCTTTTCTACTGTAAAAATGGCTGAAATTTTGAGAGAGTCCAAAATGTTTAGATTGCTTGGTGATGATGGTCTTATTCTGAAAATGGTCTAAGAATTGGAATGGTTCAGGGGGTCTCTATTAGCAACAGCTTGTGTGATACAGGAGGTGCCTGAGGTTCAGGAAGCATAAAGCTGCAGAGCTCTGGATCAAACAATTTAGAAGATACACTGCTCACTATTTTTCTTTCTTTTTAAAAAACAAAAGCCCTGATTCAGCAAGGCACTTAAGCACATGCTTAATGTTTTGTTGGATCTCAGCCAAAATGTGAGATTTCTGTGCAAAACCCTCTCCATGAATGAACTTGTTAACAGATTGTTTTCACTAGTGCATCTATCTAATGGGTTTTTGATCACTATATAACTTTATATAGAGATTAAATACTCCAAGCTCAGGAAATATGGAAGTTGAGATTGAACATGGAGCCTTAACTCTGTCTTCTTTCTTGCACGTGTTATGCTATCCCTTTAATACTGTGTTGATATTTTTATAACACGATTTGTTATTAGGGGGAGAAGCCCCTTGAATTTCAACTCTGACACAACAGCTAAGATCCTGGCAAATTTAACACTTTCATTTTATTCACTTAAATCAAATTTAATCTACCCAGAATGCAGAAAGCTGATTTTTTTCCCCCTTAAAATGCTAAATCTGAATGATAGAGCTCATCCTGAGGAGAAATTAAATTTCAAGGACTTCATTTTCATTTGTAACTGAGAAACCCAGAGAAGTAATGATGCAAAGAATGTTGAACTGAAAATATATTTGAAATGCTATAAAAAGAGAGCTCTTTTGGATAGCCAATTATCAATCAAACATCAAGTGATGTGCAGCTTTAACTGGGATCAAACACTGCTTGAAATACTTTGACAGGATAGCAATCAGCTATTGTATTAGTTTTCATAACAGTTCCTTCCATTGATGTCCCTTAGTGAATCTCTCTTTACAGCTGAAAATTCAGTGATGTCAAGTCAAGAGGGAATAAGGTTTAAACTGTATTGTTCCCAGCATCTATCAGCTAGGGGATTTTACGTTCCCTCTGGTGTAGGGGGTCTATTCTAAAGGGTATATTCTCCTCTAATGTGGCCTAATTCCCATGATCACTAATGGGAATAACACATGCACACAGAGAGAAGAATATGCCCCTTTGAGATTTACTGTAGTAGTAATTTCAAAGTATCAGAGTAAACATATTTTTGTATGTGATGTTGAGTATGCCAGGACACTAGCTTCCCATGTTGTTTATGAATTCATTATGAGTTTAAATATTTATAACGCATTTTGAATTCAAGCTGCAAGAACCTATAGTTTTCAGTGTGGTAAGAATTTAAAACATGGTTCTACTCTGAATAGCAACTGTGTTGTTCATTATTTATGTAGCTCTAATCAAGGATCAAGACCCAATATTGCTAAGCGCTATATACAGACACAGAGTAAAAAAGACAATCCCTGCTCCTAAGAGCTTACAATCTTGATTTATTATGAGTTGTGTAAAAATAGCACCATCTTACACAACAGAACTGTTCCCTGTATGCACTTCTGTATGTAATAATTTCAAAAATAAAAGGCGTTTTACTGCTTTTTCCTCTTATTACTTCAGAGCCAAAAAGCTAAGAAAAAGAGCTGGATTTTATTATATAGTATGTCTCACAGTGCCAGATTCAGACACGAGCCAAGTAAACCATGGCTTAGGGCCTCACATTATGAGGGGCTTCTAAATATGTCAGAGATAACTAAGAAGATTTATCATCATTGAAAATGATAATGCAAAAAAGGCTTTTTTTTGTAAGAGATATGTTTCATTTAGTTGTTTCTCGTTGCAGCTTTACCTATGTATATATGCAAATATAATGGTTTCTCATTTATATTTTCATTACCCTTTCTGTTAAAATGTAATACTTTTTTCTCTTTTTTTTTTTTATGGTATGGGGCCTCTGAATCTTGACATAACTTAGGGCCTCTGCCTGTCTTAATCCAGCCCTGATGTTTTCATCAACAGAATTGCTAACTTGGGCCATGTCTACATTAGCCCTTATGTTGACAAAAGTTTTGGCACTTAAGGGTGTTAAAAAGCACACCCTTGGGTGGTGACAGTGGTTGCATCCATAGCACTGTAGCAGCAAGAGGCACACTCCCACCAGTATAGCTACTGCTACTTCTTGAGCCGATTTTATGATGTCAACAAAAGAGTACTCTCCCATTGGCATAATGAGGTTGTATGAGAGCTCCTACAGCAACAAAGCTGTATGGGGACTGCTGTGCCTCTCTAAACTTGTAAATGTAGACATGGCCTTAGAGTACATCTGCACTGGTGGTGGCACTGCCAGTGGGGCAGGACCAGTTTAGTGGATTCAGTTGAGCAGCAGTGAAGACTCGCTCAGTTAAACGAAGAAGTCAACCCTGTTAATCTAACCTGGCAAACAGTGTAGTGCTATATCAATGGGAAGGCATTTCCTGTTGACACAACACAGTAGAGACACCGCAGTAAGTAGACCTTAGGAAGTCGATGGGAGATACTCAAGTTACTGTATGTAGCTGTCAACTGCTGCTGAAATCCATGGTCCCAGTAGACCAGGCCTTAGTTTCAAGTGCAGGTCAATGCTATCTTCATTTACAGCTGTGTAACTGAAGGCTGGATTTGAAATCAATACAATCGCAATGATGCAACTAAGGGTAGAATTTGGTCTACTGAAACTGTGTGTTGATGAATGCACTTGGGAGAACAGTTTGACTTCTAGCTCTCTGGTTGGATTTGCAAGGACTAGGGCAGGCGTTGGCAACCTGGGGCACATGTGCCAAACACGGCACCTGCACCCATTCAGAGCCGCATGCAGGGCTTCTGCCCTGAGGCTGCTCTCCCTTGCTGGCCCTGCCCCGCACCCCCAGCAGGGCCTAAGGCTGCAAGAGCCGTGCGTGTGGTGGTTCCTCCTGGCCCCGTGGTGACAGGAGGAGCCACTGAGCACATGGCTCTTGCTGCCACAGATCCCATTGGGTGGATGGGGCCCATCGAAGCTGCCATGTACACAGCTCTTGCCACCCCAGGCCCCACCCCTGGCATCTGCTGACCCTGCCCCGGCACCTGCTGATCCTGACCTGCTGAGGAGGTGGGGACAGGATTGGCACAGGGGCCAGCAAAGTTTGCCAAACCCTGGAATAGCGCTACATATGTCTATTCTGACGGCAGCAAATTCACTGCCATCAGATCAATTTATCTGGTTTGAATGAGCGGCCTTAAAGACACACTCAGTCAATCCGGAGGTCGATCTAGTAAAACCACCTCCTCAGGCAGCGTGACGTTGCATCGAAAGGAATACATTTCCTGTGGGCGTAGCGCAGTGAAGATGGCATATAGAACTGAAGATTCAGAGTCAATGGGAGCTTAAGTAACTGCCATCAACTGCTGCCAAATTTCACCAGCAGAGTAGACTGGGCTGGGCACTTGAAAAGTGCTGGTAAACTGAATAAATTTTATATAGATATAATTGAGATGTATGAAAAATGAAATCTCCCAATACCATCTTCAAAATCATTTTTCAGAGCAGAACTGTGTGCTTAACGTCCCATGTAATTTAGAAAGCATAAAACTTGTGAGCATCTTTCCCTAATTTCTTAAGATTAATGTTGTAGAATTATCATTATGTAGAATGAATTTAAACTGTGGCATGTTAAAATAAAACAAAAAAACCCCAGATGAAGCACAGCCAGCCAGTTCCAGACAGATCATGAGCCCTTCATATGAGGCTAAGCACCAAAGCAAGACTGCCTTGTTTGTATAGCTCTTAATAGGTCCCAGTGGGAAAAGGACAGCTGTGTAAAGTTGTCTTGCTTATCCAATTTCTTTCCTCTCTAATTACATTGGTTACTGGCATTTCATAAATTGAAATGTCTAGAGTGGCAACAGAAGCTTCAATATGATTATTGATAAAGCCTAAACATGGTATGTGTATAAAAATACATCTCTATTGCTAGGATTCTGGCATACAGCTGAGCCCCTAGATGAAGTGTGAAATGACACCACCTAAAATCCAACCCCAAAAGTCCATTTTGTAAATAACACTATTTTTTTAAACTTGTTTAACTTTACTGAATACAAGGCCTTTAAAAAATATCAGCTTAGCATAAAGCTATGAATTTTGGCTTATGTTTTACAAAGAGCTTGGTTTGCCAAAACTTGTAATTGAACCTCTTGAATTCTGTAACAGTTGGTTCAGAAGATAGAAACTAGCCACACTGACCCCTCCCCACACACGCACTTGAAAAACAAAGACGAGGATTTTCCAAGCTGCCAGAATACCTTAGATGGCTTTGAAACTCTCAGTCTACAACTACAAATACTTGATATCAGACATTAGCCACAAAATAGAAAAAACACATGACTGAGGCATGATGTAACCTAGGACTGGAGTCTGAGAATTCGTTGATGTAATCCCAGCTCTGACATTGACTGGGCAAGTCAATTAAGACATAATGTTCAAAACTGTTGCCTAAAGTTAAGTACCTAAATATATAGGCTGATTTCTTGAGGTGCTGAGCATCTGTAGCTACCATTGACTTGAATAAATACTCCAGGTATTTAGTGCCTGTGAAACTCAAGCTACGTACTTAGGGCATGACTACAATATAAAGTTAAGTCGAAATCCAGCTGCTGCCATAATTAAATCAGTTGGGTGTGCCCATGCCATGCTCATTGTGTCGGTGGAGTGCATCCTCACTAGCAGCGCTTGCATCGATGCACAGAGCAGTGCACTGTGAGTAGCTATCCCATAGTGCAACTAGCCACAGAGGATTTTGGGAAGGGCTTGCAATGGCTCATAGAATCAAAACCTTGTTGTAGAGGGGAATGGGAATATGGCTGTGATCAGTGCCATTCTTGGGGGGTGAGAGGGGTGATCACCGTGGGCCCTGCAGTTCCATGGGCCCCGCGCTGTCCTACGGCCTCCCCAGCCCTATCCTGCTGCCTTCGGCGCAGAGCTGAAGGCAGCAGGGCAGGATCAGGAGTGGAGAACCTGGCCTCTGCTCTGGGCCAGCCCGCCCAGCCCCAGGGAGGAACAACCAGCCCAGGGGAAAGACAGGCCAGCCCAGAGGCCGGACTCCACTCTTCTGCCCCTTCCCGGGGCTGGCTGTTCCACCCCAGGGGCAGGAGGGCCAGTCCGGAGGTGGGGTGGAGAGCAGAGCCCAGCCCCTGGGCTGGCCCGCTCTGCCCCGAGGGGCGGAGTGGCTGGCTGTTGAGGAGAGGAAGGGAATATGGGGTTCGGCCTCTGGGTGGGGGAGGCGGGGCGCCCCCACAGGCCGATTGGCCCTGTACCCACCTAGGGACAGCCGTGGCTGACCTCCCTTGGTGCAGTTTTTTCTGGCCCTCCCCCAATATCAACAGAAAACAACCCTTTTTGTGTCTTTTTTTGAAACCCTGGATGAATTGTGCATACACCATAACCTGAGAAGCAAGGATCCCACTCAGCCGTGCACTTCTATGGTCAACACTGCAAACACCTCATGTCTTACCCTGCAGTATTTCCAGGGTCAAGATGGGAATCATCGCATGGAGCACTGATTACTGACATTTCATAAATTGAAATGTCCGGAGTGGCAACAGAAACTTCAATTTAATTATTGAGAAATGGGCTGTTTCCTGTGCAGCTGATTTGAAAATGATCTCCAAAGCAGTCACAGCAGAGCACTGTGGGACCCCTCTTGGTGGCCAGTTCAGTCAACTTACATAACACTGCATGGACACTGCCTCTCTGTCAACCTGCCAACAGCAAATTAAACACTACATCTCTTGCAGAGGTGCAGTAGTTTAGTCAATGTTACATGTGAGTTACGTCAACAGAAGAGACCTAGAAAGCTAGACATACATCATTACATCATTATCAGTTGGCTTCTGTCGACCTAGGTTTGTAGTGGAGACCAGGGCTTAGGCCTTACACAGCAAAATTTAGAAAATTTCAATTTTAAAGACTACAACTTCCCCATCTATACAATGGAGTTGATGCTCTTTTCCTCTTTTGATATATAATGTATTGCTAAAGTATCTATTACAGCAGGTTGAAAATTTGTAATTATTTTTCACAAGAAATTTAAGGGAAACATTCAAAATTTTCTATGAAAATGTTGGAGACCAAAAACTGAAACAAAACCCCAAAACAACTAAATAATTTTAAGAAATCAGTTTTCCAAAATTATTCTCAATAAATAATTTTGGTTTTCTAAACCAAAATACAACATTTTTGCTAACCACCAAATCAAAACATGAAATTGTAAAAACAAAAACCAGAATTCTTTACTGGATTTTTTGGTTTCTGATTTTTTCAGTTAAAAAAAAAATCACCAGAATGCACATTTTCAGCAAAATAATATTTTGGTCTGAAAGTTATTTTTCATTTAAAAAAATGATTCAGAAAACATTTTGACAAGCTCTATCAGTTTGATATCTAAGAGCCATTCCAGATTGATAGGGGTGCCATAGAGATAGATGATTAATGCTGTGAAGTGCTTTGAAGCAAAGTGCTGTATAATTCTGAAGTATAGTATATACAGTTTTAAAAACATAAAAACTCATGTTGGTGTCTTTAAAAATCACTCTTGCCCTACCCTTTACCCTTAACCATACCCCACATCTGTAAAAGCTGGTGGCTGGCAGGACCCTGAGCAAACTGTATATCTGTTCCTTGCGAATGAGCCAGAATACAAATTTCTTTGTATTTGGAGAACCAGCTCCTTTGATCCAAAACAGGCCCTTTCTGCTATTCCAGTGTAGGAGGCTCAAGAAAGAGTGTAGGGCAGTGTGGTACTGTAACCCCAAATGGCATAATGATTTAATCAGGCCCTGCTGGACCTGGTGAAGTGAGGAGGGCAAGGCTAAAGGTGGTATCCACTTAATTTTGACTTTTCCCTACCAGTCAGTTCCCCCACTTCAGTCCTGCATCAAACGTGACTTACTGGATCTGAGGATGTTAGCTGGATGAGCGAGGGCTTTTGAAGGGGGGAAATAACACCCAAATGTGAGATTAATTTTATTAAATTCAAGGTAAACTTGAGGATATGGAGAAATGAAAGTCAACGTATAGCCTTCTTCAGGACATAGAGATTTGTTTGCTTTTCTACATAACAGTCACATTATGCTTTAACATTATTACAGCACTAATGATGCTTTCAAGGGCTGCTATATTTTGAAACTCTCCAGCTGCTGAAACCTTCTAGTGGTTTTGCAGCCCAGTATAACTTTATTTATGGTATTTGACCAGCATGGTAAAAGAAAGTTTATACAACACTCTGTTTGATCTTCTGCCATCCCAAGTTAATTTGCATCTGCGAAATATCAGTGTGGAGGCTAAATTATTCTGTAATTACTGTACTTTAAAATGTAATATTTATATATAAACAGAAGACAAAAAAGAATGCATGGATTAAAGTGAAACTTAAAAGTAGGCAGCTGTACAACGGGAAGACACTATTAAAATACACATAGAATTAGTAAAGAAAAATATAATTTGAAAAAGTTAATGGAATGCTTTGAGGTTCTTGGTAGACTATTGAATAAACTTGAAAATTATGTTAACAATTATCCAGCAGTGAGGGCAGAAATTTTTTTTCTATCTCTTTTCTTCCCAAGGACTGCCCCCTCCCCATCCACCCACCCACAAAGACATTTGCTAATGAAAAAAGGGCCTTGTCCAGTATTGATGAATGTGTTGAAATCCGACTGAGCACACTGAGATTTGAGAGTGCTTGATAGGTACCTTATACAAACAACCCCTAACTTCTATGACCTCTTAAATTCAAAGAGTGCTCAGTGTGTGTTAACCCCTGCACTGTAATGTGACAGGAGCCTGGCATGTTCTACCCACACCACAGGATTTTTTCTTCTTTCATGCATGAAGGATTGAAGATTGTCTTATTACTGTGCAAATAGGTGATTTTTTCCCCTTTTTTTTAAAGTGTAGTAAGGCTCATAATGAGCAACTCTGTGATAGCATATGTAGATATAGAGAAGGATGTAGGGATGTAAAGAAAGTGCCTGCTGCAGCTATATGGAGACAGCTAACCCATTTCCGATTGGCTATCACAAAACCTTACAGACAAGTTCAACTACTTGCTTCAAACTAGTAATCTAGATGAAAAAAGATCTGTAGAGCCTCATTTCCTGTATCTGTTTCAGTGCTCTTTCCTGACAGCCAGGTTTGTTACCAAAATAGGGTTCAGCGGACAGGAGCTGTTCTTTCTCAGATACCTGCCCTAGGCGGTTGCGTTAATGGAGTAGGAAAATATAACGGTTGCCAACAAATACTGTGATCTGATTGAGACCCATAGTGCTTCAGTCTATCTTCCACCTTCTCTACCAAGCTCCTGTATAGCACGTCATCAAGAGTTTTAAAGTTCAGTTGTGCAGCAGTAAACATAACCCTAGCAATGAGTGGAAGTTTGGCAACAACTCCATTGCAAATGTAATCTACAACACTGACAATCTTCATAGCCAACAGCATGAGAATGACGTTCATTTTTAAAAGTCACACTGTTCATGGAAATGTGGGACTGCAATTTGTGGGTGTGAATAATTGTGGCAGCGGTATTGCACTAGCAACATTAGGCAGATGTTATGTAGGTAGTTTAGATGTTTAAGTTCCTGATTGTGCCCATCAATCACATAGTGGTACAGGGAAAACAGACCCATAAATAAATGGGACTACTCAGACCATATACTTAACCACAGCTATACGTTTTTGTAGAACCAGGGCCTTTGATGTCGAAATGACCTAAATTGTGCCCAAAACTAACACTGCATCATAATTTTTCAGGAGATAAAATTAAGCCCTTCCTGTTAACATTTGAGGAGAAGTATGTTGTACAAGCTTAATCTGTAGAGTTTTGTTCAATAAAATGTAGTTACAACTGAGTTAAATAATGTACTGTATAATGATGTATTATAGAGTGTTATATTCAATTTATTATATTAGCTCAGAGAAGACTTATGAGTTGCTTACAAACATGCTACAGAAATAATTAAATGCTGAAAGTGTGCTTATAAAGACAAGCTACATTCAAGGCTTCTCTGAAAGCAAGTATTTTGATGTGGGTACAAGAACACGAAAACACAGATAGAGTTGCAATGACTAATGAACTGATTGAAGCAAAGGAAAACCATCTTTTGAAAGTAATGCCCTAATTAAATACAATATGGCTACATTTCATTGCATAGAAGATAGCAACAGAAACTAGATCAGAGCTTAAGAAGGGCTGCCAGCTGATTATACTGTTAAAGTATTCCTTTCTCAAGAATGAGATTTCAGACTACCCAGTGAGATTACACTACTCAGGAATACATACTCTGGAGTCACAGAAACCAATATTAGGAAAGTAAGCAATGATCATCTTCTAATTCTGAAACTGACAATCTCTGATCTAATGCTTCCTGATTTTTCCACAGACTTTGCTGGATATAAAGTCAGGCCCAAAATGATCAGGCACTCAGGCCTTGATTCACCAAACAACATGTTTAAGTCCATCCTTGTTCATGAAAGCAGACTGACTCCAGGTCTCTGGGGTCTCATTTACCATGGTGATGAACTAGATTCTCTCTTCAGGAAAAAAAAGTTGCCTCTATTATAGGCAGATGTTATTCATCTATTTGACTTTGTAAATGTCAAAAACTTGTTACCTCTTTTAAAATTATGAAAAGTGTTCACTTTGTTACCCATTAGCAAATCAAATAAACTCACTAAAACCTGTCAAACGTGAGTATGTAAAGCCAGGCACCTGAGATGAAAATTAAACCACTTATTTAGGTCTCTAAATCTGAATTGAGATGCATGGCTTTATGTCTCCCTTTTAAAACATGTTGGCAGAAGAGAACATGTGAAAGAGACTATTGCAACTATGCTGACATTTATACTGTTTACATATTGTTGTTTAACAAGGTTTCTACAAAAGCTCAGATAAATTCTAATTCAAATAAGAACATCACATACTTTTGCTCATGCAGTCTCTCGGTTGTAGTTTCTCAAGTGTCTCAGAACTTAACTGATGATGGCGATCCCCCTGATGAACTGATTGGGTCCGTGAAGACTCGCTCAGTGAATCAGGAAGTTGATGCTCGCGCAAGAAGAAGCCATGAGTTGGAAGGTAGGGTTTCTCTCTGGTTCAGGCAACTGAAGACAGTGCAATAAGTAGAAGGTAGGCAATCAGAGGGAGATGCACAAAATGCTTTGAGTATCTCCCTTCTATTGTGGCCAAAATCATGCGGCAGGATACACCAACCCTTAGTTATCATTACTATAATACACAAGCCAAACATTTTGTAATTGTAAGCTCACACATATACTAAAAAGGAGATTCTCCAGAAACCCTCAGGGTGTTAGAGTCAAGAGTACTAACATGTTAAGCACTTCAGTGATTTAGGGAGAGATTTTCCAAACAGCTGAGACCAGATTCTTAGCGGATATAAATGGCTGTAGCTCCACTGGTTCCAATCAAACTATGTCAATTTACATGAGCTGAAGATCTAATCCCAAAACTATCTTTCCCCCCAATTGCTAAGGGGTCAGCAATTATAATACAGTAACTCTCATGTGCAAGGTGAACCATTTGCTGATAAGTTTGTATCGGGCGCATACCTGATATTTTCTTCTTTTTTGGTTCTTTTACCGTGCCCTTCACTGTGTCTTTCATGCATGGAGTGGTTTGGCTGAATTTATTTATTTTTATAAAAAAATACAAGCAAATCCAATTTGAAGAAGACAATCTGAACACCTGCAAGCATTCACCAGAACTGTTTAGAAATGCTTTAGTTCCAATTAAGATTAGACAGGAAAATGAATTCATGGTCTGAATAGCTGCAGATAGGAACAGCGGTGACAGAAGTCTTATCCAGTACCACTAAACTAATATCTTTTAAACAACAACAGGAGGAATATACATTACAAAATAAAGCTCAAATATTACCAGCTGATGAACTGCCTTATTTCATTCCATCATGGTGTCTCCTGGGCAGTCTTCTGTTGCAACTTTATTTTTTGCTAGAGTATCTAGAATTTCACCCGAGGCCAGATTTAGCCCTGGTTTTTAAAATCTTTCACTCATGTATTATTTTACACTATGACTGTATGTAAACAAACCACTAATGGATTCACTGATAAAGATTTAAGGTGAAATCTTGGCCCTATTGAAGCCAGTGGAGGTAGGATTTCATACTTACTATGAAAATTGTTAATTCCTCAAGGCAAAGACTCCGGGCAGGTCTACACAGCCTGCCCTTTTCATCAGCAGTCAAACAGAGATACGCAACTTACTTAAAATAACTTATGTATCGACATTCAGCTTCCCTACTCCTGGCACATCCACTGCACTGAGTTAAAGAAAGGGGCCTCCTTTCGACTCAGTGCTACTCCAGTTGCCAGGGTTGTATTGAGGGATCAAACTTCCTGACTGGCTGAGGGGGTCTTCACAGACCCAATTAGTCAATCAGTAATTTCAAACTGATAACAGCGAATTTGCAACCATCAGTGAAGACTAGCTCTCTGTCTTCTGCTTCTTATATAGCACTGAGCACACTGCCAGCATGCAACAGATAATAATACTAAAAAAAACTAGCTGTACAATAAGTGGAATGTAACTGAGAAATTCTACAACAATACAGCAAACTCTTTTAAGTGTCAGCGTTTATATAGGGCCACATTCTGCCACCCTTATTCGAGGTGAGTAGTACCTTTCACGTCCAGCAGTCCTACTTTCTATGCAGGAGTGAAGTACTACTCAGTGTGAAAAAGAATGGCAGTAACAGCACAATCAGAACCATGTCCACAGATTTTTGGGTGCTTCAGTTTTTCATTTTGTTTGACCCAAACCAAAAAGGTTTAATTTTTTTCAGTTTGCCAGAAAGATTGCATGTTTTGAGCCGAACCGATTTGTTTGGAAATTTTTGGAATTGCCAGCAAACTGAAAATTCAGTAATTTGCCCAGTTTGAGTTGTGATTTGCCTATTTTAAAAGCCCATTATATCCTACAACACAGGGCATAATCTGTGTCATAAGCAGCAATGGATGCATAATTACATATTCATCAGGCAAAACAAAGGTTCCTGTATATTTGTCAGGTCTCCACACCACAAAATAAGGGTGTAGGTTGGGTGATGACATATACTGGAGTGGGTTATTGCTCTACCTAATTTATTATTGATATTGTAGCAGCAGTCATGTGTTTTAAGTAGAGCTCTGCAAATCGCGGATATCCGTAGATACCTGCATTATATCCACATCCACGGTTACAACATGGATATCCGTGGACCATTTCTGGTGGATGCAAATCGGATACGGATCCACATATTTTTACCTGCACAGAGCTAGAGCCCTGCAAATATGCGGATATCCACGGATATCCGCATTATATCTGCATCTGCAGATACAACACGGATATCTGTGGGCCATTTCTTGCGGATGCAGGTCGAATATGGATCCATGTATTTGTATCCATGCAGGGCTCTAGTTTTAAGCATAGGTATGAAAGACCCCAAGAACTGCTGTTTTGATGATGGAAAGTTTTATTTTAGTGCAGCACTTGGGTAGCTTTCAGCCCAGGCTCTTCTCCTGTTAATATCCTCTCTTGCTCCCTAGCACTTTTTCAGGCAACTTGATCTGCTAAGTAGTGTTGCCTTTTCAAAAGGCTGTTCCCATGGCCACTCAGCTCTGTGCAGGAACTGGGAGGCTTTGAAAATGATGCAATTCAGTGATCTGGGAGAATTTTTAAATGCTTATTATTCTCTGCAAAGGAGCCATATCCATTTCAAAGGCTCTGGCTTCCAACATTAGTTACATACAAGAAGTTTTGGACTATATTCAAAGAGCTCTGAGAGTGTTAGCAGAGAACAGTCCAGACAGAGAGCAGCTCCAATAGAAAATTCTGGCTCATTCCTCTACAATCAGAAAGGCAGTGGTTAAAGCCAGCCGCCATCCACCCAGCACTGTGTAGCCAGAGATGAATAAAGGTGGGGAGAGAGCCCATTCAACTTTGGATGATTTACAATGGAACCTCTTTACAGTTAACTCAAGTATAGAAGAACTTCATCTATTATGAAATGGAATGAAAGTCCTAAATCACTTGCTCCTGAGTCCACTCCATACAACAGCTAGAGCCATGCAAGTAAGTGCTTGAAGTACAACCCACTTAAACAGTTACAAGTTACATAGTTTTGCTTGTGCCCACACAAGCAGTGTTTTTACCATCACTATTGTGTACTAGTTCACAGAACAGTAGCGCTCTGCTTAAGTGTGCCACTCTCTAGGTGCAAATCCCAGAACGCAGTCTAGTTAAAAATCACATCACATATATACATGAGGCCTCAGAGTCAGTTTTCAAGGTTGCTTGATGTTTTTGATCTGAGATTAAACGTTGTTTTAATCACAGTTTTGGGGTCTATCATATCAGGACATTTGGTGTTGAAGATCTGGAATCTAGTACAGCCCCATAAACTCCACTACACATTCCAACAAAAGTAGGTTTCTTGTAATGTTAATTCTTAGGCTTTTTTTATGTTAGTTGCTTAGTAACTGAAACAGCTGGCAGACTGTCTTTGAGAGCCTCATATATCCTCTGGGGCAAGCAGTTTTATTATCCAGAAACACAAGCACACATCAATTTCTAACCTTCACAAGCGACAACCCCATTGCCATGCAATTGGTGAAATACGCTTGGCAAGTCAAAACAGCAAAACCTGCCACAGGTAGTGGTGATTTGTGGCACAAAATCTGATGGTATCTCCAATAAGCAAAGCAGATTTCAGTATAAAAATATGCATCTTTCTAGTCCAAAATCACAAAAAAATTCAGTGGACCTTGAGGAGGAATAATAGTCATGATTTATCTGAAGAATAGCCATAGTGGATCAGATGAATGGTCCATATAGCATCCTGCCTTTTGACAGTGGCCAATGCTATGTGTTTCAAAGGTAATTAATAGAACAGACAAATCATCAAGTGGTCCATTGCATTGTCCATTCCAAGCTTCTGGCTATCAGAGGCTAGGGACGGTCAGAGAACGTGCTTGCATCCCTGACCAACATGGCTCATAGCCACTGATAGACCTATCCTCCATGAACTCATCCAGTTCTTTTTTGAACACAGTTATAATTTTGGCCTTCAGAACCTGTTTGTCAATGTACATTACTTTGCATTTATCAACATTGAATTTTATCTGCCATTTTGTTGCATGGTTTTGTGAGCTCCCTTTGTAACTCTTCATAGTCTATTTTGGATTTAACTAGCTAGAGCAATTTTATATCACCTCCAAATTTTGCCATCTCATCCCCTCCCCCACTCGTATTTCAGCTCATTATTGAACATGTTAAACAGCAGTGGTCTTAGCACAGATCTTCAGGAACACCTTTATTTACCTCTCTCCGTTCTGAAAACTGACTATTTATTCCTAGTCTTTATTTTCTTTTAACCCGTTACTCATCCATGACAGATCCTCCCCTCTTACCCCAAGACTTCTTACTTGCTTCATCATGGTTGGTGAGGAATCTTGTCAGAAATTTCCCTAAGTCCACCTTATGCACCGGATCACCCTTGTCCATGTTTGTTAACCCCCTCAAAGAATGTTAATAGATTGTTGAGGCATGATTTCCCTTTATAAAAGTAACGCTGACTCTTCCCCAACAAACTGCCTTCATCTCTGTGTCTGTTAATTCTGCTTTTTACCATAGGTTCAACCAATCTGCCAAATTGCCAATCTAAAAGATTGCATTGGGAATTCAGGTGAAGGGAAATGACAGGGATCAATAGCAGTGCCATGTGAAAGCCAAAGAACAGTAGGGCTATGTCTCCATAGCAAAAGTTAGTTTGGGTTTTGCTAGTCCAAACTAATAAATTTGAGGTTAGCTTGAACTAGTCCATGTTGTTAGTTTGTACTAACTGCCTTAGTTCAAATGTAGTAAGTTTGAACTAAGGGTTAGTTTGAATCTTGGCTGGACTTAGTTTGAACTAATGTTTGAACTAAGTGCTTAGTCTGAACTAAGCACCAGCACTAACTAGTTCGAACTAAGTGTTTCTTAGTTTGAACTAAGAAATTTCTTAGGGCAAACTAAGGAAAGCCTAGTGTGACCACATGCTAAATTCTACCATTCTATTTTGAAATTTTGGTTAATTTATCTTACAGATTTGCACTGTATTGTCAAATGGCACAGTATTTTGGGTTGAGTATGCAATGCATTTTTACTTTTTGGAAATAAATTCTGGGGCAGATTATTGCAGGGACTATAGGGGCTAAAGCCCCAGGCTTTGGCCTAAAGGGGGGCCCAGACTCCAGTCCCTAAAACGCTGTGTGATCTGCCACCCCCTGCCCGCTCAGCACTGGTGGGGCTTGGGAGAGCGCTGGGAGCATTCCTGACCTGCTGGCATTGGTGGTGGGGAGTCAGAGGCTGGGTCGATGCTCGTGCCCCACTGCTGGGTCAGCTAGTCCATACCCAGGGTGGCGGGGCTGGCTGACATGCAGTGTGGCCTGCCAGGGTTCATGGCCATCGAGAGCTGCATCGGGGACAGTGCTGCACACCAGCTGGCCCCACCCCCAGGGGAAGACTGGCCAGAGCGGGGGCCAAGGTGGGAGCATCCACTGGCCCCAGAGTCCCCCCTGCTTGCAGGGCACCATGCTGAGCAGAAATGAGGGCCCCAGCGGTAGGGGTTGTTGGGCCCCAGGCTGGGAGAGAAGGAGGGGAACTGGTCCCCAGGCCGGTTAATCCAGCCCTGAATATATTACAAGATGCCTAGCTCTACTCCAAGCACATCTTACTTGCAATAGAACAGGATGACATGACTCATAGGTTCACTGAAAACTAGTAATAAGTTTAAACATTAAGTGCTTCATAATGCATAGGTTCCTTAAAAGAGTGTGTTACCCACAGAGGTACATCAAATACTACACAATTTTAACAACTCTCAAAATTTAGCTCAGGGTCAAGTAGCGTACTGCTCAGCGTAGCAAAATACTGTGGCTGACTGTTAAAGTTCTTTTCTAAAGCCCTTGTCAACCGCATTACTCTACACTGAGCTCTCCTAATGGCCTTTGTGGCTGACTGAACAGTTCCACCTCTGTCCATCACCTGAGCAGCAACTTTCCTCCCTTTGCCTCACAGATATTATGAAGGACACACAACGCAGCTGTAATGAATGGGATATATATATTTTTTTTCTTGCCAAGATCTAAATTTAGTGAGCACACACTTCTGTCTACCAAAACAAACAAGGAGTCCTGGGGTACTTTTAAAAACTAACAACTTTATTTATTGCATGAGCTTTCGTGGGAGAAAATCCCACTTCATTAGACTCTTTGAAGAAGTGGGATTTTCTCCCATGAAAGCTGATATGATAAAGAAATTTGTTAGTCTTTAAAAGTGCCACAGGACTCCTTGTTTTGCCGCCCTAAACTAACACGGCTGCCTCTTCGGAACTAGTCTGTCTACCAAAACCACATTCAATTGTCATTCTGCATCTGTGAAACTAAAGCTGAATCTTGGAACTTTTAAGATGGCCAGGGCACAGTTTCATGAGTCCCAGGAGGAAGGGGTAGGCTGGGTTGTCCAAGATCAGTACTGGTATCAACATCAGCCATTTCTGATAGTAATCCACTGGTTGGGGAAAAGGGTCCTTTCCCTGCAGATTCCTGAACAGACCTGTGTTTTAAAGATCCAAGTGCCACTATTCCTCACCAGTCCACACCGACATCAGTGATGCATCCCCAGTGATCCTCCAATGCTTGCATAGCCATAGAAAAACAGTTATTTCAGTTGAGCTGCTCTGTGGCCAGATGGGCTAGGACCCAAAAAGCGATGTGGCTGCCACCTATCACCCCACTGAAGTTTGGAAACCCTACTGCTACAAATGCATCCACAACATGGGCATCACTGGAGCTGGGCCCGCAGGGCACAGGCCCTGAATAGCCCTGGCCAGGCCCCGGATCTGGCTCTGGGCCGCCTGCCACATGCTGCCAGTGGCTGAGGCTGGATTGGGGCCGCCTGCCGCTTGCTGTTTGCTGCCAGCGGCAGGGGCCGGCTCCGACTCCAGGCCACTTGCTGGCAGCTACAGGGGCTGGCTGTGGCTCCGAGCTCCTTGCTGCATACTGGCAAGCAGCAGGGGCCAGCTCCAAGCTCCCTTCTGGCAAGCGGAGGGGCTGGCTGCAGCCCTGAGCCACTTGCCAGCAGTGGCCTGAGCTGGATCAGTCCCACCTAGGCTGCCTGCTGCTTACCAATAGCAGCTGTAGCCAGACTGGGCCCCAGAGCCGGATCAGGCTCCTGGAGCAGGGTAGGGGATGGGGCCCAGGCCTTTATCCTTTCTTGGGGTCAGCAGTGCTGCTGATCCTCAATGTCCTCCACTGCCAAGACTCATAGACTTATGTTGCAGGACACAAATGATGGCCTACACACTTGCATGACAAAAGCTCCTACGGTAGACTTCCCAGCTCCAAAATGATTTCCCACTAACTGGTAGCAAACCAGCATGGCAAGCTTCCATATTATGATCCTCACTCACTTATCAAGTGTCAATACAGCTTTCATTCTGGTGTTCATAGGCTGGGGTGAGCTCTGCGTAGAGGCACAGGAATATGAGATTTTCACACCTGACAGTTCTGCAGTCACTGCTCATCACCTGGAACCTGCAATGTGATGTGATCCCACCATTCAATGCTTGTTTCTTAGGCACAGATGTAGCATTCCACTCTCTCCAGCTGCTCTGTGGTCACCACCAGCAACCTGATGATATTTTTTGCTATATCCCTCCAATTATTTCTTTGAGGGCAGATTGTCATGTCCCCTCTTGTTGCTATACTTCATGGGGCTCTCATCCTGCCACACAACACATTGTGAATACTCCCCAGAAAAATCACTGTGCCAGAGTGTGGTATGTGACATACTGGGATACCTACCCATGGCCTGCAGCAGTCTGTGTCAGCACAAGCACTGCTGGTGAGTATGCAAACACCAGTGCAAACAGGCCTAGCATGCATGCAAACAAACAGTGTATTAACTGCAGAGGCTTTATGTTAATGTAGCTTGCATTGACTGAAGTTTGGCCTTGGCCTCTACAGCCAACTAGTCAAACAAGGGAGTAAATTTGCCCTGGATGGTTTCCAAGGAGTATGATTTTTTGCCAAAGAGGCCATCTTTTAGAGCACAGTTAGAAAAAACAAGTCTGCATAGATATTTAATGAATTAGAGAAACTATCATAGAACCTAGAATAAACACCCTCTTGATCCTTGAGGACATCCCTCCTGAAGGTGAAAGGGATAGATTCAGTGCCAGCTTTGCCCTGGCTCTGAAGTATATTTATTGGTGGCCTTGAACTGGAAGTTCCCCCATCTTCGAAGCATCTCACAAAGTGGGATTTTCTCCCATGAAAGCTCATGCGAAGAATAAATCTGTTAGTCTTTAAGTGCCACATGAATCATTGTTTTTTTTCTTGAATGGGAGAACATCAGAGTGTGGGTTTCTTCAGTCACACTAACAAAGCCTCCACAAACTCTTGTTTACCATACCATCTGAAAGACACACGGCTTTGTGGCTCCTCTTCCTCTGATGCACCAGGGAAGAACCATGGTGCCAAGAAGATGAGTCCTTTGAGTACTCCTTAGGTCTCTGACCTGAGCTTGGGGCCATGGACAGCCTGGAATTCAGTAGCTGAGTTCACTCTGATCTTCAGATCTTGGGAGAACAAGACCTGAGTAGCAAAGAGGAGCTTAAAGGTAACTTGTCCTGGGTTCCTGAAGCTGTCTTATGGGACCTAGATGCAGAGTCTCTCCATATTGGGCCCTTCTGTGGTATTGAACCCACTTGACTCTAAGTACTGAATATGACCAAGGAAGATTGTAATCTCAGCAGAATCCACCAGGTGCTCAGTACCAAAGATTTTTTTTTTTCATATGGCTAAATTCAGTGTCTGGCATGGTAGAAATTTATCTGACAAATTTATCTTGCATCTGACGAAGTGGGTTGGAACCCATGAAAACTTATGCCCAAAGAAATCTATAAGGTGTCTATAAGAAGTCTATAAGGTGCCAGAGGACTCTTGTTGTTTTCGCAGTACCAAAGAATAACATCCAGATTGCTTCCCCAAGGGGATGAAGCGTGAGACATTTCTGAGGTCCAAAAATCTGAGTGATGAATGTTATATTTATGGAACACACTGAAGCGTGTGCCTTTTTTGGAGGCAAAAGCAGTATCTAATGCATTCGTTCACCATAGGTGTGGTCACATCAATATAGTAACACAGCTTTGAGGTGGTAGACAGCCTGCATCAACACAAGAAACAAGGCGGACTCTGCAGAGAGCAGGGTTTGCGAGGACAAATAGGGCTTAACATTTTTGCCAAGTTTGAAAAATAAACTATGAAAATTAAAGAATTGCCTTTGCTGCCACCATTACAAAAAATGGAGGCTTACAAGTAGCAACAAGACACCTACTTATTGGCTATTACAGGCAGGAATAACTAAGTGGCATTTGGAGCTGTATTCCCTTTAATTCCCTGAGCTGGAACTGCAAGAGCATAAGAGGTACGCGTACTTCCAACATACATTTCTATCTAGAAAGTCCCCAACTTGCACCTCCAACCTACACTGGGGATCCATACAAACAACATTCAAAGAACCATGGATATTATTTTCTTACTACTCCTACTTTGACCTCAGAAATGAGATGCAAACATTACCTTTGAATATTTGTATGCTTATCGCAGAAATAAGCATGGTCATGTTGTGGCTTCTTTGTTCCTGTAATACTTTCAAAGGAAGTGAAATACTGCCTTTTTAAATGATAAAAATAAAAATGTTGGCACTATGAACGGAGACTTGTAAACTACATGAATGTTAAGGACATAGTTACGGGATGTTGGATACTAGCTGTTACCCCAAACCGGTGCAGTTTTGCTTTTGGATTCACCAGACAGAAATAGAGACCACTTAAAGTATTTATTGAATGCCAGGATACATAAGCAAGCACAGAAATACAGCAACAAGAAGCTTGCATCCCTTTAGCTGCCAAGGACCCTTAGACAACTGTGGATGAGCCCGAGAAGGTTCCCGTGGTACTTTGGTCCTGCAGGAATGTCCACCGCTCCTCAGGGGCTATGCTAAAATACAGAAGTTTGGGAAAGGCAGGCTGCACCCGTCTCCCCCACACCAGCCGGCTTCCCAAGCCAACTTCATAAGCACATAGCAAGCAAAACAATCAGGCAGCAGCCTCCCCAGCAATATAAACAAAGCACAGCTGGAAGCTCTGGGCACAGAGCCCAGGAGTGGTTCATGGTCAAGTTGCTCATGGGGGGGCCATGGGCACCACTAAGCTGTCCATCACAATACCTTGTGCTGCATCTCTGCACTAGCTTAGGTTCACAAAACAGCATGAAAATCCAGGATATCTACTATATAACAGAGAGCATTCATTAATAGGCATTCTGATATATTTCAATTTTGCCAACGAGAATTCTTTCTACATTACACCTAGTTAATTTCATATAACCCAAGATGCCTTTTGATATTTATATTTAAGTCAACAGAGTACTTATTTTTCATGGATTTCCAATGAAGTCACCTGTTGGTGTAGCTTTACTGAAGTCAGCTCAATTTATCTTTTCCCTGGTTTCCATTACTTTGAATCAATGCTTGTCAACTGCTATTCTGGGCATCATCCACAACAGCTTCTTCTGTATTTTACACTTAGAAACATCTTAGAGATTGTCTATTCACTGTGTTCAGCAACTGATCACACTGTATTATTTCATTTCAAACAATTTTTAACCTTCACAGTCCAGCAGTCTGCTGCCAAAAGTCCACCCCACTACTGGAGAACTGAGGCAGCCGCAGGGACATCTTGGATTGCTCAGTGCCTTGAGCCGTGGGCCATAACACTGGCAGCAGTCTGCTCTACTCAATCTCGTGTACCTAGGAGCTGGGGCCGGGCCAGGGTGTTTATAAATCACTGGGGAAAGGACAGAGTGAACTACTGACTACAACATTTGATTTGAGGCAATTCTAGAAAACTGCTTCTCCGTGGTAATACTAAGGAATTGAAAGACTCCCACAGTTCTTGGCACAGCTCTCCAGAACAGGTGCTTCTTGAAAATCAGCAAATTATAACTGGCTTCCCACCAAAGATGTGCAATCAATCACCTATAAGCTGACAAGCACTTGAAGTAGTCACAATAAGCCATTATGCCACCAACAACCAAGTTTTGAGTTCCACTAAAATATTCAGTGATTTCTCCAAAGAATTGTTTCCATGTGTTTGTTCCATGGAACTAGCGATATCTCTTGAGGTATTACATCCACACACAGCTTTAGGAACAGGACTGGTGGAAAGGAAGAGCATTTTTCTCCCTCAGTTGACTTTAGGCAATTCTGGAGCTGTGTTTAGGTTGGATACCTGAATTAGAAACTGGTTAAATGTTGTAAACAAAGATTCTAAAGACTTAGGACGGGAAAAGAAGGAAGTGGGGGCGGCATTTAGTGAAAATCCTACAAAGCCAAGCCAAATGATAGTTTTTGCAAATACCACTCTATATTTGGAACACGTATGGTCCCCAGCACCCACTATGGCTAAATGAATCTGGAAGAAGAATATATTTCTCCATTTTTAAGCAAACCATATTAACAACATTCCTGACAACAAAACCGGGAGAGGTACTAAGAACTTACTAGCAGGCAGTCTGTTGTAGATGATGGTTGTCTTATCCTTCCTCCTCCCAGACGCTAAATGGAATTAAAACAACCCAAAGACATTCACAGAACAACCAGGAAAACATTAGGACAGGCTACAATTTTATTTCTTTCAGCCAAACCTCCCTTGCCAGATAATAAAGCTGATATTTAAGAAAAGTTTGAGCAACCTTTTATTTTCATGTCCATTTATGTATTTATTCCAATCAGCATTTTTTATATTATATATTTAGATGTGTTTTATATGGGAATGGATTACCACACAGGCCTATGGCATCTGTGCCCAGGTTCTGCCTTGCTGGCACTGGTGGAGGTGGGGATGGCAGCAGGGCCACCCTGGGGCCAACTCAGCTTGTTGCTCCACTTCAGGGGCAGAGCTGGCTGGCATGCAGTATGGCCTCCAACGTGGCCTTTGGGCTGCACCAGAAGCCGTGTGGCATGCACTGGGTGGCCCTGCTGCCCCCAAGGACAGAGCAGCTAGGCTGGGGCTGGTCTCGAGCCTCAAGGCCCCCCAGTGCCAGCCCCCCTGCAGGGGGGCAGGGCCTTAGCCTGGAGGGGGGCTGTGGCCCCATGCAGGGGAAGCAGGGCTATGGGGCCCCAGGAAGCCTGAGGCCCCTAATCCGCCTCTAGTTTTATAATCTATTAATCTGTAGAAAAATGGTCTGTCAGTTTTGTTGTTGATTGATCGCATAGGAGTTGCCTTCTTAAGTGCACTGAGCTGTGGCTAATAGGCCAGCACCCATATATGTATATTTTTATCCTGATAACATTTCTCACTTCACTTATGCTCCTATCCACTGAAAAATGCTGCCTTATATTTTAGCTAGTAGATAAAGAAAAATTTCCTTCAAAGCACTATTCAGTAAGATGACTAATTGTTTCTTATACAATGGTAAAGGTGAACAGTAACGCTTACTAAAAATAACTATAAAAAGCTTTAAAAGCCAGTTACTGAGAACATGTGTATTCTCAAAAATGACAGACATTTTAGAACATAACTGCAATAAGACTTCACCTACTTTGCATGGAAAAGCTACTTTACGGGCCTTCCTACAGGGGTCAGAAGAGAAAATTAATTGGATGGAGTCTCAGGCCCCAGCTTAACTGACAAGTGAATGCTCCTGGAGAGGTAGTTAATGACAGCTGTGAATGTGGTGTGAAGAAATGAGATATAGGGTAATCAATAATCAATAAACCCACCCAAAAATACACCTCCACCCCCAGCCCCCAAAATCGTTGTTGAAAACCACAAAACCCCTGAAAGGATTCGTGTCTAACTGCTTGTCTACACAGAGCAGTATGTGCAGTCTGTGGGTGTTATTTCTGAAGTGTGCTAACATGTTACACATTAACTGGTCTGTGTAGACTGCTGGTGTGCACTAAATACTCCAGCGTGCTCTTGAAAAAGAACTACATTAATGTGTCCTAGGGAATATTACAAATATTGCTCATTATAGCAGTCTATACTGTAATGAGAGTAATATGTATTATACATTACTCATTTCACTACAAAGAAAAAGCCTCCAAATCCCTGACTTTTGACATCCACATAAACGTCAAAAGTAGCTAAAAAATAAAACCACCAAATTAATTAAACATTGAAAAAAGGCAAAGATAAAAGGATCAGATCAGAAAACAAAGGGACCTGTATAGACAATGGACGTCATTAAAAAAAGTTCTAACTCTAGACCCTGATAATATACCCTCCAGTAAGATAAGAAAAATAATCAGTTATGTAAGGAAAAAGTAGAACTAGATTCTAATTAGCTAAGTAGTTTGGGAGATGCTTATGGCAGCTTTAATTAAAATGAATATCCGTGTTTTTCTGTTATCTAATTTATGAAGGTGAGTGGGCAACCTTTCTGCAAACCACATCTTACTATTAATATTCCTGAAGAACCCCATATGCACAGAGGGTTTTTTTAATCTGTGCGGATGGACATTTTTATTAGAGAATAAAGTACATACCTATTCTGATCTGAACCATGGTTATTATGTTCCAAAGGAAACTTAATCAGAGCCAAGCAGAAAATGGTAAGCAATGGAATTCTCTGAAGCTTGTTTAAAATAATTATTAAAATAAATACATCTGCAAAAATAGTCACTCAGCTTGACATTCAGGTGCAAAGGAACAATACAGTGAAAAATAATGAGCACAGCACAGTGTTTAGTACACAGTGTTACAAACACCTGCACCACCGGTGACACTGGTATTGTATTTTAACATTTTATAAAAGAAGTGGGGAATACATTCTAGAAAAGCAAGCCACTAAAAGAACAAAAGAACTACAGGAAAGAAAGAATTATAAGCAGATAAAGATAGTGTGGCTTAAAACCCAATAACAAAATAGAAAAGATACCTCACAATTAGTTCATTCAAACGTGCCTTCCCGTTTATTTTGTGTTGAGGAGCATCTGAACTATTAGCCATGACAACGGTATTACAGGATTAAATGATACCTTTGTAAAAAACCATTGAACTGTTTTATTAACCTTACACAAATAATGTCAAGAATTTTCAAGTTAGTACACTCCTAGTTAACACTATTTACTTACCTCGCATTTTGTTAAGGTTGTGCAACAAAATTAGGGCTGGTCTACATTAGAGGTTTTGGGGTTTTTTTTGAACAAAAGTCAACTTTTGACAACAAACAGTGGGTGTACAAACACTGAAATGATCCTCTCACCACTGAAACTTCCCTGCTGTGCCAACAAAACAAAACTACAAGAAGAAGGGTAGGGCTTATGTTGGTGTAATTAAGGGGATGCAGTCATTGTAGACGCTGCATTGCTTAGTTCAGCTACTGGCTGTCATTCTTGTCAGAGTCAAGCTAGAGCCCAGCTGCCATGTGCTGGACCCCACTCCTAGCTGGATGTAGGGTGAGAAGCCCTGGGTTGCTTCCCACCCACCCTGCCTTCCTGGAAGATGAAGGTGAGGGGAGAAGCCTAGGTAGCTTTCACTCCATACCAGGAGCTGGAACAGTCTTGTCAATTTTATTTGGGAGTAGGCTGGAAAGGGGAAGGTGAAAGGAAGGGTTTTCACTCCCCACCAGAAGCGCAGACAACTGGACCCTGCTCCTTGACAAGCTTGGGTGGCTTCCCCCATCTCTCAGTGGGCAACAGGGAAGGAGGAAGCCCTGGACAGCTTACACAGGCTGGGAGGGGGCAAGGCAGCGGACCAGGAGCCTGCAAACCTTTTGGACAGCTGGGCTCCTGGCAGGGAAAGCCCAGCAGACCTGAGAGACTGAACTCTCAGCTTCTCCACTGCATATCTTAAGAAAGACTCCTGGGGTACATCTACACTGGAGCCTTAGGTCGACTTAAGGAAGATTAAGTCAACCTACAGACTCCTGTGGCCACACTGGGCTTTTATGGAATCAGCTTAAGCGCTTCCTTAAGTCAACTTACAACCACTTCTTAAGGTCAACTTAATGCTTAAGTCAACCTTATTAAGTCAACTTAAGCCAATGTAGATGAGGAAGCCCTTAAGTTGACCTAACTGGCGTCCAGGGGCACTTCTCTAGTGCAATGTGGGACAGCTACCCACAATGCACCACTCCTCTGACAACCTAGCACCTGCTCGTGTGGGTGCAGGCAGTCGACAGGAGTTTTCAATGTGGACTCTCTAAGTTGACTTAACAAGGTCGATTTACAGTTGACCTCGTTAGGTCAACATAACAGAGCCTGTAGTGTAGACATACTCTTGGTGAAGGCATGCACCACCGAGCCAAGGAGAATAGTGTGGACATCAGTCACTGCAGTAATTAATGCAGTAGCTGTAAGTCATCCTAACATAGCTCAACTTACCCTTTGTAGTTGAGACAAGCCCTTCAACTAATCAGGGTCATTGTTAGTTACTGTCAGCATCTGGTCAATTTTATTTTCAGCTATTTATATACTAGGTAGCATTGCAGGATTAGGGATGCAAACTTGGCAGAATTTTAAATGGATGCTGATTTTTTCTTTAGAAGTTTAAAAGAGAAACAGTTCTACTGCTATTCAGCTTTAGTAAAATTTAAGACCGTTTTATTATTATCATGTTACAGAAGTTAAGATTAGCTTACAAAAGCACTGTTATATAAGCATATAGCATCTATTATCATGGCACACTGAGTGTGTGACAAAATCTGAACACAATAATTCTCATACAGATCAAACCAGCAGTCCACCTAGTCTAGTACCCATCTTTGACAGTAGCAGGACTAGGCTTCTTTAGTCATCCAGCTATTTCTTGATTGCTTGCTTTTAATTTAGAATTTAGAAACTCTTTCTTTCATTATGTCTTATCATGCATTTGTCAGTGACTTTTATTTGTCACCATACTACCCATTTGCCTATCTTTGTTAGGTCCTTGTCAATTTCTTCACAATCAATTCACCTATAGACAAATCTCCAGAACTGAACAAGGAGTCTTGTGGCACTTAGAAACTCACAAATTGATTTACTGTATGAGCTTTCATGGGAGAAACTCCCACTTCATCAGATGCTTGGAAGACAGGGGAAACTGACACAGTGGGATTTTCTCCCACCAAAGCTCATGCAATAAATCGTTTGTTTGTTTTACTGAACTAGACTAAAATGGCTGCCCCCTTAGAACTCCAGAACTGAGTCATCTACATTTGCCACTTCAGTTCACTGTCTTTCTCAGAACATCAACCAATGTTAAACATCATTCCTACTATGCAACCGGCAGTATCCCCTCCACCCCCCCCACCTTTTGCCATGTAGAAAACTGTCAATTTGTTCTTACTGTCTTTTAGCCATACGTTTCTAATGCAAAATAAAAAATTGTGTTTCACTAAGCGATCTAGTTTCCTCAAAAACATTAATAGCTTCTTGCAAGTGATAGCTGACCCGCAGTTCCTCTTTTACTGCATTTGCTCACCAACACCTGATTTCAAGATTCTAGTTATTTCTTGGAGCGTTGACAAGTTGGCCACAGGCCGAGCCAGTAAGAGTGACCACATGGGGCTCCACTGCTCCTGCATGGAGTCATTAAATCATAAACCAGCTCACTGTCACACTCAAATAGCAAGACAACAGTGGAGGACAATCCACTCCTTTGGTAATAGGCAGATGGGGAGGAAATTTACAGTTCAGTTTGGAGACCTTGCTCCTAATTATAATCCTGCAAATCATAAGCTTAGCCCTAAATTAAATGATTGCCCCCAAAAGCTGTCTTTCTGAATCTGAATTTATTTGTGTTCTCCCAGCAGGACATATGCACTGACCTGAATCTCAGAGTTCATTTAAAAAAAAAAAAAAAAAAGAGAATCAAACGCCTGCAAAATGACATCAGCCTAACTGTGTCTGGAGGACTATGCTTAAGGGACACCAACATAGTAATATTATGCTTGTTGCATATCTCAACCTTATTTAAAAGAGCTTTGTCATATTGTATTGATAGGCAACACAAAATGTTTTGTTCCACAGAGCAAAGACTATAAGGTGGCAGCTGTAGCTTGCAGCAGTTAAAGGAATGTGATGTAAAGCCATTTTTACCATTTCACTTTACCCTTCATAAAGTCTCGCCTAAAAAAAGCATTGGCTGGCCTACTTACTACCTTACAATATAAATATGTCATTTCCTCAGGGCCAATTTGACGCATGCACGTAGTCACTGTCCTAAAAGCTGGCTCTGAAAGGGTAGTAAGGCTGCAGTTACTCTATTATTTTGCATTTATATGGCACCACTCATTAGAATTAATTTGCAAGTTCTTCAGGGCAGGGAATGTCACTTTATAAAACGCCATATAAACAACTGTGCTATATAAGCACTTTTAGGCATAAGGCCACTAGTTATCCAGTACCTGAGTAACATTAGTTTTGCATAATTAATTGCATTACGTATCAGATACACTGAAAGCAGCCACCTAAAAATAACCCAGTAAAATATCATTTGAGTCCATTTCAGCATGTAAAATCCACTGACTTTTTACCATGCCTGATGGAAAGTGTCAGCCAGTACTACAAGACTGGCTCTTCCTTCCTGGCTCCATGCACAGAAGGTAACCTTCCACAGGCAGATCCCTCCCCACAGGACCGGAAGTGCAGGGCAGCCAGGTAACCACCTCTGCACGCCTCATTTGCAGACACCCCCCCACAAAAAGGCAAAGGATCAGTATTCTCCCCAGGACTTGAAATTGGGGGGGTGCTCACTAAATTGGTATAACACTGTTACTAGCTGACAACCGGGGGGTGTTGGGAAATTTGGGATGTGTGTGTAGGAGTGGTGTAGAGCTGGTGTTAGAGAAATCCCTGCAAAGGATACCGGAGAAACCATCAAGGCGGTACATGGTGTGGGCTGCAGAGATGATCACGCTGTGGGGGGCCAGAAATCATCCTCACACACACTATCCAGCATCAGGAAATGGGACTCCGCAACCAGCCACAGCCTTAGCCCCTCAAGTTGTCAGAGCAATGGAGCAACTGTGTTAGTCCAGTCCAGCAAAACAAACAAGGAGTCCTGCAGCAGATTTAAAGCCTAACAAATTTATTTATCACAGGCACTTTCATGGGCACAGTGGACCCAAACACAGGGTTACCAGACATCAGGCAAAAGGAGGACATGTACTCCTTTTTACCTTCCTGTCCTCTGTCCAGCAGGCATTCTGAAAATTAGGTCTGGCCTTTTACTTACAGAGGTTAGAGTATGCTGGAATGCCCCCAAACACCCTATTTTTAGGGGGAAGTGTTCCAGGGCCCCCTAAAAACAGACTATTACATTACTACATTTTCTCTGATTTCCTCCTTTTTGTACTTCCCTGGCCTCCTTTCCATGCTTTGGTGTCTGATAACCCTACCCAAGCATAGGGTTACCAGATGTCAGACAAAAGAAGGACATTTTCCAAAGGGATAGCCATGTTAGTCTAGTCCAGTAAAAAAACAACAAGCCGTTGTGTGGCACTTTAAGACTAACAGATTTATTTTTTGCATGAGCTTTCGTGGGAGAAGACTGAGGAAGTGGGATCCTCTCCCACGAAAGCGCATGCAAAAAATAAATGTTAGTCTTAAAGTGCCACACAACTGCTTGTTGTTTTTTTAAAAAAAGTCCTCCTTTTTACCTTCCTTGTCCTCCATCTGGCAGGCATTTTAAAGATACATGATGTTGTCTAGCTTTTTACTTACAGGGCTTAAATATGCTGCAATGCCCTGGAACACCCTATTTTTAGGGGGGAAGCATTCCAGGGCCCCCTAAAAACAGAAGAATATTACATTTAATACTAAATTTTCTCCATGTGTCCTCCCATGGCCTCCCTTTTATACTTCCCTGTCCTCCTTTCTATGCTTTGGTATGTAATAACCCTACACAAGCAGGATTTTGGGGCAGGGACCAGGAGAACTTTCCCCCAGCAAACAGAGAACAAAATGGGGCACATGCCCCCCAAATCCTGCAGGGGTCCTGGCTGCTCACCAGAGCAGCTCAATGGGAGCCCCAAGCGCATGCACCACCAGCAGGGTGCAGCCTGGGCCAAGACCCAGGGAAAAGCGCGCGCTCCCACCCATCCTCGAAGCCACGCCCATCCGGCTCGGCCACGCCCCCTCCGCGCGCGCGCGCGCGCGCTGCGGCAGAACGCCACGCGCCCGCGCCGCAGCCTCCATTTTATACACCCCCACGTGACCCCCCCCGAGGCGGCAGCCCGTGACGTCAGGCGCAGGCTCTCCCCCGCACGTATGCAAAGGAGCGGCGGGCGCGCGGGGGTGCCCGGATGTTGGCCGCTCCGCCCTAGGCTGGCGCTCGCGGCTCGCTCGCTCGCGCTGCTTCCCTCCCGCGCGCCCAGCCTGCGGCTCCGCGCGCGCGCCAGCCACTGCGGCGAAACCCTCCGCGCGGCGGGGCTCAGCGGGCGCGGGCTGCGAGGCCGGCACGCGGCGGATCCAGGCAGCAGCTGCGGGGAGGCTCCCGACACCCGGCCGCCACCATGGTGAGCAGCCCCCGCCCCCGCCCGCCCGCCGAGCCCCCGCAACCGCAACCGCTCCCGCGCCGGGCCCGGCCCGGAGGAAAATTCCAGACCCGGCCTGGGCCTGGGCCTGCCCCGCCGCCGCCGCCGCCGCCCTGCTCCCCCCTCACCGGCCCGGCCCGGCCCGGCCGCGCCGCCGCTCGTAACCCCCCGGGCCCCACGTGCCGCCCTGCCCCCCCCGCCCCCGCTGGTTCCCGTCCTGCCCCCGCCTCTGGGGGCCCCCCATGGCTTCCCTGCCCCCCCCGGCTGGGATCCAGCCGCTCCGCCCCATGACGCCTCTGGGGGACCCCCACTGGTCCCCCCATGGCTTCCCTGCCCCCCCGCTGCCTCTGGTGATCCCCTCATGGTTTCCCTGCCCTCCCCCTGCCTATTAGCCCCTTCCTCCCTGCTGCCTCCGAGCGCCCCCCCATGGTTCCCTGCCCCCCCCCCC
>ML682004.1:8043323-8061610 GCA_007922195.1 Podocnemis expansa
CCCCCCATGGTTTCTCTGTCTCCCCCTCTCCCTGTGCTGCCTTTGGTGACCCCCCCCCATGCTGCCTTTGGTAACCCCCCCCATGGTTTCCCTGCTCCCCCCTCGTGCTGCCTCTGGTAACAGACCCCCCCCGTTTCCTGGTCCTCCCCCTGCGCATTACCTTCTTCCCCCCTGCTGCCTCTGGGTGACACCCCCATGCTTTCTCCCATGGTTTCGCTGCCTCCCCGTGCCGCCTCTGGGAAGCTCCCACTATTCCCCCGTGATCTCTTTGTGCCCAAGCTGCCTCCAGATGCTGCTTGCCTGGCGCCCAGTGGGTCCCCTTGCCCCCCACCCCCAGCAGCGCCAGGCGGGCCCCGGGGGGGGAGGGCGGGCCCGGGGGGGGGGGGGGGGGGCGGGGGGGGGGGGGGGGGGGGGGGGGGACAGAGCAGCACCCCCAGCTTCCTCGCCAGCCCCCCTTGTCCTTTATCGTGTGCCTAGGGCCCAAATCGCTGCCCAATCGCCCCCCTCTCCCCCCCCCCCCCCCGCGCAGCACCCCGGCCTCGGTGGCCCCAGCCCCCTTTTCCAATGTCAGGAACGGCTGAAATCTAGACTGCTGTTCAGCTGTTTCCCAGATGTAGTCCTGCGTTTCTCCCTGATCTTGCCTAGTGGTGCTGTGGTTATTTTGCAGTCTTGCAGGGTTGGTTTTTTTTTTTTTTTTTTTACTTTGGTGCAGCAGTGTTTGCTCTTCATGTGCAGACCGGAAGGCTGCGATGTCGTTGCCTGTGGCAGGAGACATGCTAGATAACGCAGGCTTTTTTTTTTTTTTTTTTGCTCAGGGTTGAAAATTGTACAGTAACTGTGATCTGTATGTGTATTTTGATGTTGGAAGAGGGTTCACAATGCTGTATGTTGTGGCATGCGTGAAGCGTTGTCTTTTTTAAAATCATGGCGATTTAAATTTCTCTTACTGCCATAAAATTAGTCCAGAGATTTGGTATCCAGCACTGTAGTATTCTGCGTCGACACTAGGGGTGTCTCCTGCTTACCACCAGTGCCAAGAAATCAACGCCCTTTTTAAATAAACATTTATTTGATCCTAAATTATCCAGTTCCCCGGGCTGCAGGGTGATGTCTGTCAAAGTTTCAGTTTTGGAGCTGGGAAATGTATACCATTTGAGCTTTTCATTCCTGGTTCTTCTGTGGTTATGTGCAAAACCAGCAGTTTATCACAACTGCAGGTTAAATCTAGCAGTGTCTGTGAAACCAAAAATGGATTTCCTTTAGGTGTGTTTTTTATTTATTTATTTTTTTTAAACCCAGGATTTGCCAAGTTTCCTTTATACAGTAAAGCTGTAGTAGAAAATGATGCTACATGTTTAGACGGATCTTATAATTGTGCTTCTGCCTTCTGTTAGGCATACTTTGATAGGGAAACATTTTGAAATATTTAGAGGCTTGCTTTGTTTTGAATCATGCTCTAAAACTAGAAGGGTAGTGAGTAACAGTAACGCTATTGAATAGTTATCCCTTCCTTGTTCTGAAAAAGTGAACCTGAAATCTGGACTTCAGAGCTAAATGAGCCTTTGCTACTTGAAGCCATGTTACCACTGCGTTGCTTCCATAACTGAACAATGTATAGCTTTTGTAATATTACCATTATATTAATGCAGTCGTTAGCAAAGGTTGTATGAGAAGTTTTCACTGGTGCTTATTAATATGCACAAATTCCAAGAAAGTGTTCATGAATGATGAGCTGTATTTTAGTGTGTCTGTGACAAGTCTTCATGGGCACCCAGTTTTCAAAGCCTTAATAGTTCTATCTTGGGTTTGGTCTGTGCTAGAAACTTTTGGCAGTGTAGTAAATATTGGATGAGGATGGTGCTTAAGTGACTTTTCTACACCAGTAAAAGCCTTAGTGTATACACAGTTAGACAGTTTACAAATGCTTTTGCCAATATAGTTTATTTTGCTGTGGGAACCAACTAATAAAATAAGCTGTACTGGGCAAAACCACTTTTAAATTTTATTATTTTTGCCAAGATAAGCTGCATCTACACTTGCGATCCCTGCAGACCTTTTCTCATGTAGACCTGACCTTTAAATCTGAAATCTGCATAAAAGTTATGAATAGATTAACATGAGAAGTCAAGATGACCTTCATTTTAAGTTGCCTTTCATTTTTAGGGGAAAAATGAACGTACTTTGTGGTGATTTAGATGCTTTCACTGCAAGAGACCAGAGTCTTAATTTATATGAGCTAAGTTCGTATCTTATTTTTCAGTTCTAACTTTTACTCTTTTTTTATAATAGGATGATGTATTTCGGAGTTTGAGGTAACATTTCTCTTGTGTTCCTGCAGGACCAAAGTACTAGCAGTTATAGTGAACAAGCTGAGGTGAATGTATTACAGTGTGCCTGATAAGTAGTTTTATTTTAAGATCTCATAGATATAGCAGTGCCTTCTGGCCTTAATAATAATCTAGTCTGATCATCTGCATAACGCAGACCGTATGACTTTCCTCAGTTAATTAAAGTTTGAACTAACATAACTTTTATTTTTAAAAAAAATTAGGTGTGATGTGAGATGTATTCTGAATATAAACATTAGAGTGAAAAGAGAACCACAGTTCTGAGGGACTTTGAACTCGTTAGTATATTTTTTTCTAACAGGCCCCTAAATAATGTGGTGATGGGTGTATTACAGATTGCTTGAGGCAATATACACACCTATTACCTATATTTATCACAGTAGATATAGATAGTATGGTCTGAGGAGAAAGTTATATACTCCCCAGTACAGTTTCCCTCTGAACAAAATAAAAGTATACAGTGTTGGTTTTTGGCAGACATGTTGTTGGGACAAGTTACACTTGATAGGTTCTTGCCACGTGGACGTGTGGTTTTTTTTTTTTTCAGCTACTTTTTTGAGATTTGTAGCTGGAGAACAGGAAATCTTAAGAATTATACAGGAGTCTTTTAACTGAATGTAACATATGTATACATGCTTTTAATGAAGGGGGGGGAACTTTGGGCATTGCAACAGATTGTTCATTTATCTTTTGCTTTCTGTAAAATCTGAACCTCATTATTGTTTACTCAGAGGTTATGCCTGCCTTTTCAATGATGTTGATTTTTTTCTGCTATAGACCATTACTTGAAGATGCTGGCTAGCCATAGGAGAGAATCAGTCATGCAGGGAATTTATAGTTCATGTAACGAAAATTTATAAGTTTAAGTTATTAAGCAAAATTACCTCTTAGACTTCTTGTATGAAGGCTTTTGCACTTTTGTTAAAGTATTCTTACTGTAAAAAATCACCTTTAAAAGGTGTATTTTCTGAGATTTCGGACTAGAAAGTAAACTTTGCAAAGAACAGAGAATGAGGATTATGCCCTTCACATCATGATGTCCAAAGAAGGTATGAAGGGTTGACTTTAAAACAAAATTTAAAAAGCAGGTTGTTTTTATACTAAAAAATGTAGGTCCTTTCTAGGTTGGGACATTTTAATGATGGTAGAGATAACAAAATGGTAACATTGCAAAACCCAAGAGGATAAAAGATGAGCAGCTGAGTGGAAGGGATTTTAATGTAGTGTTCAAACCTGTTAACTTTTAACACTTATTTAACTTTGATGGCTGGTAAACAAAAGGGACAAGGAATCCTGTGGCACCTTTCTGATAAAGAAAGTATTTGTGATTCAGAACCCTCCTTCAGTTAAAGTGTTAGCGGATACAGTGAGCGGCAGACTTCCTGTAGCTTCTGCAGCAAAATTTGGGAAGGATAAACTTAATACTCAAGATATTTCTAGGGTACAGTGGGATGCTATTTGAATCAGGAAGGCTTTAAACGAGCATTCTGACAATGTGCTGCGGTAATGTGTGTGTTTATAATATGTTGAGCCGGGCATTGTGTTTTTTGCACTGTAGTATGAATTTTTTAATGATTGTTCTGTGCACAATAAATTAACAATGTAAATGGACCTGCTGGCATTGTTTGTGAATTTTATAGACATGTCTACATTACAAAGTTAAGTCAACTTATGTTGATGTTCATCCAATGCCGTAATTAAATTGCTGCTGCATGTCCGTACAATGCTTCAGGTGATGGCAGGGTGCATCCACAGTTGGTAGTCTTGCATCACCAGAGACAGCAGTGCACTTTGGCTAGCTATCCCATTGTGCAACTTGTGACTACCAGTTGCTGGGTGTCCTGCAAGTATGACATAATGAGCAGTGGCTGCAGAACTTTTGGAAGTGCAAAGCCACTTTCCTGGAAATATGTGTGGAGCTCACCCCTGCCTTCCAGCACAAGAACACCAACATGAGAGCTGCCCTAATGTCAGAGAAGCCATTGATGATTGCTGGGCGGAAGCTAGCAATGCTAGACTCCTACTGATCAGTTGCGGTGGAATTCTTTGGTGGGGCGATAGATAGCCGAGACATTCATGTTTTGGCCTCTACCACCTTAGAACAGAGTGCAGCAACAGGAAGTGTTACTATTCTGTGGTATGGCATGTGCTTGTGCATTGGTTCCCAGCCTTTTTCAGGCTGGGGACCCCTTTTTAACAAAAATAAACATTGCAGCCGCCCTGGCTGATTATGTAATCTGGCCCATGTGGCCAGACTCTGACCCATGCCACTCTGGCAGCGCCACTGGGACAGCCGGCAAGCAGCGCTGCCACCACCATGGCTGTGCCTTTGGGGAGCCAAGCTGCGGCAGCTAGGGGCCCTGCCCTTGTCCCTGGCGTGGAGCCACTGCACTCCCATCCCCCAGCCAGGATCTGGCCACGGGTGGGGAGAGACAGTCCTGGCAGTGAACATCAGGGCTGTAGCTAGATTCTGGCTGCAGTAGGGAGAGGCTCCGCAGACCCCCTGCAACATGTCTGTGGACCCCATGGGGGTCCCCAGATCACAGGTTGGGAACCACTGTGCTTGTGGATCCTCAGGGTTGTTTCACTGACATCAGTGCAGGTTGGTTCAGGAAGAGACATGATACATACATCTTCAGGAACACTGGCCGGTACAGAAAGTTGAAAGCAGACCAGAAGGCTTCCACTGGGGATGAGGAAATGCCTATAGTGATCCTGGGAGACCCAGCCTACCCCTTGCTCCTGAGGCTCTTGAAACTTTACACTGGCAGCCTTCATCACAGGAAGAAGTGCTTTAACAACAGACTCAGCTGGTACAGAATGATGTTGAATGCCCCTTTGGTCTCTTAAAGGGCATTGATGCTGCCTCGTACTCAGGTTAGACCTCAGTGAGGACAATAATCCTGTGGTTAGAGCAGCCTGCTGTGCTCTGAGTAACATTTATGAAGCCAAGAGGGAGAGGTTTCCAAAGGGGTGGAGTATTGAGGTAGGTTGGCTGGCTGTGTCAGATGTCTGGGCTGTTAGGGGGGTTCAGTGGGAAGCTATGTAAATCAAGGAGACTTCAAAGGAGCATTTTGAGCCATAGTAATGCATGTGTAGGGTTTTTTTAAATTAATTGAGCCAGACCTTGTTTCTTGCACTGTAGAATGAACTTCGTAATATCTGCACTGAGTGCATCAGTGTAGCAGTGCAAATGAACCTGTTGGCACTGTCTGTGAATTTTAGCCATAACCATCGTATGTAGGACACAGATTCTTTAACTGTAAATAAATTTTATTTAACATCTATGCAAACATTTGTGTCTTCTGGAGGGATCATAAAAATCAAGAGCACATATGCCAGTGAGGCTTTCTGAGTTGGCAGTATGGTTAGCTGTCATTATGAAACATCTCCCTTGGGGTGGAGTGCTTGAGATACTGTGACAGACCTGGAACATGTGAGGAATTTGGGGAGGGCAGTGTGTGGGCTTCAGTGGGAGGCGAGCTAGAAGTTGTTGTGTCTGAAGTTCACTCAGGGACTTTGTGTCTTTGCTCCCTGAGCAGCTTTATCATCTGCTGCTGCCACTGCTTCCTGTCTTGACTATCCAAGTCCATGTAATAAATAAATTCGTTAGTGTTTAAAAGTGCCACAAGTTGTCTTGTTTCTTTTGCTGAACTATACTGACACGGCTAACTCTTTGGGACTCATCTACAGTTTGTCATTGGTAGCCTCTTTCTGTGCTCTCTGCTCATGGTCTGAAGCACCAAAGAATTACAGTCTCCCAGATCACGTCATCTTTGCTCCTCTTGATTAGTCAGTCTATCAGATTGAGTTGCTCAGCTAGTATGCGGGAGGGGATCCTCAAGGGCACATCTGCAGAAGCTAAAGAGACAAGAGAGGCACTCCTGTGTGCACTTTCAGATTCTTGATCCAAACAAGTTAGACCAACAAGTTTCTCATTTTCCTGTGTTAGGCTTATAGCATGGCAGGTGCCCAGTCATGGTGAGTTTCCCCCAGGTGAGGAAGGGGGAAGATAGAATAAAGGGTTGGTGGTTTCAATGAGGTATCATGACAATTGCGTAGGTCAACTTTTCTGAACGCGGATGCCATTTTCCACAGGTGGGGATGATAGCAGCTGGTATGTTGCTCTTGAGGGTAACTGAGGATGCAAGGGTGCAACTTCTTTATGCGTGTGACTGAAGACCAGGTCCATAAGCAGTTTGCGTTGGTGCTGCTATGCTGCTTGCAGATGTAATTGCTGGTTGGCGCAGCAAAGTTTCCTACTGTGTGTAAAGAAACAAGGAAGCCCTCCCAAATAACCTTCAGCAGAGGATTACAGATTACTTCCAGGGAAGTTTTCTAGAGATCTCTTTGGAGGATTCCCTGGACAGCCTTGTGTAGATAAACAAACTTTTCTGCAGGATCACCTCTTTCTATCTGCGCAGGGGAATGAGACGCAGGTGTAAACTACCTCTGTTGGTTATGTCAGTCCTTATACACTGCTTAAAAAGGCTTAACATTATCACATGTTTCCATGCAGTATTGAAGCACAATGAGTACTTGATAGAGCTTCCCTCTCCTGCATCGGGTGTGACAGAGACCATGCATAGGAATTAGCTAGGTCTCTCCACAGTCTTCAGTCGCTCTTTCCTCCCCAGAAGTATCTATAGGGTTTGTGGAATTGGGGTTTCCATCTGGAATGGTATGAAACTGTTTGTAGAAGTAGATGTCTTTGGCGCCATACCAGAGCCACTGTTGATCTCTTGTGTCTTCTGGTACACCTGCCTCTTAGTTCCTTGGCATTTGCAAAACAGTACTGCATGTCACTATTGCAGTGGTTTTCAAAGTGTCTTCCTGTGGACCCAGTTGAAAAAAATCATTTATGCCCACAATCCAGTAATTACCTTGTTGAGCAATGGATTCCAGTCTTTTGACGGCGGCAGCAAGGTGCATTGCTACCCAGTAACGGGTCCAGACTCTAAGTTTGAACACCACTGGTCTAAGCTATGCTGTGTTGATTTTGCTTGTCTACACAATTGAGTTCTAGAGTAAAATACTGACAGAAGAACAACAGGACTTTTAATTTTTCCACCCCACCCATGTTTTTTCTAGTCTTTATCTATCATAAAGAAACATAGAAAAAGGTATGGGGGGAAGACATGTCTAACCGTTTAAAAATCCTTTGCAGGTTAGTTTCAATTCACGTAGTGCAAATTTTAAAAGGAACTAAATCAGGGGTCTCAAACACATGGCCAGCGGCCGCATGCAGCCCCTAAATCTATTTCCTGTGGCCCGCAATGACACTATTGTTAGCGATATCTGCAGTATTGTTGTATGGTTTCAGTGGTGCAGCCCTTGGGCTAGCATACTAGTCCTCATGCAGTGCTCATGCTGATTTGAGTTTGACACCCCTGAACTAAATTGTAAAGGTTGAAGTTTTTGTAGCTTCTATCTAACTTCAAATTATTTGGCTGTCTGATAAACACTTGTCTAGTAGGACTGTAGAAATAAGAGGGTTTTTTGCTTTGTATTCAGGGGTTTATTTGTATTATGATGGCTAGCATCCATGAAGCACAGGATGTTGTGGGTTTGGTATGCTTCATTAGTAAGAGAATAGTTCTTTCTGCAGTTACCTCCTATGAGTTGTTGCATGTTGCTAAAGATAATTATAAATTCTCTGAGAGAATGCAACTATTAAGTGGAGTTGATGGGCAAGTTCTTGATCCATTAATCAGAGTGCCTACAGGCATCCTTTCCAGTGAAATAGAGCAAAACTTTTATCCTTAGTTAAATTTAAAAAAGAAAAAATGTTTACAGGTGTTGACCGCAGTTCTTACTTCAGATTGGGAGCCTCTGAGTTATTGATTCTCTTGATCCCATTTTTTCTCCTTGAATTCCATTTTGTGAATTTCTCATGTTGGAGGATTAGCACAATTGTTCTCTATAATCATGCTATTCTGTGTTGGTTAGCAATTGTTTACTCAGTGGTAGGCGTCCCTATTTTTCTACCTTTCCTCCTCTTGGTTTACGTCAGTGGTTTTCAAACTTTTTTTTCTTGGGACCCAGTTGAAAAAAAAAATTTATGCCCATGACCCAACAATTACATCTTAGAGCAATGCATTCCAGTCTTTTGGTGGTGGCAGCAGAGGGTGCTGTGACCCAGTGCCTGAGGGTCTGCAACCCAGTACTGGGTCCTGACCCTAAGTATGAAAACCACTGAAGTAGAACATAGTAGGCACTTGACTCAGATGCCTTTGGGAGGAGAAAAAAAATCATATTTACTTTAGATTATTGCTTGACAGTTGTATGTAATAGAGCTGCATCAATTTCACCTCTTTTTCTCTCATTGGTGCTATTTAGGGTCTGTGAGACCCAGTGGAAATATCTGTGATGTGATGCCATGCCCATGAAGGTCACAACCTTTGCAATTTTAAAGGGATTTAAGTTGTGTAATATATTTATACTTTTACAGTCAACTGATTTAAGACAGGTGAGACTTTTAAAAATGTAACTACTAACACTTAACTTCAGACCCCTCACATAAGGCATTAAAAAGAGAATTGTGTATCTCAAGAGTGAGCCCCAAGCTAGCTGAAAAAGATCAAAGCCATGATCATCATCATAAATACTGAGACAGGACGCTCAGCGTCAGAGTATGTATGCAGTGCTCAGAGCTTGCAGGGTCTTGTGTGGCAGGTACTGTTGAGGCACCTGAAGACCTGATGGACGCTGGCATGCGGTTTAGAAGATGCTGCTGTTCAGAGCCATACCTTCAGCAAAGTCAGCTCTCCTGTGCCAGAGCAAGTGGTACAGACGACTCTCTTTGTACTCGTGTTGGCACTGGGTCAGCTTTCATGGAGTAGACAGGTCTTTTACAACTCTTAAACAGGTTAATTCTAAATCAAAGTGTCAAAGAGAAACCACAAAATTATAATTCATAGGGGAATTTGACGCCATCAGCTTGGTTTGAATAGAGACATGAACTAGCTTTCTCGTTGCAAACATTAGTCTTCAAAAGTGCCACAGGACACCTTCTTTGCTTTTTACTACAAACAGAGATTCTCACCTCTATCAACCTCACTGTTTTCTGATATGTTGTTTCACGCTGTTTGAATCCACACATCTTGTTTGATTTGTTGAAGTAATCTGACCTGATGTAGTGAAATGTAATCACAGGACTTACCTTTCCTTCATATACTGTAAGTTTTCCATTTTCTAGCATCTGATGAAGTGAAACTTTGACCCACAAAAGCTTGTGTGAAAATTTGTGTACACACCTTTTGATGAAGATGGCTTTCCTATTAGCAGGCACCTTGACTAGCAGAAATAGGTGCTCTAATGGCTCATGCTCCTTATGCAGTTTCTTTCTGGGCACGGTTACATTCAGGGCACATAAAAAATTTATTCCTGAAGCGACCTCTCAATTCCACATGAATCAGTTGAGTCACCTTCCAGTTTTCTATTCCAAACTTCACTGTGACAATAAGGAGATCCCTAGCCTTTACTTGGATAGGACAAAAGTTTTCATGAAGTTTCCTAAACTTTTCTTCTGTTGCTGAACAATCTTGGGCTCAGCAATATCAGCTCAGAGACTCTCCAGGTGAGTCACAAACCGCATTAGGAAATGTTATCAGATCCACAACGTGACTCCATCAGACGGCATTCACACACATTTCACAAGGGGATCTCTTCATCTATTGCCTTCTTCAAGAATAATTCTGTCTCAGATATCTGCAGAGTGGGTGATCTGGGCATCAGGCAACATCTTTTCAGAACATTATGCAATCGCTAGGGACTCCAGCTTTACAGCATAGTCATCTATAACTAACTCGATGCTGAAGCCACAGCCCTCCAGTGGGGATACTGCTCTACGATGTGCCATCCTCCATTCTACTTCCAATTTCTTGTCAATGGCTTTTCGTTAGAGAAGGAGCTGAGGGGGGGATAGCTCATGCATACTGGCTAGCCTCATGGCATTGGATAAAGAGAGGCAGTGCATGTGAAGGCCTAATGGATGCCGCTACCAAAGTTCTCCAGTCAGTAGCATAGGGAGACAAGCATGCTTAGAGTTGAGTACCTATAAAGATGCGCATCTCAAAAGACTATCATTATTGCATGAGGTAAGTAACTTCTTGCCATTTCTTGGAAGAATTCCAGATTACTGTACACACACAAAAAATCAACCTGTTTATATAATATCCCTCCTAGCTTTTCATACTGCTAGCAGATTGGTTTCACTCCAAGGAGTTAGCAAAACACAATACAGACTTGTTTTTTGCTTCATCTACCCTACATTTGTCTTCAGCATTGCCAAACTGCTTCTTGTGAAATTGCACCTTTCCCCAAAGCTTGGAAGCAAGTTCACACAGGAGGAGGAGAGCTCCTTGCGTGGGGTCCTATCCAACCACCATAGGTTTCCATTTGTTCAGAGGTCAAATTTATATTTTCGTAAGTGCTCAGCACCCAAAATTGGGGTTAGGTTGTTAGGAGAGCCACTAAATGAAGTGGCCAGATGTTTAGAAGTATTCAGTAGTTGGTAGTCCTTTTTGAGTTATGTGGTGTTGAACACTTTTGAAAATAAGCCAGAAAGGTTCTAGGATATCATGGTTACTCTAACTGGACTCATTCCTATAATTTGCAAACTGTCATGGCCAGAGTGTGCTGTCATTCTGACAGATACAACGGTTAGTTATAAACAGAACCGAAGTGCTAGTTAAATACTAGTACACTTGCCTCAATAAACAGAATTCTTGGTGTCCATGGAAGAGTAATACAGAAACTTGTCAAGTAGAAATCTTGAATGTTTTTTTGGAAGGTAGCAGTTGCTTGCACTAAAATTAATGCTGTAACATAGCTCTTTTTCTGTGTTCATCTATTATTTGGCAATATAGCACTGTTTTTTGGATTGTGATAAAAAAATATAGCAAATAACCATTCTGTGATCTTGTGTACTGCAAAGAATTAGGCACCGTGTTTAGACTAAGGATGAATAAATTAGTCCAGGCAGTATTTTTAAAAAGCTACCCAAACTGTCTGTCATTCGACATCAAAACTGTTATTAGGATTTATTCAGAGAATAATTGAGGATTTCATAGGTCTGAGTCTTAACACTCCAGTAACTCTCCTCCTACTCTTTTCTCTCTAATTCTGAAGGTTGAGGGTCCAATAAAAACGGTTGCATGTGAGTTGAACTTGGGTCCTACTCTGCTGGTTTGAGGCCTCCTTATGGCTGCTTAGAATAGCTACGTGACTTAGATGGCCCAAAGACATTCAGATTTCACTTATGTGTACAAGTAGTTAGGTAGTGAAAGAAACCCCTGAGAACCCGTATAGGATGTAAATAGAGCATGGCAGAGACTAATGGCCAACTGCCAGCCAGAGGACTTGGAGCTTTCCTTAAGTTGGCTGCCAAAGCCTGAGCACAGCCATGACTGAACTATGGATAATGTTGAGAGAGAATTGGAGCCTCTATTTTTGAAGAAACGTTACACAAAAGGAAGAAGAGTTAACGGTGCTAGGAATGAGGAAACCCTCTAGAGCTTAATAGGTATGCAAAAGGCTAGATGTCTGTCAGAATGGTCAACTGTTTTGGCATATGCCAATCACTCTAATAGATATGTTAAAGCTCATAGTCTAGTGGAAGGAAGAAATAGTCTTTTTATGTGAAATATACAAAAAACAGCATTAGTACTTTTTAATTTACTTGCAAAGAGGAACAATACCAGAACGCTGTAACTGCTTTAACCTGACATGATCCTGACTGTAATCCTAAATCCTACAATCCCCTTTGCCTTGGTTCGTTATCTCTGATGTCTGCAGTTTAAATGCTCTGTTCAAGTGGTATTAATCTTTAGTTGAATAACTTCAGTAATGAAGGTCACTGTTAGGTGTTTCATTTGTAGAGGGCACAATGAACAAATTAGGCTACTCAAATGGTGATAAACCTTTTACAACTGAAATCTTAGGTTACTAATCAAAGTTAAAAACAAGCTTGTCCTTCCTGATAAAGGTTTCCTATTTCCCTCAAAATATTTTGTAAGCATCCTTGATTTTTTTCTTGTTGCTTAGTGCTAAGAACTGAGAACCTTGAAGAATAAGTGTCGTCTCCAAAAAAGAAAGTTTAGTTTATATGGAATATCGCCAGCCACAAAATTGTATTTAAACCCATTCCTTTTAATATTTTAGTACTTAGCTTGCAGTTTTGAGGTAAGATTACAGATAAAATCTATTCAAATAATGAGAGGATAGCTTAACTATTTAGATTTGGGTATGCTAAGAAAAAACTCAAAGGAAACTAAATATATAAGTATTACAGAAAATGTGTTAGCAGAATATAGGGTCAGTCTGTTCTGTACATGCATAGAGCAGTCTACATTTCTTGCTTTTCTGTGCCCCAGAATGGTGTTTGCAGTCAAAAGTTCTGTGGGTGAACCTGGGCAGTGTGATGTTACATTTCTCTTGGGTACATATGCAAATTTTGAATGGGATCGTAGAGGATATTAGGAGCCTTGGGTGTGCCATGCTAGTTTGTTTTATCTAGAAGGTCTTAGCTGGCCACAGAACAGTAAAAGCATCCCTTAGCTTTGTTGAAATGCACTATAAAAGAACCTTAATAAATGTTTAAGCTAGTGACATTGTTGCTAAATAGATGCTTTTCATTGTGTTAAACTTTCTCCTCCTACCCCAGTGAAGAGAAAATCCTATTTACCATCCTGTGGAGCTGTAAGTACCACTGATTCTACTTTCTTTGTTTTCTTGTCCTTTGTAAATTACTGCTAAACAAGGAACAAGATGAGTGGGGAAGCAGCTAGGTGAGCGTCAGTTCCCTTCACAGTTTGGCTCTAATCATATGTCTGGATCCTAAAGAGAAGCAAAACAAAAAATGGTAAGGGCAAGAGAACACTCATAGTATCCAGCTGCTTTGGACAGCCTTCACATTTGTGTTTTCTGGGTACAGTCATGGTTTGGTAAAAAGACTGTCCTTGCTGTATTGCTTGATAATCTCTTAGTGATGGACAGGAAACAAGTGTTCTGCTATTACTAGGTCTGGTAGTTGCTGTCAGTATTGTTGATTAGCGTGTTGTTTACTCATTTGTGGTCTTAGGCAAGAATGGATGGAGCTGGTTTGGAGTGGTTTTGCTCTTCTGTATCTGAATAGTTCCAGGGACTTGTATTGGGCCAGTGCTCATATGTATCAATCTTGTTGGATACTGCAGGATTCCAGTTTATTGGCCATGTTGTTTGAAGTGCGTGAGGCCTGGGGGCAGGGTTTAGTGATGAAATTTGGGCTGCAGTGCTTTTAGTAAGTTAAGTTCAGCTTTCTTACCATCTTGACTGACTCAGCAAGAGCAGCTGAAAGTCTAACCCACTGTATGACAGAAAGTGGATGCTGGCTGAAGCTTCATTCAGACAAGGCAGATGATTTTGGTAAATTTGGAAAAAAAAAAAAAAATCAAAAACCCCAGAAAATTTGGCAGAGTTTGTATTTGCTACTGAGACTAATGACATTCAGCTGCTATTGATAATCCATATTTATAGCTTTGGAGGGGTCTGACCAGACAAACAGCTGCCTTTAGGAAGCCAGGTGGCAAAGTAGGGAAGCTATTTTACCATCTGTGCCTGTGCAGAGGGATACAGCCTTATCTTTTGGATGCAGCTGAACTACCATAATCTATGTCTTTGGGATTTTACTGTTAAGATTATTGTGATATTACGTACTTGGGGCTTCATCGTGTTAGTTTAGAAGGTAGAACTGGTCCAGAAGGTGCTTGGTAGGCAGAGGAATAAAGCATAGAGCAAATGACATCAATTTTCTGACATTTGGTATTAGTTACCTGGGAGCTTCTGCATAGATTTTAGGTTATTTTATATGAATATATAAAGCACTAAATTGGATTATCCATAATGCTTCTTACGCTGTGATGATAATACTACATTTTCAGGCAGAGGGACACTGAAGCTAGATCCACCTTGAGTTAATAGGTAGGACGATTCTATTCTCTAAAATGTTCTTAGGGTTCTGCTTTAGGATAGCAGACGGAAGGTAAATCTAGGCTGACTTTACAGAACAGTCTATTCCCACAACTGCTTTGGGAACTAGGGAAGTGTAGCTGTCTTTCACTGATGAGAAACGTAATAATGACTTGCCTGTGTCACACAGGAAATTGGTTACAAAGCTGGAAATGGAGCTCAGGTCTCCTGTGCTTCAACTGCTGTTAGAATAAAGCTGGAACACTCCTGCTAACCAGCCTACCCTGCCTGCAGCCTCTGGGTGGAAAACTCTCAGATGTCATTTTGATGCCATGAGTCCAAACAATAGATGCTAATGTGAAGGAAGATAGTGAGGTCAGGACTGATTTGTGGTCATACCTTTCCAGTGCTGTGGACATGATGTTGGTTGTGTGGCATTCTCCAGGAGCTACATACAGAAATGGTGGCATCGATGTGATGTCATCTTGCATGTACATAGCAAGTCTGCAGGGGGCAGGGATGTGAGCGGATGCATTCATGGGGGCTGGACAGAATTGTCCTGCAGGACTCTGGTTGGATTGTCTGAAAAAGTCGTCCTTGGTCAAATATTAAATTTAGTTTTAATCTTAATGTTTTTATTTTTAATTTCACCCATCATTTGATTAGATTGTAATAAGCAATTTGTGAGGAATCCTATTTCCAGTGTTTTGATTAAATAACTCATCAAAATAGACTGGCACAGATTGTACACTCCTTGAGGCAGAGACCTTCTTCCTCTCTTTGGAAATCACAGCCATCTCTTCTAGACAATCACTTACCCCAGCATAACTATTATGATGTGACTTTCTGGTCTCCTTCTTGGGAAACATAGTACTAGGAAGACACAGTTCCTGGAATGATGACATTGGGGTGAGCTCGGTAACTATGGAAGATGTTTATCGGCAAAAGGTACAGATGCAGCTCCCTTCTTGGTTCTGGTTTCGCCTCCCCTAGGCGGAAGCACACCCCCCCCCCCCAGTTCTTCGGGTTGTTTCCTGAGTCATGGGTTTATCCACTCTAGGAGGAATTGCATCCTTCGAGAGCTGTCTGTACATGTATCACACACAGAGACCCAGCCAGCACAGTAACTCTTCTGCAATATATAACAGTAATAGGGAGGGCCTGTTGGTAAAGAGTTTAGTAAGACTGTTACTATTTTTGCACTTGCACTTTGCTCTCCTAGGATAGCCTGCAATGTAAGCCTGGTAGTAGCTCCCTTGTTTCTGTACTGGGGGTTAATCTCCTTCATGTGGGCACTGCGGTTGTGCTAAACGGGTGCTCAGTACTCTGGGATGGAACCCAGGCCAGGTTTCTGTAACTGCAGTGTAAACGCAGGCCTGTCTGACGCAGGTACCATTCTGGGAGACAGCTTCCGTACTCCTCTCTCTTCCAGCAATCTGTAATGCGCTCTATTGCAAATGGAAGCCACTCCCCCTTTGCAGATGGCAGCAACTCAGATCAGCATTAACCCGTTTTGTTCTGATCACTGCTCTGCAAGCCGCACTGAGAGAGCCTCCTGGGTTTGCAGTGGAGAATGAACTGAGAAAGCGTTTAGGAGAGCGTGCTGCTTTCTGGTAATGTGCAGGGTAGACAGTAAGGTTTTCCTGCAGTGCAGTATGGTGCAAGGCTTAGGTGGGGAGCTGCAGGGGAATAGGAGGAGGAGGAGGACTCCAGAGATTCTGGGATTTGGTAACTTTGACTCAGATCTGGGCTGGCAGAGCCCTTAGAATAAGCATTGGTCAGAAATCAAGTGTCGTAAGAAAATGTAGTTGCTTAGTTCCAGTGTTCTCTAACATAGGTCAGCTGATTCCAGTCCCACTAACCCTGGGCTTATGTTGCAACGTAAACATTCCCTTAGTTACCTGAGCCTAGTAATTTAATTAAGCTTCTGGAGTGGTCATGACATAGCCTGCTGGAAATAGAAAGGATGCTAGGAAAACTGGACTTAACATGGTAGAGAGTTAAATAAAAAGTTGTACATGTTCAACAGGGGCACTTAGCTCACAGTTATTTTGTTCTTGTATTGCTCTTTCCATCTAAGGATCTCAACATTAAGTGTTTGAGGTGCCCATTTTTTCATTGTAGATGTTGCAGTCTATTTTGGTGGTCCCTCTTTGCATACAATGTGTGTTGTAGAGCAAACAGAGGCTGCTGCCTGTTATGATTCATCAAAATGTGAAGAGTTTTGGCCCAAATTTTAATCTAGTAGTCTGTTTCATTTACACCTTTAGCATGAAGCGGATTTTACCAAGGTAATTCCAGAACTGACCCAGATTTCTATTGGGTTGCTTTGAAAGCTGAATCCTGTCACGATAGTCAGCACTATAGATGTACAATTGCCTCTTTTCAGCCTCACACTTAGTTTTATGCACTCATGCTATTATCTTGTTCACTCATTTCTATGGTCTACCACAGAGGGAATGGCTACTCTAGGATTTATTGCCCAGCAAGCTAGGCAATAAATGTAGAACACGGTAGCATGTGTTGCACTTGTTCCATGTGGACCCTGGTACTGCGTGCTAAAAGTGCTCACTTGAGGCACTATTACAGTATTGTGCATAGTGTGTCAGTGTTGGCTTTTGGTGCACAGTGGCTATAGGGTCCACATGGATACACAGTGCGTGTCATGCTGGATGTTCTTAATTTTACACCCCAGCTTGCTGTGCAGTGGGCTCTCATATGGAGAAAAATACTGTATTAGAATGTGGAGCACACTCACTAAGGATAATTACATAATATTGGGTAGGAAATGGGATGCAGTCTTACTCCGAGGATGATCTCACATTCATTCTTAACAATTGACAGAAAGAGAAAAGCAGTGCCTCATTAAAGCCCTTCAAAACCACAGAGTGATTAGACTTTGATAGAGTAATGCATAAACACATTTTCAGTGTTTTTGATGGAAAATGGGAATTCTGGTAATAGTCATTCTGCCTCAAGTCTTTTTGCCTTACAGGATATTAAAAATAATACTGATTTTTAAAAACCCTCAAATTTTTGTAAAATCCTTTTGTAAAATATGTGGTGTGTATATACAGTACAGTGGGGATTAGTTACTGGTTTTCAGCTGGGGGACTTCACATGATACAAATAAGTACAATAAATCTGGGTGCAAGGCAATATTGCTTAATATATGTTGAGGTCATAACTCTTTATCAGCTGTAACTAAAGTACAGTTATCAAAGTGGACTAGAAAACCTTGAGTCAGATAGGTTAAAATGGAAAAACCCAGAATATGTTATGCTGACTAGTTAGTAATATTCAACACAAAACACGAGCTGACAGACAAACCAGGGATTAGATGGCGAAGGAGGAAAATGCTTTATATGCTACTGATTCCTCCCCAGATTATAGAAACTACACTCACACTGGATCACCAACAGTAAACACTAGAATAAAGCTTTATGATAATAAATGATAAGGAATAGGAAATGTCTTTGCGTAAATCAAATGGATTTTTCAACTTTCATTTAATTCTTGGAGAAAACACAGAAGAAACTCCTCTTGCCAGTTCCAGGAGGAGACAGCGCTTAGAGCAGATTCATTCTTCCCTGTTTGGAACACTTGGATGTGCAGCAAGTATTTATAGCCCTTTTTCTTGGAAAGTGTATATACTCTGCTAAAACACATTACCAAATAAAACTGACAATGTACAGTAAAACTTTTTCACTGATTTTAGGTTTAGGTAATCAGCTCGTTCCAAAAATATTTTCTGGGAAGTCTGAGCTCTTGGAATCTAGTGATTAGGGCAAGAATCTTATCCCTTTTTAAAGAAGCTAAGTTTACAGCCCCCAAAAGTTGCAGTGGACAGCTTGAAATGTAATCCTAAAGGCATAGAAACATGATGACAAATGAAAGGAAAAAAACAACAAGCAGTTGTGTGGCACTTTAAGACTAACAGATTTATTTTTTGCATGAGCTTTCGTGGGAGAAGATCCCACTTCCTCAGAT
>ML682004.1:8062010-8353035 GCA_007922195.1 Podocnemis expansa
CATCTTTGAAGGATCTGAGGAAGTGGGATCTTCTCCCACGAAAGCTCATGCAAAAAATAAATCTGTTAGTCTTAAAGTGCCACACAACTGCTTGTTGTTTTTTTTACTGGACTAGACTAACACGGCTATCCCTTTGGAAAATGAAGGGAAACCATCATATTATATTTGAAAAATCTGATAGTTTTTGAATACTTGGGGTTGGCGATACAAAAAATGTTGCATTGGGGCTTTCCCGGTACAAGGTGCATTAGCACCATAGTCGCTCCTTCTTCATAGAAGTCTGGCATCTGCTGTAAGCCATATTGGTGTCCTTTATGTCTTTGTATGGTTTGAATGGATATTTCTAGGAATTGTATCAATATGAACATCAGCAAGTCACAGAAAAATACATGTTCCCAGACTCTTTTCAGGTCAAAATGTGACTTCTCTGTACTGAACAGTTTGTAGATGTTGGAAGCCGTATGATGAGATTTAACTATGCTATTTCTGGGTTGGGTGAGCAGAAATGTTGTCTAAAGACTTTCATTTCCTTCTTCCTACAACCTCTTAAGTTCAAATATCTATATCTGTTGAAATAGATTCATTATGTGCCTTCTAGAATAACTTCAGATGTCCAGATGCACCTTCCCCTTTTTCTTTTCACTTTTGTGTGAATCATAGTGCCCCCCCTCCCCAGTGCTCCATTAACCCACGTGAGCTTGTAGGCAAACTACTGTGGATGGAACTTCAGGATATTTAATGTTTTTTATCTTTTGGGTGCTGATTAGTACTGGGTACTAATTACTACAAGGCAGCCATACTGAATCACAGATACCTACTTTTAGTTCATGCACCGAGCTAATATTAAAAGTCTGCTTGCCACTGGTTGAGGTAATTGACTGTTCTGGTCCCTTGGGCATTTAGGTGTAAACAGTTGTCAGAGCATTTGGTGGATTGTCAGGGTGTACATATATTCTCTTAATGCCATTTTTGGGATAGGGCAACCATTAAACTTGCTTTGTTTACCTGCATTAACGGCATTGAGGTCGGAATACCTTCCATGAAAGCATTTATAAAAGAAAATGAGCTAATGACTATTTTTCAATGCTTTGTTCAAACTTCTGAATAGTTTACACAGAAGCTTGATGGTTCACACAGTACAGCAAAGCAGAATGCAATAAGACATTTGGTAAAAAAATTTTCCATTCCCTTAAAAGATATGTGATACACAAACATTTTGAGATAACCGTTCCTAGCTAGAAGCCTATAAAATTACCTATTGTCTTGGGAGTTTGCTTATTTTTCCCATTCTACTTGCCAGCTGTAAAGCTTGAGTTTTTTTACAAGTAGCAAACTGACTTTGCTTATCTTGCTGTATGGGTGGTGTCTTGACAAGTCATCCATGACTAATCTGCCATTGAGCAGCATGTGCCAAATCCTTTCCAAAAAGAGAGAAATCTCTGGTGCTAACTCTAAGTAACTGCCCAAGGAAGGGAAAAAAATCAAATAAGTTGTAGACTGGTGCACAAGAGGAGGAATAAGTGGGATGTTTGAATGTCATCCATGGGGGTGGGGGGGGAGGCCCAGCTGCAGCAGGGAAGAGAGAACAGAGTTCGAGTGTGATGTTGTACTTGATTCCTAATACCATTTCAGCTGTGGCTTACAGAGCCTTTATTAAAATATATTCTGCCACTTTGTCTACTTATTTTGTTCTTTCTGTTCACCTTTTTTGTAATGCTTGTCCTGTCCATCTTTGTACCTGATAAGCAAGACAACATCCTCATGATATTCACAGCTATGAATTGTCTGCGTATGAATTGATTTTTACAGTTCTCTATAAAACAGGACTGTCCTATATTCTTTTTCTGCCACAAGTTTCAAGCTGTAATTTGTAGCTCATAGACTCGCCACCTGTTGCAACTCAAGCAGTTGGATAAACAGTTGCACTTGAGGAGCGTGAGTGAGCTGTTCTGTGGCTGCACTGAGCTGTGTTAATTAGGCTGGTACAGCAGAGCCCAGTTACAGAAAACAAGGTTCTAATGTAGCTGGGGCCCATTTTAAGCTAAATTGTTACACTTTAGATAAACTGGAAATCTTGCTTTTCGGGTACTTGTAAGCATTGTCCCTTGTTCTTAGTGACGTATTAGACTCAAACTGTGTTAATATCTTGCAATGCATGTAGCAGTGTATATGAAACAATGAAGTATGTTAACAGAACTATCAGAGGAAGCTTGCTTGATGCATTCATTTCCTTTTACCAGGATCATTTTAATTATCATCACTTTGGATGGCAATAGATCTAACTGACAAATAATATACAAGATCCTCATGTTAGGGTACTAGTAACTTGAGAGACTGGCAAAGCATTTCAAGCCTCTATCTCAACTTTTTCTGAACAATAGTGGAGCAAGTGCTCATTTGCTGATGTAAAATAACGGTGGTTTGGCGCCTACTGGACAGGTGTCCACATAACCATGTGTAAGTGATGGGAATCTTAGCATGAATAATTCAATTGTGCATTAAATCATATAAATTTGTATTTCTAGCAATAACAAGGTTACTTTTGAAAACACTGGACAATATGAATTTCTGATTTTAGCATTAAAATACAAACATTAAAAGTAGACCTGGCAAATTTGCACAAGGGATATGTGAACTAGCAAATGAAGAAAAGAATATTTACCACATAATTTACTTAGATTTGTTAGTCCAAAATATACTAGAAGTGCTGTTTATTTTATAAAAGAAATAGAAGTTTTAGTAATATTAACTCCTAGTCTAGCATTTGCCATTAACTCTTTGAGATGCAGAGAGAGTGCCATTTTTAAACAAAGTATACAGTGTGCAAATTACCAAGGTTCCAATGAAACTGTTCCCTCGAGTAAAGGATAGAATACTACTTGAAAAAATTGTCCATTAATCTGATTTGCCTCTTTGCAAAGATGCTTATTAATATAGTATTTCATTCTTACTGTGAATGTGTCTCGCCTGATGTCAATGCCATCACCCTTGGAAAACAGTCACAGCAGTGATTGTTAGAGGAAGAGAAAGCTTATATGCTCCATCTGTGGCATGGAGCTAGTCTAACTACAGAGTACTGTTGACAAAAGTCAACTTTTGTCTGCAAAACGGAGGAGGGGCAGACACTGAATCCTTCCACAGAAGAGTTGCATCTGGGGAAGGATTCAGTGAGTGTCCCTCCTCCATTTTGTAGACAACAGTTAGACTAGCCCTAGTCTAGGGCTGACTAGAGCTGATGATCTTTGACCATGGATCTGCTATGCTGACATAATCAAATCACCTTATGGAGAGGTATCTGACTTGTGTCACAGTAGTTAGGGCATTGCAGTGTCGGTGCAGATTCTGGCTGTTTGCAGTCATTCCTGTCAATTTCACAGCTGCCATGAAAAAGACAAAAGCTGGGCAGCTAGAGCCCAGCTACCCCTCCTTCTCTGGAGCCGTGGTTCCCAACCACTGTGTTGGGACACATTACTGTGTTGCCACACGGTGGTAAGGGTGTCATGGAGAGCTGGAGAGATGGCTGGATTTGGCTGGGGAAGAAGGGGATGGACTGGTGTGTCCTGTAGGGTGGTGATGTGCCACCAAGTCTGGCACGACTTGTGAAAGGTTGAGAACCGCTGCGGTGGAGAACTGAGTGGGTGGAGGGTAGTGTGACATCAGCCAGCACAGTAATTAAGGTAGAGGCTTTAAGTCAACCAGGTAGGTTAATTTATCTTTGTAGTGTAGGCAAGTCCTTACTTTGCACTGCCTGTGATGCCACAGTACAGAGTTTTACCTAACCTGCAGTTATGCAAGTTATTACTGTGTTGTTTGATGGACAGAGAAGAAAGAGCTACTTATGTTGTTGGTAGGCCACTTAATAAAAAACCCCATATTTTAAAACCATTTCTGTTTGCATTACTGTCTCAAAATAGCAGCTATATTTGTCTTCCTGTTTTGGCTGAGGGGGAGAGAGTTCAAATTAAAAAGATTTCCTGTCTAAGCCCTAATAATGAACCAGATTTAATATTTAGATTCTTGCAAAGTAATCCATGATCAGTGAGTACTAAAATTGTTTTTTATGGACTGAAGTTCTGCCCAACCCCTTCCTTCAGACAGGAATTGAGGTGTGTACCTCAGCATCTGTTACGGACAAATTTTGTTTTCTGAAGAAGAAGGTAAAAGAGTAAGCTAACCAAATACCAAGTGCAGGGAAAAGACCATTTTACTAGATCTTCTCACAAAAAAAAAAAAAAAAAAAAAAAAATCAGAGAATTTTGTGAATATATGGATTGAATGGTATTTACATGTCAGATAGCAGCAGTTAACTTTTAATCATTGCTAAGAAGAAGCAAAGATTAATTTTACTGGACTGTTATAATCAAATTGATGCTCTGTTTTGAGAGAATTAGTTTTCATTGTGTAGGCATTAAGCGTTTTGGATGAAGGACCCCTACCTTTGTATTTGTCAAAGTCACAGGTTTACTGGCAAGAATATGAACCTCAGTTTGAATAGCTTATACGCTTAACTGCTGAAAACCAAGCTCAAGATTTGAGATCCTTTTAAGAATGCACTAGACTTCTGGATTCTCTGAGGGTATGAAAACTCAACACAGCACTAGCAGATAAGTGACTAATTTTTAACTACTATATATTTTATAATGTTTAGTAAATATTGGGTATAAACTGGATAATGTGATTTACAAGTTCTCTTATCTTCTTTCTAGATACAGAAGTTCCAGTTCAGAATAGGTAAGCATTTTTCTCCTTTTTCAGGAGAAGTACTAGTTTCACAGAACATAAGTTTGCTTTGTTGAAGCTTAAGGCAGGTCTACACTGGCTGCCTTTTTTTGGTGGCAGTTGAATGGAGACGCGCAAGTTACTTAAATAACTTGTGTATCTGCATTCCGACCTCCCTCTTCCTGGCATGTTAACTGTGCTGAGTCAAACAGAGGGGCGTCTCTTTGAGTCAGCACTACGCGAGTTGCAGGTTGGTGTTCAGGGATTGAATTTTCTGATTGGCTGAGTGGGTCTTCATAGACCTAAGCAGTTGACTGGGAAGTTCGAACTGGCAGCGGCCAATTTGCTGCCATCAGTGAACACTAGCTTTAGTCTATTTTTTCCCCCTCCAGTTTCTCTAAAGTTTACCATTGTCTTTCATGTAAGTAACTAGTAAACCTTTCTCATTACAATTTGACTATGCACTTAGTTGAATTCATAAATTGAATAAATCTAAATAGCCGAGCACATCATCTTCTCTTACACTATTTCTCATGTCTCAGAAATGTTTTATGTTTCTGTTGCCAGACTGATTCCTGTTATAGATACCAGGAATGAATTTTGTCCTAATCCATAATGGGTTCAGAACAGTCTTTTAATGTAGTTAATACATGGGTGTAATGTGTATATATAAGTCCACTGTGTTTTTAATACTTATTTCTCCTTTAATTTGCAGCCTTCTGGTCTGGTGTTTTTCTAATCACCTCAGGCCTCATCCTTTAAGAGTGGCCTGTCTGGATCCTCTGGTTCCTGTTACTGCCTGTATCAAGATTTTCTTTGGTTCTGTTTTCCCATAATCCCAAAGATCTCTTTTGCATCTTATAGGCTTTGACTATGTATATTTTGCTCTACATTTGTTTTGCCAAGTTTTATTATGGTTCCACCAAAAGTCTCCCATGTAGCTCTGATGGTTCTTTGAGGTCTTTTCTTGTTAAAATATTTTCCTTTATGGAAGTTTCCCTGTAGTATGACTCATGGATCTTAAATTGTTTTTCTGGTCCTAACTGTTCCTATTTCAATTTTTATTCCAGTTCCTTATTTTCATAATGTAAATTATAAATTGACACTTAAGGGGAAAAGGAGGGATACACTTTTAAATGATCTATAAAAATGGGATGGGCATAGAATATTTTCTAAAAAGCTAGAGTTGGGGAAAATAGCAAATATGTTGCTACAGAAAGGACTCCTCTTAAAGGAGGAATTGTAATGCATGAGATGTTTACTCCATCCCTTCCTCTTATTATTGTTTTGCACTCACATTTCCAAGCCAAATGTAAAATTTCTTTTTCATGAAGCAATTTTCTGTGGCCTGTGGGTGATCTTAAGTAGTCATTCTCTGCCAGAATGCTGAACTGGTTGGCCCTTCCCACTCTACAGTGTTACAGGAGCACTATCATCTTATATTTTTTTTAAATACTTACTTTACATTTATTCTGTTTTCTGTTGGAGAGCTCTTTAAAAACTCTGTTCTGAAATTTTCAAAAATCCCTTAAGTTTTTTAATAGGGTTTTTCTATTCCCCAGTTTGTTATTAAGGCTCTTTAGTTATCCTGTTTCCCTCTTGCTGACTACTGAAAAACACTAAGTGCACAAAAGAGTGCTCAAATGTATGAAGTGTATAAACAAACAAACAAAAGTAACTTTCACTTTTACTGATCTTTTGTGTTCTTATTACAGAGTTCGCAGATATCATTTTTTAAGTTGAACATCTCTAAAATTGTTACAGCAGATTTAGTTAGTTTTTTAAAAATCCTTTAAGTTCCAGTCTCTTGCCGTGGTGCTACGTCATGATATTACTTATGTATTTAAATCCCCGTGTTTTAAGAGCTTTCCAAACTTCAAAGGATGAGAATAACTGTTTGTGTGCTTTATTTCTCCTATGAAAGGGTGTGGGTGTGGGTGGGTGGATGGGGCCTATTCCATAGTTGAGCAATGTAAGATTCTCCATGTTAATACATTAGAAGGACATGTATTACTTTGTATGATTCTAAAATAAAATTATAAAGCACCTTTTGTGTGAATTTTGATTCATTTTAATTTATTTTGATATAACTTATAAGTACTTAAAACAAATAAACACTAAGCTGCATTTTGTGTGTTAGGATGTAGGCTTGGGGCTGCTAGTCACTGCAAATATCTTGACTGATATTTTCCTAGAAATACAGTTGCTATACTTAACTGTTAAAGGTTCTTTGTTGCATGCTGACAGGTTAAACTTTACTTTTGTGTATGTTGGTAATGAAGAATTATGTACATTGACAGTAGCCTATATTTAAAAAAAAAAGGACAAAACCCCAAAACAAAATAGCCTCATATAAACTTTAACATTGTTAAAATTAGTTCTTCTAAGCTTTCTTTGTTGCTGATGAACTGTGTTTGTCTTTCAGGGAAATGAAGCAAGCTATCCTTTGGAAATGTGCTCACACTGTAAGTTCATTGTTTTTTGTTATATAGATTCAGCTAATAATGTGTGCGTGTGTGAAAGAGAGTGAGTGACTGACTGCATTGCAGTTGCATTGGTTCCAGGGTGTTAAAGAGGTGAGAAAGGGAAGAAGGTAATATCTTGTATTGTCTCTTCCTCACTGTCAGAATTTGGTCCAATAAAAGGTACTAGCTCACTTATCCTCACTCTCAAACCAACTGACTGATTTTTCCCTTGTGTGGAAAGGTCAATAACGCCTTCCTTTGTTGTTGGCTCCTATTTTGTCGTACACTAGATTGTGAGCTCTTCAGGGCTGGGACTGTCTTTTAGTCTCTGTTTGTGCGGTTCCCATCCTAACAGAATGCCAATCCTCACCGCAATACAGGTGCTAACTAATAATAATAATTTGACTGTTCAAGTAACCAACGAAAGTGACATTTATTTGCCAGCTCTTTTCGCACTAAGTGAATAATGACTTTAAAAACAGGCCTCTGCGCTAGCGTCTTTAACACGTTACGGGAAGTTCTACCTCAGGTGATAGTACGTGTATATTCCACTCCGATGTGTGCATGCCCAACCTTGTAATATCCATAGGGACTGTGGTCAGACTTTCTGGTCTTTTAGCAATTCCCCTGTTTATTTACCGGAGTGCTAGCCTAACTGCCTCACATCCTGCTCATTGCCCAGGGATTAAACAGGCGTGTTCAGTGTGGTTTTTATGTCACAGTGTGTTTTACAATATTGTCTGTGATCCCTGCCCTCTCCCTTCCCCCACCACTGTTAAGAGTTGTTAGTAAAAGCTTTTAGATTTAGTTAGCTAGGATTTGCCTGGTGTGATGCCCTTACCAGTGTTTAAGCATTGCCTGTTGTGTACTAGCTATACTCAGTAGTGATTCCCACACTCGCTGTTTAAGAAGGGCACATTAAAGAAAGGTGCTCCAGCTGCATTTCCTTCAAGAAAAGAATGTTGGTGGTCAGAGACTTACACTTGAAGCAGTACCTTCTTGAGCAGGCCATGAGGTCTGCTGTTGGTACTGGGGACCTCCACAGATTATTGGGCCCCCCAAGAAGGTACCTGAGCCTGCAAGGGTGGCTGGTCAGTTTTAGATTTCTCTCCTGAGAGAGAGAAAAATGAAGCATCCAGATTATTTCTAAAGAAAAATAAACATTGTTAAATCTAAAAAGCAGAAAATGTAGATTATATGAGTCTTCATTGCAACTATCCAAGGAAATCTGGAACAACAAAAGGTTTCCTTCTCCAGTGTATGAGGTTACTTCAGCTAGTACTCAAGGATACTCAAACCAACCTAGTGAGGGACAAGCAGACTCTGGTTAAAACTATTGTAAACTAAGTTAATTTCTTGCTTACCGTTTCAGTTACCTATGGCCTGGTTTATTACTGTGGACCTTGGGCCTACCTGGAATAACAGTGATTGGATCCTTGGGTATTGATTGCCTATCCCTAGTTCCATCAGCAGCTATTGCCCCTTGAATCCTCATAGCTTTCTGCTGTCTCTGAATGGTCTGCAGTTTATACTTTATCTGCAGGTTTATGTTGTGTGTGTGATAACTTCAAGATCTAGACAACAGCTGATAAAGATTCCATTCAGGCTCTGATTTCCTGGGTCCACTTAAGAATCAAAAATAAACCTTACAAGAGGGACAGATTGCTACCAGGCATATAGAGGTTTTTATAGGAAGGAGTATCATGGTGGTTGGTGAGAACCAGAAATACTTGTTGAGGAAGTCCAGGAGGATGAATTTAGCCACATGGTTTCAAGAAAAATGGGAAAGAATATACCTTCATCAAAAGAATGAGTAAGAATAGCATCTCAGGTTTGTGGAGAGTGGTTTCATTTCTACTGCTCAAGCAGAAAATCCCAAACTGCTTGTTCCTTAGTATTATGACATGTTCTTTTATGTAAAAGATAAAAATGCAAAGTTAAACTTTTGGGAAGGTATATTGTAACAAGTAGATGGCACTGAGGGTTAAAGACAAAGATGAAAACAGGCAAAAATACACTTCCCCTAGAACAGTGGTTTTCAAACTTTTTTCTCAGGACCTAGCTGAAAAAAATCATTTATGCCTGCAACCCAAAAATTATATCTTTGAGTAAAGCATTCCAGTCTTTTGATAGTGGCAGCATGGGGTGCTGCGACCCAGTACTTGAGGGTCTGTGACTCAGTGCTGGGTCATGGCCACAAGTTTGAAAACCACTGTGCTAGAACAAGTGTTATACTCTGCATTTTTTAAACTGCTAGGGGTTTTTTTTTTTTTTTTTTTTGAAAGAGGTTTGTTAAGAATATTTTGTAGAACATGAAAGCATTTCCAAGAAAATCATGATTAAAGATACCGCTGGAATTTTTCTGTCAAAATGTTTAGAACGGTGTTTTTTAATTGTTTTGTATGCAGAGTTGTTATATCTGTGTTGGTCTCAGGATATTAGAGAGGCAAGGGGGATGTGATATGATGTCCCATCCTCCCTTCCCTTCAGCTCCTTTTGGTGAGATACACAAGCTTTGGAGTTTACAAAGAGCTCTTCTGTTCTGGAAGATGTACTAAGGGCTTATCTACAATTAAAACTCAGCAGTTGCACTGCCATAGCACTTCAGTAGAGATGCTGCCTACACAAACAGGTGAACATTCTCTCATTGCCATAGGTGGTAGAAGTACACTGGATTTATTTGTCACTGAAGATACAGGTCTGTTGTGGGCGTTGCAGATTCCATGACTTCCTGGTACCTCTGTGATGTCTTCTGGGACACAGCTAGCGGATTTCTTAGGCCAGGGCTGCAGGAGCAGAAGCTGCTGGGGTAAAGGTGATTGACAGTCAGCCCCAGTCCAGACTAGCTCATCAGTGGGTATACCTTATGGATCCTGAGAATGAGATTGGATTAGCCCTGTTGGGGCTGGAGCAGCAGCAGCAGCAGTCTCAAGAGCAAGAGCAGTGATGGAGAATGGAGCGGCTGCAAGCACTAGTAACAATCTCTTTGTGTGTGTGTCCCATCTCTTTTTCCCTTAGGGTATTTTTAATAAAAGTCAGGGACATATTGCAGGCTTCAATTCATGTTGGTTCTCATGACCTTTCTCTAACTTTTACTTAAAATACTTGTGACAGAATCTTAACCTTCCTATAACAATTTATAACCCACTAACCCACCCACCCCCAGTTCTTCCCTCCTTCCACCTATGACTAGAGAGATATTAATAGGCCACGTCACCTTGAATAGTCCCCTGAAATGTATTAGCTGCTTACGCTAACAATCTGTTCCATCTTCTATTTAGCTGTGAAACATTTCCTAGATCTGAAGAAGAGCTCTGTATGAGTTCAAAAGCTTGTCTCTCTTGACAGTTGTTCCAATAAAAGATATCCCCTTACCCAGCTTTGAATTTTCTGGCAGTTTAAGCATTTTTGTGTTAAATTTGAGGATGTGGACAAGAGTTTGTTTATTAGAACACTTCCTGAATCATGCAGTGCATAATTATCCTGTATACTTTCTGTAGGATATGCTTAGTAATTAAAATGATTAGATACTTATATGAATGCAACTAGCATCTGCAGTTAAGCTAACTCAGAATGGCAATTATAAAGTTTTGTGCTTGAGGGCATAGGCAGACGCGGACCGACAGTTAGGGCAATAAAGAAATTTCTCCGCTCTCAATGGCTTAGTATTGTCCAGTTGCCAGGAACTATTATATTGTCCTCTCCATGCTTTCATCTGAAGAATTTGGTATAAGTCGATGCCAAAGTAGACTGAATATTGTTCTTGTTCTGATCGTACAATTAATGTAATGTGTTCATCATGACACTTTATCTGCATTTCTTAATCAAAGTTTCAAAATGTAGCGTGAAAAGTTTTTTTTTTTTGTTTGTTTGTTTTTTTTCAGTTTAGGTTATAAAATCTTTGCTTCAAAACAATAGTTTTGCAATGAGATTTAGTAGCTGTTTCTGGGACAAGCCCTATTGTAATTTAACCCAAATTCCAAATGACCTGAAATTTGTCATACAGTCAGCTAACCCATACGGAAAAGGAAGTGGTTTTAAGCAGTTCTCCCTCTTTGTTTAACCACACATATCAAATATGTGTTTTTCCTATTTCTAATTTTTAAAAACTTTTTTTTTTTTGGTTTGTTGTTTTTTTTTTTTTAAAGTCCTGTGAAAGTTGCATTACTACAATCTTGAGACCTTTTCTGTTAATATGACTCCTGGAATTAGAAATGGAGTTGAGAGCCCTTTGCATCTCGATTTCCAGTTCAAAGTTGAATCAAGTAAATATTGACCATACAGGAAGAGCATGTACCTTTTTGAATTTTGAGATTTAATATAGTTCATCTGACCACTGTTTTGTGGCGGTAGTTACTGTCTGACTGATGGCTGTTTGTTTCAAGCTAAATGCCTAAAACCAAAGAAATATTTTCAAACTCTACTCCATCTTCTTTTTCCTCTTCTCATCTTAGATTCTTGCCTCTGTTGTTTGTAATCTCACCATCACCTTGAAATGTGAACTTTTTTGATAATTTTTCCCTTCCTTCTAGTCAGTATTGTACCATGGTGTTCTTAGAGAACTCATCAGTGTGGGTTATTCCAGATTCAAGACTGGTTGACTTAATGCTTATGTTACTAGTTTTTATAAGAATGAAGAACATATTTTTAAATGGACACAGCTGGTCAATTACAGACTATTTAGAAGATCTCTGAGTTCAGTAATAATAAAAACATTCCTTCAGATGCCTCTGGGAATGATGTCCCTGCTATTCTTTTTTTTTTTTTAATCACAGGTTCATGGTATGTAAAAACTGCACAAAGACAAGCACAGGTTCTGATCACCCTCAGGAAATCCTTGGATCATATTTCCTTTGACATGAAATTCAATCCCTTTATTAGATTATGGACGGGGCATTCTTTTTATGCAGAATTTAACAAGATGCCCATCAGACTGCTGGCTGAAGTTGTTTAGTTGTTTACCACCATTGTTACAAATTAGATTACATGTTTCATTTTACATTTTTGGGCTGTCTGAAAAATCCATGAACAGTATTATGAGTTTTTCTTCAAATAGTGTCCCTTTGACTGCTCCACTGTAGATGTATGTGCATCCCTGTGCTTCTGATCAGAGATCTTTGGTAGCAGTGTTCATCTGGCCCACCAGCATAATAAAATTATGCTCTCCTCTTTTTGCTATGTCCTTGAAGCTATTTAGCAGTGTGTTGCTGAACCACCCTTACTTCCTTCTCTGCCACCTTGGAGATGAAGCCATTAACAATCTGTTCACTCATACTTCACTTTTTAGAAATTCATTCTTAGCTAATTTAAGTATTTTCTTCTTTGGGCTAGTCTGCACTTAAAACTTCACAGCACAGATGTACTGTACAGCTGTGCTGCTGTAAGAGTGCATGTATAACTCTTACGTTGATGGGAGAGAGCTCTCCTGCTGAAATAATAAAACCATCTGAATGAGCCGGATGGCTGTGTTGCCAGGAAAGTGTCTCCACTGACATAGCTATGTCCATTCAAGTACTTATGCTGGCAGAGCTTGAGTTGCTTAAGGAGAGGAGGGTTTCACACCGCTGGGCAAAAAAAGTTTTGTCACCATAAGCGCTAGTGTGGACAAAGTCTTAGTCTCAGGGTTTCTTTTGGATTTTTTTTTTAAATCTTTTTTCCTTTCTCTCGCTTTCTCCCTCCACCCCCCCCTTTTTTTTCTTTCTCTGATGGGGACTACTCTAAGTAAGAGATGTGCCTGGGTCACCTGGGATTTTAAGAGGTGCTTCTGCAGTCCATTCTAGGAATGAATAGATGTTCCCATTGTCTCCATTGTCTTGGAGAGAGCGATATTCTGTAAATGTGTAGCTTCTGTCAGCATCTAAGAACCAAATCCTAAAAATATCTCAAATGAAACTAAAGCTGCCCCTCAAGAAGGGAATTCTCCAGCTCAAAACTGACTCACACCCAGAATTTCCTGAGAGACATGAGTCTTCTGCAGCTTTTCACCCTCAGGGCTGGTTAACCGAGGAAGAAATCCTCAGGGCACTACACATGACCTCCGGAGAAAGAAGGGGGAAAAAAAAAAAAAAGCTTAAAGCTGATGAGTTTTGAACCCACCGGAGGAGAGCCTCATCTCATTTGGTCTGTCAGTGCCAATGGCAACGAAAACATCTGAGCATGGTGCCACAGATCATGTGGGTCTGGTGTGATTGGTGTCATTGATGTGCTTAAGAACCCCATGGGCACAGACACAAAAGCAGCTGTACTGCCAGTCAGGGACAGATTCAGAGACTGAAGCATCTTGAAAGATCATCTCAGTACCAATGCCCTTTGTACTGATGACTACAAAGCAACCATCATCAAACCGCTTGGTGTGGCAAATTTTTTGACTTCCTTGATACTACCAGCTCAGTATCAGCAACCACTGACTGTGCTGATTGCTGCAGCAATTTAGGTTCTCTTAAGGACCTCATGATACCCTGAGGTACCAGAGTCTCCTTTAATCAATAGTGAGACCTTGGTGTTGGGCACATTGTGAGCCCAAGAATCACCCATCAACACCAACCCATGCACCTCCAATCTCCATGTCATTCCACCATTTTCTGGTGTAGAGTTGGACAGTGACTAGGAGCAGTAGTTCCTTTACCATCATTCTCACTATGCTTCCTCCTACTACCAACTCGGGCCTTCCCAGGCATACCCTCAGACTGAATTTTAACCTCTGGGGTATGACCAAGCATGGATTCAATCTCCCATTCTTTTTCCATTGCCTCAGTGGCCCTATTGGGATTCATGGCAGCATGCGTCCTGGGCATCTGGTGTCATACAGAAAAAGATTGCGAAGCATACCCTTTTAACACCCATCTCTAGAACTTCAGAAGCTGCTGAGGAGATCCTGGAGGAGCAGGAGGTCAAACTAGAGTAGGAAGTTATTGATGACAACAACATGCAAGTTGGCCAATAAAAAGTATTATATACCTTCCAGGAGTATGGAGTTTTTCTTCTTATCCTTTGCCTTATTCCATCATGACAGAGGCAGTGAACGTCTATGGCCAGCGGCGTCATTCCAAGTCCACTACTTACAGGGATTGGAAATGTTTTGATTTATTTGAACAAAAGGCCTGTTCTTCTGCTACTTTGCAGTTCAGCATTGCAAACTACCAGACCTTAAAATATGACTTCATGAAGTATACCAAACATCACCCCTTTATTGACTATTTCCTGGAACAATTTCAAGTCATTATCAGTAAACAGTTAATGGCTAAAACAGCACTCTAGAGAGCACTTCATAGAGTGGCCCACTCCATCTCTGCAACAGTTATAATGCTGTGTGTTTCCTGATGGCATTTTTTGGGCTTCCCAAAATAGTTGCAAAGTGTCAAAGACATCCTCTTTGAAGGTTCTAAGTTGCTTCCTGGGGGGACCGATGTGGCGCTCCGTGCACTCAGACTTCAGAGCTACACTTTGGTCACTGGGGATCTAAATGCCTGCACAAAAGAGAAATTTTGGTCCTCTTTTTTTCACATGAACCAGCCAAATGACCGTCTAACCTTTTTCCCTAAGCCACGGGTTACCAGCCTTTTTGGGTGAAGGGCCGACTGGTTAATGCTAGTTAAAACTCATGCCCCCATGTCCTCTGACCTGTCCCTGAAAGATGATAAACACACATAACCCCATAAACAGATGCAATTATAATGATGATAATACTACTAAATTACATTAATAATAATAAAAATACATTGCACTTCACCTGAGTAAGAAATTAAGCCTTCCCTGGCACAGCTGCCACTGCACACTCTGTTTGGCCATCAGTCACAGACTGAGGTCAATGGAGATGGGTCCTTTCATGTTGGCCAGGGCTGCTCAAGATCTTGCCGGCTCAGGACTGCTCCTCTCTGGCCATGCGTCTGACTGATGTAGGGCTGTTTCTCCTGTCTGGCCACAGGGGAGCCTCATGGCTGCCACTTCTTTGGAGGGGCTGTTCTGTTCCATCTGGCATGGAGCTTGGGGGCTGCATCCAGCTGGCGTGGGGTTCGGGGAGCTGCATTTCTGCTGTGGCTGGAATGGAGCTCGAGGATCCTGTGCTCAGCATGGAGCTCTGTAGGCTAACTGACCTCAGTGTTACAGAAACCTCATGGACCCCCGAAATCTTTGCTCCTCCCACTAAAGCAGTCCTGCACAGTAGACTGGGAACCATTGAACTGCAGTATATGTTATAGGGAGCATGGCATATGATTTCAGTTAGTTGTTTTGCATTTGGTAGTGTCCCATAATTATAAAGTAATTACACAGTTGTAATGTTCTGTGCTTGTGACAACAGTCGGTTCATTGATGCTTACATACCAATTTGCTGTTTGCAGCCTGACTTGGTATTCCCTTCCTCCTCTTTCACTTTGTCTCAGGCTTGCTCTTCTATAGAGAACTCACTCAAGCATTTAATGTCCCAATAATGGGGATTTATTGCAACTATTATAGATAAGTACCAGTAATTACCTTTTCTCCAGAAGGAAACTGTTCTCTCAAGGTGCAGGTTATAGTAGATCCACACTATCTCGTCTTTCACAGAATTTGGGTAATTGTGCACCTGTTATCCTGTGCAGTTTTCAGTTGAAAAAGGAACAGAAATTTATTAGTTGTGGAATTTTGTGCACTTCTCTGAGGAGAAATGTGCCCCTTCCTGGGAGGGACAAGTAGCTTGGAAAACTCTGTAACCCTAGAAGAGTTCTGCCTTGACTTAGCCTGGGAGCGTGGATTTAAGCGGGGGGATTACTACAACTTAAACCTCTGGCAAGCAGTTATGTGCAAATAATTACTACTTCTCCCTTGACTGTACTTTCTATGTTGTGTTTTCCTGGAGGTCAGATTAGTTAATCATTATGGTCCCCATTGGCCCTAAAAATCTGAATTTCTCTCTTGTTGAAGTATAATATATTGTATTTCATTGTTGTGCTGCCCATTTTATCTTACTAAAGCTTCATGATGATCATCTTTGTAAGGAAATTTTGAGACAAGTCATGTTTGTAATCTCTAGTATGAATGATAACTTTTTGCTTTTTTTTCCCCCACTGGGTCTCAGAGAGTACATCTTGATACATAATGGTTAAACACATATGATGTACTACACATCTGTGGAGGAGAGATTCTTGCGTCTGCAAGAATTTTAAGAAAGCATGGATGTAAATGTTATCTGCTAGACTATTTCTTTGTGCACTTTCTCCCAACGTTCAAATGGGCTTTTATAATACAACTGCTTTACAACTCTTCCTTCCCTAAAAGCTCTTCCTAACTTCTTTATCATTTTAGATATACTTCCCTTTAAAGAAACTTATAAGACTTACAGTTTTCTCCATTATTCTTTCCTTAACTTATTTTGTTCTATGAATATTCTTTTTAATTATCATCCCTTCTGTCTTTATATTTATTCTTGAGTTTCAGGGGTTGTATGTGCATTTTCTACTTTTTCTTTTTTTCTGTATGTTTTTTGCATTGATTTTAAAACTCCAGTTCTTGTATTTAGTCTCTTACCTGTAGCTGCTCATGGTCTCCTGTTGCCAGTCTTCATATGTAGTGGTTTCTTATGAGATGCTCTTTTGTGCTTTTTCAAATATTTTGTTTGGCTTTAAGAAATTTTACAGTTTGAATCAGGAATTGTGTACTTTTTGTTATGACCCAATGTGTGTAAAATGCATGCATGAATGTCCTTTCTTCAGTTTATCTTTCATCGTGGGCAGAGCTTGCAAGTACTTCAGAAAAGGATGAGTCTGAGTCAGTTTTTGGAATCCATATTTCAAAGTGTTGTAAATACACTCTAAAATACGTGGCCTAAAAATTCCTATGCCAGTAGAAGTACTGGGGTAGAATTAGTAGTACAAATTTAAGGTCAGTTTGTCAACAGGTTCCCAAGATAAAAACCACTCCAGGAAGGCCTCTTTTTAAACTGTTCTAGTTTTTATTACACTTTGTTGCCCATACTTGGTGGTGAGGAGGGTGAAACTATGGGCAGAAGCTAAATAAAATTTATATTGCTCTCTGCCCTGAACTCAACTAGTGAATGACATGCCAAATAATGGATATGTTGGCACTATATAGACAACATAGTTTACATAGCTAAGTTTTCAGAGAAAATAAAACTGAGCTCTTGCTGTTAAAAGCAAAGAGTTAGTGAACAAAATCTCTGATAATACAGATATGAAGTGGGAACATACAGTCAGTCATACCTTATCTATGTATTTTGTCAGAGAAACTGTTTTCAGGAGCTTGGCAAATTGCCAGGAGTTCTTTGCTTCCCCTTCCTAATCTGTTAAGCCTTTCTGCATAAGCATTAGTATAAAGTGATCTAGGCTATTTGTGAGGTCCAAGTGATTTCTGTGCAACTCTGCCAGCATTGTTGCCCAAAAGAGCTGATGAACAGCGTGTCTTGGCACTGTCGAGAGGTGCTGTGCTGAGCAGGCATACACCCCAGAGCATTGATGTTCGGACCTTTTTCTTCAGGACCAAGTTAAAAGAAATCATTTAGTCCTGTAACCCAACAATTACATCTTTCAGCAATTCATTCCAGTCTTTTGGTGACAACAGCTGGTGGTGTCGTGACCCAGTACGTGAGGGTCTGTGACCCAATACTGGGTCCTGACCAATGTTCCCTGTAAGCTGCGCTGGCGCGCTGCAGCGCAGCCCGCCACAGCCACCAGCGCAGAGGAGGCTGCCGGCAGCCAGAGTCCTTCAACAGAGCTCCTATGGAGCAGGGAGTTTTGAAAACTCCCACCCAGACAAGCTCTAATGGAGCATGCCCAAAAATCTGAGCATGCTCCGTAGAGCTTCTCTGGCCCAGGAGTTAGGGCTGGGCCCTGCTGCTCCAGTCCAGCCCCAAGGTGAGTTTGTAGGGGCTGGGGGGGGCTGCCAGGAGCAGGGGGGTGATGCCAGGAGCGGGGGGGGTGGCTGCGTAGCGGGCCCTGTGTGTGTGTGTGTGTGGGGGAAGTGCAGCAAGCAACAAGAGTTGCTCAGCTGCCCTCTCCCCTTAGAGGGAACATTGGTGCTGACCCATGGTATGAAAACCACTGCTCCTAGACAGTGTTCGTTTTAAGCAGAAGATGATCATGGGCAGGGGGAAATGCAGCATGTTAACAATCCAAAGCCTAATTAAATGAACTGGGGCTTAGAGCGGCTTTATTTGCCCTGTATCTTTTTCCAGCTCCATGTGCTGGCAGCTGAGGAAGTAATATTCAACATAGACAAGTCTGCAGATTCTGCAGTGGCTGTTTAGCATGCTTTTGTAATCCTGGAGGCAGAATCAGGCTTGTCAGTACTTGGCAGTAGAGGAAGATTTCTGTTCTAGAAGAATTTGCCATTTTTTTTCTGCCTCCATGATTGCAAGTAGTTATCCAGACTTACAGCTGCAGAATCTCAAGATAAACTGTTAAACAAATAAAAATCTTTGGTAAAACTCTGACATGGCCAGGTTGGTGGGGACACCAACGTGCCTGTCTTGACCTTGTTCTTTTCTCTCGGCTTAGTGGTACTGCAGCTATGCCCTACACCAGCTACTACCTTCCTTTTCCAAGACTCTCACTGCTGCTTATGTAGTGATGCCCTTGGCTAGGCTGTCTTTTTGAAGTTGGGATCTCTGGATCTGTGAATATGGGTCTCTGCTGCCTGAGCAAAAGGACCATATCTCTTGGCTTGGAGACTGTCGGACCTCTACGCCTGGTCCAACCAATAAAGGGCCACAGAGATAGTGTCTGATATAAACACCTTCTGACCAGGGAGGCTTGTTTAGAGCTTCCTACTTGCATAGAAGTTCAAATCTCTTGTACAGGCCACCATGTATAATGACACTGCTGGTTGGATTGTCTTCAGGGATTCAGCCAGGACCTCCATCTAAAAGCATGAGCCTATGCAATTTGTGCTAAAGGACAACAGGAGCCAGATCTGAGCCAGCAGCCGCTCCTGGCCATGAGTGGCTGGGGCCGGATCGGGCCCAGGCTGCCAGCATGAGGAGCCCAATCTGGCTGCCGGATTGGGCTGGGGGCTGGGCTGCACAGTAGGTGTGGGGCCTGGGCTCTGAGTCCTTTTTTGGGGCAGTGACACCCTGAATACTAGTGTGTGGGGCAGGGTTCGGCAGCCTTTGCTGACCCTTGTGCTGGCCTGTACTTATCAGCCGTCAGCTGATGTTGGTGGCTCCTTCTGCCAAAAAAAAAAAAAAGCTGCCACCCCGTGAGAATTCAGTGGTGGCCACAGCCAGCGTGCCCTACTGCCACCAACAGCCATTGCGTTTGGCAGCAGCAGAGGAGGAGCCGTATTGAGCAGCTTCTTTCAGCAGGGGATGGGGCTCCCCAAGTGCACCACCGAAAGAAGTTGCCCGGAGCGGCTTCTTTAACTGGTGGCTGGTTCTCAGGCACAGCACCAATAGCCCCTCTGGGTGGCTTCAGGCAGTGGCGGCTGGGTGGGAGGTCCCCAGGCACATGGCTGAAAAAAGCTGTCAGGAGCAGCAGTTTTGATGGTGCTGTGTCTCTCTGAATCAGCTTGTGCGCCACTTTTGGCACGTGTGTTGGGGTTGCCAGTTCCTAGTGTAGGGGTGAATAGAGGAGTGCATTCATTTGCTGTGGTTTCCAGCCAGCATGCTGTACAACAGGGGTCTCAAACATGCGGCCTGCAGCTTCTAAAGTTATTCCCTGCAGCCCGCAACAACATTGTTGCTGCTGATATTTGAAATATTGTTGTATGGAAAGTTTTTAGCGATGTGGCCCTCAGGCTAATGTACCAGTCCTCATGCAGCCCAGCACGAGTCGTCATGTGGCCCTTGTGATTTGAGTTTGAGACCCCTCTTGTACAGCAACCAGAGCACTAAGTGGTATTTCCAAAAACCTCACTTTTTAGGAAAGCACAGATATCATATGACTGTGACAGGAACAGTTAGCACTTTTAACAAACATTTGTTCAGAGTGACAATTCTTGTGAAGAATATTTATGCAAAATTTATGGTTGAAAAAGCTCAGTTTATATTAAATACTATATAAAATGTGGTTTTAAATTTTGGGCATAGCTAATTTAGTTAAAGGAAATATTTGTACTTACAAAAGGTTTTCTGGTTTTATTAATTTTATTAAAGCTGTCTCTATGACAATCACCATACTACGTGAAGAGCTCTTTGGACCAAAGTCTGTCTCACTCTAATAATGTTGCTTTAAATTTGAACATGACTGTGATAAAATGGTCTCTTTACCTATGTAGGTTAATCTTTTCTATCACTGAAAGGCTGCTGAGTGGATGGATAGGACGGAGAGGTTTTGGTTTTGCCGTTGATAAAGAAATTCTACCCTTGGTCTTCTAAAGCTTATTGCTGGATTTTAGGTGGCAAAATTGCAATGGCTTTGCTGTGGGCATTAATCTTTTTGTGAAAAAAGGTTTGAGAAAATAACAGATTTCCAGTATGGTGGGAAAATGAGCATATTTGGCATGACAAAGTAACTTTATTTCTGTCTGTTTTACATAAACTAATAAAAGCGTAATTACCTTTCTTTAAGTCTAATAGTTTACTGCTACTCGATGAAAAAAATCATTAACTTTTTTTCAGTTGTATAAGTCTTGATAAGATTAATTAGAAATGACAAGTCTGTTTTCAAACAGAACAAATGATTTAATTTGGCTTTCCTGTAATGTAGGAGCCATGTGACCATAAATAAGAATTAGCTTAATATTATCAATCCTTTAAAATCTTGAGTCAGCATACAGTAGTTATAGTGAGTCACAAGGTTAAGTGTGCTATGGCCAGTGCAAGGGAAAAAATTGGTAAGTGGTTTTGATAGAAAACAGGGCTTATCATAACAACTTTTCAATATAAAAAGTGTTTGTGATGATGGATGTAGTTTATAACCTTTTGTAGAGATGTTTAATAATTGTGATACTGGAAGAGAAATTGAATTATATATGTTAGAACAAATAGATCATGATTAAGTAGCAAATTTTGTGTAATGTTTCTGAAAAGAGGTTGTTTTTTTCCCCCCTTTAGTTGATGCAGATGAGATTAAACGGCTAGGAAAGAGGTTTAAAAAGCTTGATTTAGACAACTCTGGTTCTTTGAGCGTGGAAGAGTTCATGTCTTTGCCTGAATTACAACAGAATCCATTAGTACAGCGAGTAATAGATATATTTGACACAGATGGGAATGGAGAGGTGGACTTCAAAGGTAAGATACAGTGCTCATACATGGGATGTTCGTATTTTATTAGAAGATCTGATTCTTGCAGAGTCTTAATTTTTGCTCTATGTATTTAAAAAAAAAAAGACATTTGTAAGAACAAAATGTGTGAAATCCACATTGAAGTTTAGGAGTGAAACATTCTTATAAACATATTTTTCTATGTTACAAATAGATAGCAATAAATTCCTCTGAATATGGATAGAAAATGGAATTAAATTTATTTATTCTCTATTTTTACCTGTAGTTGTATCTTGCCGTTTTCTAAAAACAAAAAAGAAAGAATGCTGATACCATGAAAAACAAAATACATTTCAGCTGAGTTCTGAAGTAAGAGAGAAAAGTACATTATTTAAAATATTGTTACTCATTGAGAGGGCGGACGCTGAGCTATTTCAGTGCCAAATTATCAGATATAGTATCTCTTTAATTTAGGGTCAGATTCTCAGAGTAACAAGTTTTTGTCAACTCACATTGAAATTAAATTAGCTATTTTCAGGACTAGGTTCAGGAAAGTCTTTTCTAACTTCTTCCTATGTGATAAGAATTTACCAGATTTCAGTTACATAGATATTTGATCAATAAAATAATGTGAAGAAAACAATAAATACAAAGTACATTCAAGTTCAAGCTGTTACTTCAGAAACTGAAAAAAGAAAAAGCCCACAACCATGAATTGGAATGTTTGAATTTTACAAGTGTGTTCTTCAGTGTCATCCTCCAAAACTATATAAATGTGGCATGTAATAACAGTGAAGATACACTTGTTAAAACAACATTGCAAGTGGGTGTTACTGAATTGTTCTTGAAATTATGAACTCTAATAATGTGGTTATCAAAAGCTGTAACAGGATTTACCACTTATATCAGATTTTTGTATCATAAAATGATGCAGCCATAATGTGTCTCATGATAGTGAATTCTGCTGTAGACATCTGGCTGTGTTTGAAGACTGGTGGTTTCAGTCCAGTTTTTGCTGAGCAGAGGCGACCAACTCACAAAAAGAATCACTGTTTGTGACACCCTGGTACAGACTGCAAGGCAGTGTGAGGAAGCCTGCATTGCTTCTCCTGTTATACCTAGTTCCGAAGGGGCGGCTGTGTTAGTCTAGTTTAGCCGCCAAAAAAAAAAAAAAAAAAAAGCAAGAAGTCCTGTGGCACTTAAAGACTAACAGATTTATTTATCGCATGAACTTTCGTGGGAGAAAATCCCACTTCGTCAGACACTGTGAACTGTAAGTTCCCTCTCTTAAAAGTGTCTGACGAAGTGGGATTTTCTCCCACGAAAGCTCATGTGATAAATAAATCTGTTAGTCTTTAAGTGCCACAGGACTCCTTGCTTTTTCTGTTATGCCTGTATTTACTCTAGAGAAACTCATTTTCTGAAATCAGTCTAGCACAGGAGTTGGCAGTTCCCAGCATGAATGCCAAAAACATCATGAGATGTTTTTTAGCAGCACAGGGTGTTTCCAAAATTGCCACTCCTGCCACCAAGACCCCCTCTGGGTGGTTTCTTTTGGTGGCAGGAGGAGAGCAAGTCCCCAGGCATGTTGCTGAAAGCTACTCTGGGTTGCTTCTTTTGGGAGTGTGCCTGGGGGACCCCCTTTTTCCCCCAGCTGCAGCTGAAAAAAGCTGCATTTGATGGGGTGCCTGCACCACTGCCCTCCTCCCTCTCCCCTCCCCACTACCAAACAGTTAGAAGTGTCTTCTAATGAGTTAGTTATGCTTTCATAAGGATGTGGAGAACGCTGTTTCTTCTCAAGGTAAGCTGTGTTCTTGGAACATTCTCAGTGTAGGTTTTATTTAAAAAAAAAAAAAAACCACACACCCACCTTGTTTCTTCTGTAAAATTTCTGAATATTCTGGTTTCTTTTTGCGATGAACAGGGGTTTAAATATATATGTACACACTGCTGACTTGTAAATGCTTTTCCTGCCCTGTATTCTTCAGAATTCATAGAGGGAGTCTCCCAGTTCAGTGTCAAAGGGGATAAGGAACAGAAGTTAAGGTGTAAGTACTTTGATTTTATGACAGCTTTTCTGATATTTTTCAAAAATAGTTTGTTTTTAAACAAAACACTGGGAAATCATTGGGGTTTGTGTTCTTTGGCAGAAGATTGCCTCAGGCAGGACAGGTTGGAGACCGTCTTGAAGGAGCTGGGACTCAACTGTTGAGGAGGTCATTGGCATCTTCACAGAAAGGGATGAGCATGCTGCCTTTGCAGCGTTGTTGCATTTCCTAGCGATCGAGCAAAACAAAGTCCTCATGCTTTTTAGATTCAAGGGGTTACAAATAATGCATGTGATTTTGCTTATAACATATGGAAATCAGATTTGATTTTTGCTTATACAGTACAAGAACCTCAACTGTTCCTGCAGAATTTTGACAATGTATCTTTCAGCGAAGTAATGTGCTTAAACCTTTGCCAATAATATATGATATGTTATATATGGATGTAGAGATGGAAATTGTTCCCAGGCAATATTAAAATTCACTCTCCTTTATCAAGCCTCCTGCCCCTAGATTGAGACCATACCCAAATGGCTCGCTATAAGCTGACAAGTTGGAGTTGTTCTTCATTTTGTCTCTAATACGAGTGTTCCTGCATATCGTGTATTTTTTGTTTGCTGAAATTTTTGTTGCTTCTTAATTTTGTCAGTGTTAGTGGAATAGTTTCATGCTCAGGGTTTGTCTACATTTAAAACACTACCATGGTGCAGCTGTGTCACTGGAGATGCTACCTATCCTGATGGGAGAAATTTTGCTGATTATGTAGGTAATCCATCTCCCCAAGAGGAAGAATTTTTCTTTCGACCTAGCATTGTCTACACTGGGACTTAGGTCAGTTCAGCTACACTAGTCAGAGATGTGGCCCTGGACAATGTAGTTAAACCAATCCATTTTTCTAATACAAACTATGCCAGGGTGCTAAAAATCTCATACCAAAGGCTTAAATACATTATAGTAGAATTGTTCACTGTACTGTCTTAGACCAGTGGGAATGTTGTGTCTCAGAATTTATAAATTCATGATTTAAAAATCAAAGTGACTTTACTGAAAACAATGGAAAATCTTTTTCCTTAGTTGTGCACACAAAATATACAGTTAAAGTTATGTATCTGCCTTCTGATAAGTGTTCCATTTAATGGAAATTATTTTGTAAGCAGATCATTGTTGCTATTTATTTTTTCCTTTAACACATGTTCTGCAGTTGCTTTCCGGATTTATGACATGGACAAAGATGGATTTATCTCCAATGGGGAGCTCTTCCAAGTGCTGAAGATGATGGTTGGGAACAATCTCAAGGACACTCAGTTACAGCAGATAGTAGACAAAACCATAATTAATGCAGATAAGGATGGTGATGGAAGGATATCCTTTGAAGAATTCTGTGCTGTAAGTATTCTCTAATTTTAGAAAATCTAGTTTGATCTAAAGAGGCCCCCCCCATCCCAATTATATTTAATAACAGACCATTGATGTTGTCTTACAGTAAGTAACATTCATCTTAAAATAGCTGACTGCATTATTCAGGATACATACATTTTTGTTTAAATCAAACCTGGCTATAGAAAAAAAGTTAGCAAAATGTTGTGCTGCAAATACAGTGAACTAATTTTTTGCATGCTTTTTGTTGAGAGGTATAAAAACCTGATTGAAAACTACCTTGGCCTGGGAATTGCTGCACAGCAGAAGTGTACAACTTCTAGATTGAGGTGTCTGGGATTCCAGGCTTTAAAATGGTAGAAAATAGTGGTTCCAAAACCCTGTTTGTGGACCATTAATGGACCATAGAACATTGGCTGTCCATGTTTTCTTGCAGCAAAATTCATTGAAAGTAGATGGAAAAGTTTGTGTTGTGTTGTGTTTTGTTTTTAAATCATTGCCTTTTCATTTAAGAAGTCATTAGAATAGCCACAGGGACCATTTGTGGGCATGAATGGGAAGGGGGACACTATTTACAAAAACATGGAAGAGGTAGCCTGAAAGAGACTTACAAAGGTGTTTAACCGAATCGTACAGTTCAAGGCTGGAAGGGACAATCAGGTGATCTAGCTCGTCCTCTTGTATGTCACAGGCCATCATCACTATGTGAGATTGGCCATACGGAGTCAACCCAATAATCCACCTAGCCCAATATTTTGTCTTCCTACAGTGGCCAATGCCAGTTGCTTCAGAGGAAATGAACAGAACAGGTCATCAAGTGATTCAGCCTGTCAGCTGTTATCAGCCTGTGGCAAACTGCAATCTCTGTATCCTCACTAATAGACTTCAATGGATCTATCCTCCATGAACTTATCCAATTCCTTTTAAAATCCCATTGTAGTCTTGGCCTTCACAGCATTGTCTGGCGAGGAATGCCACATTGTGACTGTTGTGTGGAAAAAATACTCCCTTTTGCTCAACTCAAACCTGTTGCCTATTAATTTCATTTCGTGACCACTAGTATTGTCACTTCATTTTCTTTCTCTGCACCCATTGTGATTGTAGAGATTTCTCTAATATCACCCTTTAGTTGTCTCTTTTCCAAGATGAAGGGTCCCAGTCTTATTAACCTCTCCTCATATGGAAACTTTTTCATACCCCTAATCATTTTTATTGCCCTTTAATGTATCTCTTAGAATGCCTAATACATCTTTTGGAAATGGGGTGACCAGATCTGCATGCAGTATTCAAGATGTGGGCATGCCATGGATTTATAAAGAAGCAATATGATATTTGCCATCTTATTATCTATCTGTTTCCTAATGGTTCCCAGTATTCTGTTAGGCTTTTTGACTGCAGATGCACATTGAGTGGATGTTTTCATAGAAATACAATGATTCTGCTGTCTCTGTTTTGAGCAGTAACAGCACATTCAGACCCTGTCATTATAACCTGTATAGTTGGGATAATATTTTCTAGTGGACATTACCTTCCATTTATCCACATTGAATTCCATCTGCCATTTTGTTTCCCAGTCTCACTTGATTTTGCGAGATCCCTTCGAAAATCTCTGCAGTCTGCTTTGGATTTAACTATCTTTTTTGTCATCTGCAGATGTTGCCACCTCACTGTTTACCCTTTTTTCCAGATCAGGTATGAACATGTTGAACAGTACTGGTTCCAGTATAGCCCCACTGGAGAGTACTGCTATTAGGATGGTGGCTCTCTCCATTCTGAAAATTGATCTTCTGTTTTCTGTCTTTTAACCAGTTACTTGTTCAGGAGAGGATGTTCCCTCTTATCCATGACTACTTACTTTGCTTAAGTGCGCTTGGTAATTTGTCAATGATTTTCTGAAAACCTAAGTACCCTATATCTACTGGATCACCCATGGCCACATGTTCTTTTGATCCCCTCAGAGAATTCTGGCAGGTTGGTTGAGGCATGATTTCCCTTTACAAAAGCCATATTGGCTTTTCCCCAACGAATCGTAGTCAGCTGTGTGTCTGATAATTTTGATCTTTACTGTAGTTTTAACCAGTTTGCCTGGTACTGAAGTTAGGATTACTGGCTGAGATTACCTTTAGAGGCTTTTCTGAAAATTGGCATCATGTTGGCTATCATCCAAGCATCCGATACAGAAGCTGATTTAAATGATAGATTACATACCACAGTTGGTAGATCTGCAGTTTCACATTTGTGTTCCTTCAGAACTCCTGGATGGATACCCTCTAGTGACTTACTGCTGCTTAATTTATCAGTTTGTTCCAAACGTTCCTCTAATGACACTTCAATCTGGGATATGTCCTCAGATTTGTCACCTAAAAAGAATGGCTCAGGTTTGAGAATCTCCCTCACATCCTCCTGCTGTGAAGATCGATGCTAAGAATTCATTTCAGTTTCTCCACAATACCCTTCTATTCTTTGAGTGCTGCTTCAGCATCTTGATTGTCCAATGGCCCCACCAGTTGTTTAGCAGGATACCTGCCACTGATGTACTGAAATACGTTTTTGCCATGAATTTTTTAGTTTCAGTTAGCTGTTCTTCAAATTCTCTCTTTGAATTTGAGGAAGTGTTGAACACTCACCTACTAAACACAACCACCAAAATGAGAGCTAAGTGTTACAGTCCCCAGGAGACTAGAGCATTATGTGCAACAGGCAGAGAATCAGAAAGATCAAGATGCGCCATTACTTAAGGCTTCCAAAGTGGCAGGAAATAAATGATCAGGTGAGAGAGAGCCAGATAATTCTGGCAGGTGATTTATGCTCATCCTGCAAAGGAAGGTAAAAATCCATATGGTTACTGTCAATCTGTGGGGGGTGAGGTTTCTTCCCATTCCCACATATGATGGTCAGTTAGGCCTTAAGCACATAAGAATCTGCCAGCCCAGCCCAGCACCTGAGAGGGATGATGCTCGATGCCTGCCGTTAGCACGCCCTTCCAATGTCCCATCTCTGATGCTTCAGAGCAAGGGGATTTAAAACTCCCCAAAATAACCACTCCTATACACCGGGATTGGGGAGTGAATCTCTTCCTGATTCTTGCCATTGGCCAGCTGCAACCCTAAAGCAGGAACTTCAGGAACATAAGATGCAAATTGGGAATGAGCCCCACAGCTGCTGAGCTCTGCCTCCTACATTCGCAGGCATCCCCATCACAGAGCCTCACTCAGAGACTTCTCCAGTTCTGTCAAACTTGTTTGCTCCCACAACTCCTATTGGGAGGCTGCTCCAGAACCTCACCTCTCCGGTGGTTAGAAACTTCCTTCTACTTTCCAGCCTGAATTTGTTAGTGACCAGTTTAATATCTAAATCTATATCTTTGCTCACATTGTCCTTTGAGCTTAATTAAAGACTGTAGCGCTTCACTCCTCCTGATCTCTGCTCTCCAATACAGCAAGCAGTCATCCCCATGCCCTTCTTTTTGCTCAATGAAACAATTCAAGCTCTTTGTCTCCTCTCATACAACAGGCCTCCGTTCCCCTGGGCATTCTAATAGCTTTTCTCTGCTCCTGATCTACTTTAAATTCATCTGCCTTGAATATGCATGACCGCAATTGTGCACAGTATTCCAAATGAGGTCTTACCCGTGCCTTGTACACTGACATCAACGTTTCTCTCTGTCTGCTGGAAATGCCTCTCCAGCTACATCCTAAGATTGCACTTGCCTTTTTCAAAGCCACGTCCCTTTGGTGACTCATAGTTATCCTGTGATCAACTCTGCCCTCCTCTCTGCCAAGAAAACTGCATAAAATACTAGTTTGTATGGCTGGTAAGAGGTGGCATAACAAGCACTAAAATAACTTTCTGATTAGATTCTTTCTTCACTTAGATTTAATGCCGAGGCATACTGTGTAATGAATGAGTAAAGCATAATCCTGACACCCAACATGCTGGGCATTTCTGGCTTCACTGAGGAAACACTCAGATGATCATGCATGAATAAATATACATGTGTATGTGGATTTTATTATATTTAAGTGACATATATGGAGGTGTGTAAATCTGGATAGCCTGGTATACAGTGAAAAAGAATTGTGCCCATGTAAGCTGTTTGTGTGAGGTTATCTCTCTGGTTCAAATACAAGTGATTCATTTTTATTAAGTATGGTGTATGAGTTGATTGCAGATTTTGAAAACAGTCTTTTATAGTACCCAGGAACTTTCTTAAAGAATGAAAATCTGTTTTTCATGTTCGTTTTATTAATAAATGGTCATGTGGAATTTTCCCAAACTTCAACATAAAAATGATTGTATTCTGGAGTAAGACCAACATTAAAAATACAATGAGTATATTTTCCAGTAATTTTATATGCATTAAAACAAATAAGGAATCCTGTGGCACTTAAAGACTAACATTTATTTACTGCATGAGCTTTCATGAGAGAAAATCCCACTTCATCAGATGCTTTGAAGATGGGAGGAAATAAATGCAGGGAAGTATAAGTCATAGGATCAGGTCACACTGTAACAGCAAATCAAAGCTGTTGTTAATATTCAAACACTGGGGAACAGCATTGAGAGGAAGATGAGGTCACATCACCTGTTGTAATGAGGAAAAAAAATTCCAAAGTCCCTATTAAGCCCTGAAGCAATGCAGTCAAATTTGCAAATAAATTCAGACTCGGCAACTTCTCTTTGAAGCCTTGATCTGATATTTGTCTGTCTGGGCACTGCAGTTAGTAAATCATCAATAGAAGAATCAGGAAGATTGAAATGCTGACCCACTGGTTTTAGAATGCTGTGATTTCTGATGTCAGATTTGTCACTTACACTTCCCTGCATTTATTTCCTTCTAGTCTGGAAAAATCCCCCATCTTCAAAGCACCTGATGAAGTGGGATCATTTTCCATGAAAGCTCATGCGATAAATAAATTTGTCAGGCTTTAAGTGCCACAGGACTCCTTGGTTGTTTTACTGAACTCGGCCAACACGGCTGCCCCTTTGGCACTTATATGCATTAGTAACAAGCTTAAAATTATTTCTCTCCTCAAGCATAAACAGAACAGTGCCACCAATGTATACTGAAATGGATGGTGTCTTTGTTCCCTTTTACATTTTTCACATTTGCTGTTCTCTAATTGTACATATATTATCCTCAGTTTCTTTTAAAGTGTTTCTCTCCATTTTGCCTTTGCTGTTTGTGTTCTCTCTCTCCTTCAGTTTAAAGCGTGTGGATTTATGCGTTTTTTTTTTTTGTTCTGTTCCCTACCCCAGCCATTCCTTTCATCCCACCTCTCTCCATCTCTTTCTCCATTCTTAGCACTGTTCTTTGCTTCCCCTCATGGCTTTTCTCTCTCATTTTGTTGATTTTTGATGTGTCCTCCACCTCCATGATCATTTTCCTTTGGATCTCTCCCTTGTTGCAGCCGTACAATTTTTCCCACTTCTTTGCACACCCAGTTCAGCTGCTCATGTGCCCATCTCATTTCTGCATCTTCCTTACTTTCTTGAACATGTATCCTGCTGTCTTTGGACGCTCCCACACCCCTTTTGGATGCTCCCCATATTTTTTGGCACCCTTTCTTTTACCAGGGATGCTGGTGGGTTTCACTGAACTCCTGGCTGCTTATGTCAACTTCCACAGATTTAGTTTTCAGTCCACAATTTTCCTAGTCAGGGAGGTGTGTGTGTTTGAAAATCATGGCTGAGAAATCAATTCATCGACAAGTATAAGTGGATCTAAGAGAGAATAGGCTGATATGATTTATTCTTTCTTCTGGCTCTCTCACTGTGTGAAAGGCACTGGCACTGATTCTCTCCATAGCTTAAATCCCTTCATGTTACTTGTGAATTTGACCTACTTAGGCTGTAGAAGTGTAAGCTGGTGTTCTAAAAAATAGTTGCAGGAGAAAAAGCAACTGATCAGAGGTGTAAAGTGTTAAAAATACACCTACTAGCACCCCTTTGTTTATGTGATATGCTGTTCATATCCTTTTACTAGTTTAGTTCTCTTAACTTCAGCTGTTTTCCATTCCTGTTCCAGGTTGTAGGGGGCCTAGATATCCACAAAAAGATGGTGGTAGATGTGTGACTCTTTAAAGTACCACCCAACACTTTTGCTTTCTTCTCCATCTCTGAAGATCTGCTCAAGACGTCCAGCAACGCTCTCTGTGTATTTAAATGGAAGTATTTTTCTCTGTGAAGCCACATTTTCCAACATGAGCCTCATGAAGCCAACTAAGTGTTATTGAACTTTTATTCTCTCAATAACTCAGTGTAGCACTTTAAAGTCTGAAGGACAGCAAGATGGAAAGAGCATATCAGTGTGGTGGAGAAAGGGAAGGGGTTGGCTTTTTAATTTATTTTTCTTCATCTTTTATAACAAGGAAATATCTATCTATATATATATGTGTGTCTATTTATATATAGATATATATGTAGCTTTCTATATGTAGTAGGTAGATGGGCTTTAATTTAATATACTTGATTCAGAAACAAAACTAGAGTACAAAGTGCCAAGCAGAACATTAACAGTTCAATATATGGATATACATCCTTACTTTTATTTCACACAGTTTTATATATATATAGTAGAAGAATGTAAAAATTTAACGGGGTGTTAGATCAACTGTTTTCCTTTTCCTGTGACTGTTCAGATGTTTCTATATATTGACTGGCTGACAAAGCATTGCTTCCTGTTAATTTACCTTAATTACATTTTTGTAACACAGGAGACTAAGTTTATTTATACCTGTTAATATATTACCAGGGACTGTGTCTCTTTGCTAAGTAACTTGTAGTACAACGTTGCTTAATAGTATGAGAAAGTAGAGTTTAAAGCTAATGCCAAGAAGTAGTCCTTGTGTGCATGTAGTAACTGCACAACGCTTATATGGTCACTTCATTCTGCCACCTACTAACCGGGAGCAGTTGCATCTACTAAATAGCCCTCAGGATATATAAATCAGCCATGAGATTCATTTCTGATACAACAGCTGAAGGTGTTTGATGCATTCACGCTTTCTCTTGTGCTTAGCTTAATGAAATTTAGGATTGATACAATTGTGCAGGATTCCCACTTACTTTATACATTGTTTAGTAAAGATTATAAAATGTTTCTTGCCACTAAATTTGTTTCAACTACAATAGTTTCCCTTTTTTCATTTAAAAAAGTACTACAGGTAGCATAAATAACTGGTAATATTTTATATATATATATCTATATCTCTATATATATATGTATATAGGATTCATACAGGGGAAAAATCTTGTTAACCTATGCCATAGAGGAGGCAAACTTCATATTATCTAAATTTATACCTCTTCCTCTTCTCCAGTCCTTCACTTGGAGAATTTTTTTTTCTTTTCTAGACTTGTCCATATCATGATTTCTAATGGATGGTAACTTGATATATTTGTGTGATATAAAAGTAGCAAGCCATGTTTTACAACTTTATATCATCCCTTCCCTTTTCTGCAATGGTACTATTGGCTGGAAGAAAAACATTTACTAGGTTTTAGGGTAGTTCATCTTTCCTGGATAGCAGTTTTTCTATTAAAAATGTTTTATAATCAGCAGTGGAAAGGGCAGGTTGTATGAACCTACTTAAATGGAGCACCTGTCTGCCATAGCTGTTCCTTCAACTGAGTGCTGCACATCATGGGCTCTGTCTGTGAGAGAGAAATCCAGGTGCTTGGTGTCCTTGCATGACATGAAGTTTTGCATGTAGATCGAATTGAAATGTTCCTCTTGTTTACATCATTTGCATAATTTAAAAAGATAATGTTGCCAAACTTTGGTAAATGTTAATGTTCAAACCGAAAATCTCCACTACATGTAACTTTCTTCCTCTGGATCAGTACGTGGCTTATAATCCCAGCCAGTGGTTGTATCTGTTCCATTGTCAACTGCCATGTGCTCTGCTTTGAGGGGGAACTAGTCTTTTGTGAATTTTTTGTACATAAGTATTTGTTACAAACATTTTAGAGCAAATGCTTTCTATTTCTCTGACTTGCTTGTGCATATCTCAGCTGGCGTTATAGAAAATAGTGCTAATGTTATTTCCTTATTGGGGGGGGATGAGGTTTTTTTTGTTTTGGTTTTTTTAGTTTGTGTGGGGGAAATGGTTTATGTTGAATGTTTAGTTTTTTCTCTGCATGCAACATCATATATTGTGGGAACTATAGGACCCTTCATACTATATGAATAAAAAAATAAAATATTTGAACCGTGCCAGCGTTCTAAATGTTTTTGTTGAGCTTCATGTCTTGTGATTTAACCTGACATTTTCAAAAATGAATGTTGCAGAACTATGGCTTCCATGTTTGCTGTTAGTCTAAAGAAACTGCTGAAGAACACTATAAAATTCCTATTGAAACCTCTGTGTGCTGGAAGATGCAAGCTGTTAACGGGAAGAAACCTTGTTAGTCTTCCATTTGCAATGTTTCAAAGCCACCTGCTCCCCCCACCCCTGGGGCACATGATTCTGTAAAGGTTATTTTCCTCCCATATGTTCATCTGCCAATCCAGTGGACATTAGATAGACAAAGTGGGTGAGGTAATATCTTTTATTGGACCAACTTCTCTTGGGCAGACACACAAGTTTTTGAGCCACCCAGAGTTCTGACTCCCAAGTCCCACCTACATCAAGACAGCTCAAACATTTTTGTGGTGGTAAAAAGCAGCTCTAACTTAAATGCAGGGATGACAGGCATTTTGGAATGATCTTTGTACTCAGAGGCAGGTGGACTACTCCTCAAACTAAATTGTCTGATTTCTCGCTTCTGAAAAAAATCCTTCATCCAGAAGCTCTTGCATTTCAACTGTAGCCTTTGATCTGCCATTTCGGAAGCAGCTCTTGAGGAGCTAGCCCAGTCTGGAATGAAGATTATTTTTTTTTTTCTTCACTGTAGCACCCGATGCTTCTTTTAGAACAGCTTCCTTTCAGTGCATGCTTACCTCAGGAAAACTGTGACACAAGCTATTCTTTCTACTACACTCAAGGTTGATGGTATGTAAAATAGCAGTAGTTGTTTAGCTTAAATGAGTCTAGCCCTCATTGGTTTTAGGACAAGGAGGTCTCAGCCCTCTCCAAAAACCGAGTCCTAACATATATAAAAGATAAAGATAAAGAACAGACAGCACTGGGATGAAGTTTGGCTGCATAAACCAATCTTCCATACCCTGCCATCCTTACTTCTGCATCATATTTGACCTTTCGCTCTTGCCCCTGCAAACTCCCCTTTGCTTGCATGTCTGTTACATTATAAATTGGTTTGTTTTGCTGATCTCACTCTTCAGATTGTCCAATAGCTAAAGAATTGCAATAAGCTACAGACCAATCAGGCCCTCAGCCTCAGTTTGACCTTTTTAGTCAAAAACAAATGTGTGATACTACAGTGCCCCAAGTCCAGTCTCTTTAGTGGTGATAACACATACCTATGTTGTTTAAGAATGACAGATGGATTATTTTATAATACTGTGTTGTGAAAAAGATGTAATTTTCTAAAGCACTGGATAGCTTGTAGTTTACAGCATTTGCTGTTTTGTATATGCATGTGAGACCCTCTTAAGTTTAAGAACACCTGAGCTAGGGAAATGGAAGTTAGAACAGGGCTCACTGCCTCTTTGGGGGTACAGGTAGAGAGGCAGAGGAAACCACTTGATGAAAACACTAAAGGGGCAAGAGTCAGCCTGGGGAAAGGAAAGGAGTAGAGTGGGATGAGAAGCTAGGGCCAAGACTAGGGGTTGGACTGCAACCTGTACTCTTGTGGGTCTGGAGTGTGAATTCATGTACCAGCCCTAGAAAAAAATTGTTTGCTTTTTATAAAAACTTAAGTTACATTAAAGCCAAGCACTCAGGAGAGGGAATTCAGTAGTTGTTTGCCACAATGTAGGTGGTGACAGTCCCCATGGGAAGATCTTCCCTGTGCTGCTGCTATGGGCCCCACTGTGCCTCTACTCTAGTAACCAGTTGCCCCTAGGTCTTAAACCAAGTTCTCAAAAGTTCATCATCATGAGAGTCTATCATCCCTCTGCCTCAGCCCTTCACATGTGTAACATGGAGATAATGCCCTGCCCTTCTGCAAGCTGCACTTTTTCTTTGACGAGCTGCATGTGGCTCCTGAGCCACAATTTAGCCATGCCTGTTCTATAGCAATAAGCACCACAGAAAAGTCCAGGAAGGACTTGCCTTTGGAGCTGAGTGTGAGTATCATGCAGAAAACAAAGGTGTGAGTCCTACAGCAAACAATTGAGAAACTAACTAGTGAATTGCTGGTCAATCAGAACATCAAACTGTGCAATGAATGAGGAAGGGGGTTTTGGGCTAATGCAATTTAAGGTGTCTCGCACACCCCCAGCAAGGCAAATAAAGGTAAGTAAATCATTTTTCAGTGCCCTTTACTTTAATCCTTCCCTAAGCATCCCCCAGTTCTGCAAAATCCCTTGAAGGGATATCACCAGTGCTGCACAGGTCTATTTGCCATCCTCTTCTATAAATCATGTTTTGACTGCAGCCATGTCTTCATGTAGCTGTCTAGGATGACACCTGGGGCACTTTCTGCATTGACAGCATTCTGAAAGATGCATGAGTAATTTTTTTTACCCCTGCAAGATGTATTATTTTGCATTCACAGACAACTTACCTACTGTTTCATATTCAATTAGCTATAGCTTACTTTTCCAAGTGTCAGTTTATTCAATATATCCTTGGCAAAATGCTCAGTGATCCACGATTTTCTGCATTTTTCCAGAGCCATTTGTAAATAGCTGTTTTTAAATGTGATCAAATTTTTTGTTAACAGCTCAGTCATTTCATACCTATAACTACTTCACATGCATGCCACATGGGCCTGGGGACTGTTTTTTTTAGTTCATTAATTTGCTCCAGCACCAGACAATCTGATAGTGCAGCTTCATTAGCAGAGAAGAGGCTGCCCATCACCTTCAGTAAAGAATGATTCAAAGAAAGCCCTCGGACACGATCCAGCAAGGTGAATGTCCGTTGAATTGCGCTCTTCCTGTTTAAGGATGTAACTATGGAAAATCGGTACCTGAGCTATCACCATTTTTGTACACTATGATCCAGTTCTGTGATCATGTATAATATGCCAAGTATGATGGGATTTTGATCACCAGCTCCTATATGCGCACAGGACCTGCATGATGTTCAGTCAAAGTAGTCCAACTGCTGCCAATGGCCTGAGAACCAAGTTTATGCAAACTACAGAATCCAAATGCAGGAAGCAGTGTAAACTCAACTAGTCACTTTCTTCAAAAACAAAGACGTGTTCCTGCTCAGCAGCATGCTGGCTCTGAGTGCAAGATTCAATCAAATTAACCATCCTTTTTAGTTGTAAAGCATATGAGCTTTAATGAACATGAGGGTTTAAGTTAAATTATTTAAATATTGTGTCAAAAGATCAGACATTATGCCTGAATGAAAAGACTGCAAAAGCAGCCCACTTTTTTAAGCGTCCCAATCAAGTTAAAGGAGGCTGAGCACCTGCATACTTCATGCTGAACTTGTTTCTATACACATGAACTGTGTATTAAGGTCTCCAGCCACAATTTCTGTATATTGGATACACAGTCCTAAATTAGAGTCCCAGGTCTTAGAATCTTTCAGCTGCTCTGCTTGCCACAGCCCTAATGTTTCCATAAACTTTTGATGGTGGGCTTCCTGCAGAGAAGACACACAATTATAAAATGGCATTGACAGATTATAAACAGAAGTACACACTCTGCTTTAAAATTAAAGCTACCTTTGAAACCTCATGGTGTCTGCATTACTACCAAGATAATCTGTCCTGACTGAGAAGAGGCTCCAAAAGAAATTATCTTGTCAACAGATTATGAAGGAAACATTTAGGGTGCAACGACTCAGACTCCAATATAAAAGAGGAGAGGGCAGCTATGGGTTGGTGAAGCTGTGCAAATAGTTGTAAAACTACTCACATGCTGTTTACAAGCGATTGTTCAGCACAAATCTTCCTAGCTGGAGATGATTTAGTAGTCGGATTGGCAAATTAAATATTGGACACTATGCTGTTGCTAATTTTTCAACTTACCTGGTGTTATAAGAGATGTAGCTAGTCCTAACACAATGGAAGCCAGAAATAGGAAGTGTCACTAGTGAGTGCAGCCCTCTGAACATTCAAGACTCCATTCCCTTCTCTGCTTAGAGTGCAAAGTTGGGAGGTATATAAAGCAGGGAGCAAGCCTGCATCTTTATTCTGCAAGAAAGTACCTAGGAGCAAAATCTCTCCCCCCAACAACAGAGAAAAGCACCAACTCCACAGCAGTTGACAACTAGATGAGTAGGTAATATCAAATAAGTTCAGATTTAGAATAATCTTCTGGCAAAATAAAATAAAAATTAAGCCCTACTTAAAAGTAGCAACTAGATCTTATAATACAGCTCTTACAACAAATCAGTGTTTTCACACAAGGGTCAGGTTCGTTAACAGGGCTTACCTAAAATGAGATTGCAAATTGCTGTTCGTGCCATCTTAATATTCTGAAAAGATCCTAAAATATGAACTTTTCTGTAAAAAAAACAACAAACCAAAACAGGGTTAGTTGGGAGTTGCCCTTTAAGCATGTAGTTAACTTAATGGTACATTATTCAGGGAAATTTGAGATTCAAGGATTAATGGACCAGATCATTAGAATCCACTTGTACTTTGCTGCCAGGTGTGCATCATTAAGACACTTGGAACAAGTATAATTAGGCTAATGTTCTCTTTTCACTTTTTGCTACCAACAGCAGGTGTTATCTCTGTCCCTTATTTGCTGATATACAATTAATTTCCAATAGATGCTAGGATTAGCTCACGTGATGGTGTCAAGTTTGACTTGTTCTGCGATGAGAGCAGCTGTAATCAGGTTTAATAGCAGTGTCTGGACAAGAAACTGACCTAGAAGCCAAAGACGGCATTTCTCATTGAAAGAAAAAAGCATCCCAAACAACAAAAAGCTCAGTGTTATACTCTACCCTTTTGAATTAAACTTGTACATGTTCACATTTGCAGATGCAAACTACGTATCTGCCCCTCCTGTTACCATATGAAGATGCATCTTAATATTCTGACTTTCACTTGCAGGTCATTTTATTGGGAACAACTTGCATCTAGAAAAAAGGGAAGAGGCTAGGCCGCACGCCCTCTGGAAGCTTGTCCTTTAAAGTCTTTTCAAATATGGACACGTTAGAACAAGTCCCCATTAGCTCTGGCCTCATTTACTTCTCATCCCCAGATCATTCCATCAGGTAACTCTGATTCAGTCCTAAGTGGGGCTAATTTGTGCTTCACTTTAAATACGCATTTTCGTTTTTAAAGACCCTTCCATCTTTATTCCCAGAACAGGACTATCTGCCATGTGTACACTACATTTCAAACATCATACCTATTTGATTTTCCTGCAATTCTGGAAGACTAATTCCAGTGGACACCACTGAACTACCATCAGAACATGGCTTCCCCTACATGTTTGGCTTCCAGCCTCCAGTGATGTTACTGTGGATGCTGATCCTATCATCTGCCCCTAAGGAGCATTAAACTGTCATTACCACGTAGGCCAAGAATTCAGTCAGTCAATCACTTTGAAGCTGCCACCATTCATTGGTTTGCGAAGCAAGAATCCTGAATGGTCCCCATCAAAGTTTCACATTCTATTATGCCTACATTTACATGCACAACATGACATTCTTGGTTATTGCATCAAGGGCAGGAATCTCTGAAGGATCAAATACAAGTTTTAGGAATTGCACATTGCCTAGAGGAAAGTTTACTTACGAGTCAGCAAGAACTATTCGTGTCCTGGTTACGTTTTCTATAGTGAACTTGGTTTTTCCACCTTTTCCTGCTATTCTTCCTATTGCTCTAGAAAGATGGTCTCCTTTCAAAGGCTTGACTAAAGCAGAAGAGGAAAAACTATTTTATTAGCAAGTGACAATATGTATTTCTATAGAAGCTTTCAAGGTCTTGCAAGCCACTTAAGTTGCAAATTACCTCTGAAGATACAGAACCATTGCACAGGGATTATTTTATTCACTATAGTGGGACAGCAACTCATCCCAAAGGCAATGGTGTTTCAGAGGTGAGTACTGTGAACCCTATGTAAGATTATAACAGGAATCACTTCTCAAGTGATTGGAGAAAAGGACCAATTCCTTTGTGAGTTGGGGGAAGATCAAAACAAGAGACTGTGAATTTAACATGTTGGGTAGAACAGAATGAAATCATATGTCTAGGTTCTTATATGGCTCTTATTCCCTAGTATTGTGTATGCTCCACAGTGCATTAAGCAATGTAACCAACATCTTTCAGTTGTGGTTTGCATTCTGCTGCAGCAGTGTTTTGTAATGACAGGCTTCATTTTGTTCTTGTTTGTTTGCTGTTCTACTCAGCATTTCGATGAGTGGAGTTGAGTGTGTGCACAAAGGGTCAAAACACCACTGACACCTCAGTATAAAATCCAGAAACTATATATTCACCAAACCACCCAGAATGCCACTCTTCAAATTCACTGCACATTTCTTCCATTCTGTTTTCATCAAGATGCATCATCCATCATTTGACAGAAATAAGCAGCAGAGATTAGGAATGTAGGCTTTCAGAAACCAGATAAGAATTAACCTGACCAATCCCACATGCTGCTTGTAACATTAAGCAACATGTGATGCTTCAGGAGAAAGACAATTGTGCAACCATCACGCACCTACCCAATCTGTACTACTGCATACAAGATAAGAAGAGTTCTTTCCTGAAACAGCGGGAGCAGTATACACCCCTGAGGAAAATGACTTGCTTTTTCAAGATTGTGTGAAGAGTTACTGATTGTTATCCAACCCTTTAAAAAAGGCGGCGGAAGGGAGTACAGCAATATTGACCTCCCACAACAACGAACTATGTATTACAGGAAGCAACATTTCCACTGAACGATTTTGCTTACCCACCCTCAATTCAAGTGAAAAGCATCACTTGCCTTTGAATTCAGAATCAGCCTTGCACTGCTATTTATTTTCATTAAATATCTTCATAGCAGCTGTCTATTATCCTATGCAATGTTTAAAAATTTGCAGCATGTTTGCTAATTTTCACATTGCTATTTAGGCACCAAGCTCCTCAGGAGACGGTTGCTCTTATTTTGTACAGTGCCACTGATCAAATGCTACATGAGCCCAATAATCTTCATGGCACACAGGATCAGCCCACCTTTCAGCTACGATGTAACAGGGAGTGCTGTATTGAGGTCTAATTTTACTGTAACTGCTAATTTTGCAAAATAGTACTGTATCATCAAATACTTAAATTCAGGTACATACTATCATATGGTATCTCCTTGATTTAGGCTGTTTGCCTATATATTAAGTTGCAACTGATCAAGTTCTACTGAATATTCAAAGGCATTTTCTCTTGCGTAGAGAACCCAATGGCAACTAATGCACTACTGAAATACTGTAACACAAGACACTTACCATCTGTAACTTCAAAAGATTCTAGAAAAAGGTCATCTAACCTGACAAGAGCAAGAGCATCCTAAAACATTAAAAAAAGATTAGGTTATAACAAAACATTTAAGAATCTTTATCAAACTTTTTTGTTTGATATGTAAACAACAGAACAGATTCACAGAATGGCCTCACATTAATGCATTAAACAGCAACAACATAAACCACTGAAGAATTAGTCGGGTGCAGCCTATATTCATGTTTAAGGAACTCCACAGGAGCCCACTTGCTCTACAACCAATATACCACCTCCCACTGGAACATGCACACACAGATCAAGGACAGCCTGTAACCTGAAAAATTAAAATGAAGCTGGTCTACAACCCTGACAATCAACTCATGACTGACTTTAAGTACCAGAATACCAAGTACTTTTTTAAATCAAAAGACCTTTTAAAACAAACAAAAACAAACAAAACAAACCCCACTTTCAGTTAAGTATCACTAGATGGTCTGATTTCTTCTAAGTTTTTTTACTCAAAAACATATGATGGACATAAGCAAAACAGCAAAATCACACACACCTCTATGCCATAGAAAAATCAGCAGTGATTCCATCCTTTTGGGGTGGTTTTGAACTAAAATGTTCACACAACACAAAGCCCTCTCAGACTTCAAAAAAGTGAGCTTACTGTATCAGTGTGTGGGGCACCTAGACAAAACCTCTCTCTCATAACAGCATCCCTGTGCACAGAAGCCAAGGATATAAGCAAGCAGCCTTCTATTGCCCCTCCTTACAACACAATTTAGTTAGTGGCCTGAAACACAAGGTTGCTGCAACTCACCTCAACTTGAAATCCAAGAATAAATGCTTTCACAAAGTCAGCTGCTTTTGTCAGAGCACTTAGATCTTTTGTCTCTTTACAAGTCTGCAAGATAAACAAATGAAATTGTGTGTGACAGAGAGAGACCAGGGCTTGAGAAACTCACCTATTACTTTCTAGTTCAAGAACTAAGTCTCCTCATCATGCAGAAATACACCAGTGCCCCAAGCCATTCTTTCGTTTCTCTGATTTACTGCTTGGGTCCAAAGACCTGGGAATTCTGCTGAATTAAAACTGCTTTCAATAAATGTTGGCCCTCTATCATGATAATGTATGATGCTACTCAGCCCAGTCAACCAGTGCTGAGCAGCCTCTCTCCCCATCCAGTCAGTTTATGCCCAAGAAAGACTGAAGTTTTCCTTCTGGAACAAACCAAGAGCATCTCCAACAAAGAGCAGTAAGATACTACATAGTTTGATGACCACCATCAGCAGCTCCTCTCCACCAAAGGATAGTGAGGAATTTATATCAATGGAGTCTTTCCTATCATCTCCTTGCAACACAGGGATACATACATTGGGATTTCTACCAACAGCTACCAAGGACTCTGTGTGCAAGGAATCCCCAATTTTGACCAGGCTGAGTTTAAAGTTAATAACTGGAAATTCATGAAATTCTTACCTAGACATATGGTGGATTTTCTTAGATCAAGCTCGGTATCTTTTTTAAAGATACATCCTAGATCAACAAACTTTATGAGCTCGATACAAAAGTTGCTGAGTAAGTCATCCAGGAGTCAAGACTATTATCACAGTGATTCTTTGGGACATCTATCAATTTATGAGATGTCAGAATAACAAGCAGAAATGCAAGCCTGGGCAAGGAGTATGTCAAGAATAAAGTGGTAGTTTTGTGAGTCATCAGCTTAAAGGTGATGGTCAAAGTAATGAAAACATCTCTAAGTTAAAAAAAGAAAACAAAACAGTGAGCAATTACAGAGCTTGCGTAACCTTCACCAAAATCTGGAGAGGAGACTAAGACCTAGTCTATAATTGCCACGGTTTTTGGCAAAAGTCAAAGGGAGATATGCAAGCAGTGCATAACAAATTGTGAATTTCCATTCAACTCCCTAACACCTACTTACCGCGGTGAATCCATCGTGCTGTGTTGAAGGGGAATGCCCCCCCTTTGACCAAGTCCTACTCTTTTCAGGGGGTGGACTTGACAGGTCAATATCCTGATCAATGGAGTGGGTCTTCAATGACCCACTCAATCAATCCAAAAAGATTGAACTGATATGGCCAGCTTCCTGCCATCAATGTAGACTTGGCCTAAGAGGAAGACCTTCCACACATTGGGATTCCTACCTACACCTACTAGAGACTGTGTGTGCAGGGAACCCCCAATTTTGACCACGTTGAGTTTAAAGTTAATGACTGGGCATCTATGAGATGAGACACTAGAGACAGAGCAACACAGGAGGATAACCACAAAAGCCAAGGGTGAATGAAATTTCAAGACCAATTAAGACAGTCGACTTGTGAAGGAAGAAGAGTGGGAAGAACCTTGACAAATCTCATGGCTTGAACTGCATCATAGAAGACCCTGGTGACAATGGGAACTCTATTCTGGAGGCCTTTTTTTTTTTTTTTTTTTTTTTTAGCTTTTTTTCCTCTTCTTTCAGAGCTCTTTCTGAAGCATCAGGGATTGTTCATGGCTGAAGATGGGACACTGGACAGGGTGGGCAGCACTCACTCTGAAGTAGACTGAACACTCACTCTCTTTGGTACTTAGCTAGATGGTTCCTGCTCACTTGAATGTATAGCATTCACTATAAGAAGGAATATTCTCCCAGCTGAGACTGGCAATGACCTTAGAGGTTTTCCATCTTCCTCTACAGCATGTAGGTGCAGGTCACTTGCCAGGATTACCTGGCCATCTCACTCAATCATTTCCCTGCCACTGTAGGAAGCCCAAATATTAAGACAGATTGAGATGCATCGTTCCCCACGTGGTATTAGTAGCTGTGGGCTGTATTGTTTTGATCCAACTTCAATTGTTGGGGTTAGTGTACAGATGCTGGCAGGTGTTGGTGGCCTGTGATACGTCAGACTAGATAGATGATCTGGTGCTCCCTCCTGGTCATAAACTCTATGACTTTTATCAGAGCATAGTGCACAGAAGCAGAATTCAAGAGGGTCTAGGATGGATCTGGAAGGAAAAAGAAACCTTGCACACTGGTTGCAGGGAGCCTGAGTTCAGAGACGAGGAGGGAAAGAGATTCAGCAATAATTTGAGGGTGATATGGGACCAAAATATGCCCCCCGCCCATTTATTTTTTTTTAAATTAGGGAGGCCAAATCATGCTTTTACAGAGCAAGGAAAGAACCAAAGTATGGGGGTGGAGGAAAGACTAAGAAACAAAAAGGGCTGTGGTTACCAGAGCAGATGGAGGAGGAAAGCAAGCTACAAGTTCCAGTGAGATGCAGAACATGGTAGGGGTTAAGGGAGGAGATCATGCTGAATCTTAATCAGTGTTTCCTTTGATTGTGGGAGATGTTCAGGTTTTTTAAAAAGCAAAATTGATTGTACATTTTGTATAACATTTCAATATCGTTAATCTCGAGAGGACAGCAAAAAATGTAGCAATGCCTTCCTTTAACTGTTCAAACACATTCTTTAGTCTCATGAAGTATCAATTTATAAATCTCAAATTTTCAGAATCAGATGTAGTTAGTAAGTATACACATAAGATCTGTGACCAAGTCACAACTGTCAAAAAAATTCCAAGCATTGTATAATGAACACATTTCCCCAGGCTTTCCTGCTTTAAGTGTTCTAGTAACTACTGAACTAAGAATAAGATTTACTGATAAGAGAAGGAAGTTACCAATACCTTCCACGTTTTAACCCTTACATTTGAAAATATGGCTTTTAAGAAAGAATACAGACTACAGCTTGATAAAGGTATTACAACACGCTATAAATATAGTTACCCCTGTGTCAGAGGCTTAACACAAGCTTTGGACAAGCTATTAAAAGTTGTTAATCTGCCTAAGCAGTCAAAAAGAATGCTAGTTATGGCTCTAACTATCACTTTCTACCTCCCAAGTGACCTGAGTGCAGTCCATTAGACAGAAGAAACACAAGCTAAGTAACCAAGGTTACTTGTCTGATATGAATAAAAGGCATCATGAAATTTGGCAGCCCTAAAACCAACTTGCTAATTCAAACCAGGTACGTAAGTATTGCGTAGCCCTAACTATTTATAAAGCACTGCATTCTGCAGTAAGATCTATGATTGATCTCACACAAGACTTTTCAGTCACTGAAACTGATTTTTCTTCCCCCTTACAATGATTTCAAATTAGAGACAGCCTTTGCAAGTGAACATCGTCAGCAATTAATTCCTTTCCTTTTTTTTTAAATTGCTTTATGAGGAAAGTAGCTGACACCACCATTATGTTTTACTTTGATGCCATATGTTTTACAGGGCTCTACTTTAGTTTCACGTAGTTAGTAACTGAGATAACAAATACAAATACAAGAGATAGGAATAACCAAAGATAAGTTTTCCTAAGTTATATTTCATAACTCAGTTGAACTGAGGTGCTGCATGAAAATGCAGGGAGGGAATTTTCCTCTTACCTTGATTTCTACATTTCTTGTTTTTAAATTAAATCTGATTTGAAGTTGCAGGTGTTCTACAATAGGTGTGAAGATTTTCATCCAGTTCTCTTTCAAAGGGGTGTATCTGTTTGCTGGTACAGGAATTTTCCTCATTTCATCTTTTCCACTCTAGAAAGAAAAGGAAGTTTAACCTTTATGATTGTTCTTGCCAAAAAAAAATCCTGAGAGTGCTCAAACATCAAATCATGTTTCTGCCTTGAAGTCACCACACCAATGTAAATTTAGAAAGTGCAGTAAAACAAGTTTCTACCAGTCCTTTATTTATGATGGGTGAGATTAAGTACTCATACTTACTGGGAACAGGCACTACCAAGGAACTGGAGAGTTACTATCAAGACTTTTAAAAAAGCCAAAACTTCTTCCTGCACATGTTGTTTCCTTCTTGCTTAGGCCTCATCTACACTAACACTTATACCAGCAAAACTTCTGTTGCTTTGGAATATGAAAACAAACAAATCAATCAACCCACTGAGCAATTTAAGTTTTGCCACCATAATGGTTTGCGTGGATAGCACTCTTAGTGGAAGACACTCTCCTGTCGACGCAACGCAGGTACATAAGCACTCTTACAATGGTACAGTCACACCACAACAGCTGTGCCACTGTTAAGTTTAAAGGGTAGACTAGCCCTTGGATCCAGAACACTTCTCTTCAGCTCCAATTTAAAAAAACAAACAAACAAAAAAACAAAAAAAACCCCACACTCATCTTCGCTGGAGAAAAATCTCTGTGGAGATTAATACCACATCTACTCTGATGGCAGCAAATTCACTGCAGTTAGATTGATCTTTGTAGATCATTTCCAGAGGGGTAGCCACGTTAGTCTGTGTACAGCAATGAGAGTCCTGTGTAGTCTGTGTACAGCAATGAGAGTCCTGTGGCACCTTACAGACCAACAGATTTCTTTGGGCATAAGCTTTTGTGGGCTCCAACCCACTTCGTCAGATGTGGATCAGATAAGTGATCATTTAAGACCCACTAAGTTGATCCAGAGATGGACTTAATAAAACCGCCTGTTCAAGTGGCATCGATGGGAACACATTTCCCGTCAGTGCAGTAAATATGCTGCATCAAAGGGAACTTAAGAAATCAAAAGAAGTTACACAAGCTGTCTCTGACTTTTACCACCAGTGTAGATCTAGCCTAAACAAACCTACCATCCGGCTAAAGGAACAGAGAGAAACATTTTTAGATAGAGGAGCGACTTCTCAGTGGAGTTGTCATGCCTCACATTACTTTAGAGAACGGGTCTGCAACCTTTGCCAGCCCTTCCTCCACGATCCTCAGCTGGTGCTGGTAGCCCCCTCCACTGAAAAAATGTGGTGGCCACCTAAAAAATTCAGCAGCGGTCACTGCTGGAGTGGGAGTGCTTCCCAGGCAGGCCATGGAAAGAAGTCCAGAGTGGCTCATTTTGGTTGGTATGCCTGGGACAGAGGTCCCCAGGCATGCCATGAAGAGGCTGCTCCTTTCAGGGGTTCCCAGGCATGCTGAAGACAGAAGCTGTTTGGAGTGGCTCCTTTGGGGAGCATCACACTAGGGAAGAGCCACTCCAGGCACCTTTTTTTGGTGTCACATGGAGGCACAGGCATGGGGGGCAGGTGGAAGGGACAAAAAAAGTCACTCTTGGCAGCTTTATTATTCTGTGTCCCAGCTGCACCTGAAGGAAGCCACCAGTGACTTTTGGTGCTGGGTGGGAACGTCTGTGGTATGGCAGAGGGCGACCCACTGGTGGGACACATGCTCGGGGTTGCCTACCCCTGCTTCAGCTGAATGACGACAAAATATTGGCTTTTCTCTAGTTTACTGTCTGCATCAGCTATGGCTTCACATCACTGTATCCTGCTCAGGAGGTTACGGCTGGTGTGGGAGCACTTCCCAGGTATGCCACAGAAAGAAGTTGCACAGACTAGCTCATCTTGATGTGATGCCTGGCCACAAAAAGAAGAGGCTCCTTCCAGGGGTTCCCAGGCATGCTGCAGAAAGAAGCTGCCCGGAGTGGCTCCTTTGGGGAGCATCAGACTACAGAGAGGAGCCACTCTGGGCAGCATTTTTGCGTCACACGAGGGCACAGCCATGGGAGGAACCCCCTGTGTTGCAGCTGCACTCAAAGAAAACTGCCCAGAGTGGCTTTTGGTGGCAGAAGTGGCAATTTCTGTGGTACCACAGAGGGAGCTGCGAGCTGATCCGAATGGGCCCTGGAAATAGTGTAGTGGCTAGCACCTCTGCTTAACATGCAAAAGGTCCTGGGTTCAATTCCCAGGGGGTTGGACTCGATGATCTCATGAGGTCCCTTCCAGCCCTGTGATCTGACTGGTTTGACTGGCTCGGGTGTGACCATCAGCACGTGCTGGGGGTTGCCTACCTCTGCTGTACAAGCACATCCAAGATGTGGCCACAATGATTTCTTGCTTATCACTCATTACATCATCCCACTTCATTAGCATCTTCTCCATTGCATCAAATATAAACTTTTCATATTCAAAGTCCCTAATCATACCATAAAGAGAAGCGGCTCCTTTCAGAGGTCCCCAGGCATGCTGCAGAAAGAAGCTGCCTGGAGTGGCTCCTTTGGGGAGCATCACACTCCAGAGAGGAGCCACTGTGGGCAGCTTTTTCCTGTGTCACATGAAGGCACAGGCATGGGGGGACCCCCGTGCCCCAGCTGCACCTGAAGGAAGCCGCCCAGAGTGGCAATTTCTGTGGTACCGCAGAGGGTGCCGCGTGCTGCTCTGAATGGGCTTGGGTGCCGCCCGACAAACCCTTGGCTTTTCTACTTTAAGCCCTGCGAATAGTGGAGTGGCTAGCACCGCTGCTTAATATGCAGAAGGGCCTGGGTTCAAGCCCCGGGGGGTTGGACTCGATGATCTCATGAGGTCCCTTCCAGCCCTAGGATTTGATTGATTCTAGTTTTTACTTCAGCCCCCCCGTGAGGAGAAGGGAAGACGAACATCGCTCGCAGGGGGCCCGGACCAGGCCCTGCGCTGCCACAGGGCTAGGCGAGGCCGGGCCAGGCGCCCCCTCAGCCCGACAGCGAGCGGGCACCGCCGGGACGCGCGCGTTAGGCCCCGCGGCCCGGCTCACCCCGAAGGCGTCCCCGGAGACGGGCGGGAAGCTGGGCCGCTTGCCGGGCGGCGGCTGCCCCGTGTCCATGCGCTCGTCGGCCGCCCGCCGCTTCCGCTTGCTCCGCTGCGGGACCCTGACGAAGCCGCCGGCCGCGCCCGCGCCCGCGCCGCCCTCCTCCATGCCGCCCGGCCTCAGGCCACGCGAGCCGGCAGGCCGGAAGTGCGGCCCTGACGCGTGGCGTCACTTCCGGCCGGCGGCCCGCGCCTATCCGCGCGGCGCCCGAGCGAGGGGGCGAGCCCCGGATGTGGCCGTGAGGCCGGGGCGGGCGCGCGGCATGTCGGGGGCGGGCGCGCGGCATGTCGGGCGCGGGGCTGCTGGAGAAGCCGCAGGTGATCGCGCACGTGCAGCAGTCGCTGAGCTACACCGTCTTCGAGTGCAAGTGGGTGCCGTGCAGCGCGCGCCTGCTCTGCCTCGGCAGCCTGCCGCGCGGCACCGGCGTCATCCAGCTCTACGAGCTGCAGAGCGGCCGCCTCAGCCTGCTGTGCGAGGTCAGTCCCCCCGCTCGAACTGCGCATGCGCCGCTTCCTAGTAACGGCCGCCCGGGGCCGTTGGGTGCGGACCCTCGGCGTTCGATGAGCGCTGGTCGCTATGGCAACGCCGGGCGGGGAGCGCGCGCCTGACCCTGGCGCGCTGCAGGGGAAGCGCCGAGCTGCCCCCGGCCACACTGTGCAGGCGGCATCGGGGGTGGGCTGCGGGCCTGGGCCCTGGAGCATTGCAGGGCAGGGCCCCCTTTTCTTCTGCTTTTCCAAAGGGATAGCCGTGTTAGTCTAGTCCAGCAAAAAACAAAACAAAACAAACAAACAAAAAAAAACCACACAACAACAACAACAAAAAACAAAAAAAAAGGAGTCATGTGGCTAACAGATTTATTTATCGTGTGAGCTTTCGTGGGAGAAAATCCCACTTCGTCAGATCCAATCGAATCGCTGGATTGGAAGGGAGATGCTTCGTCTTCGAAGCATCTGACAAAGTGGGATTTTCTGCCACGAAAGCTCATGCGCAAAATAAATCTGCTCGTCTTTAAGTGCCACACAATTCCTTTTGCTTCTCACCCTGCAAACCAAATGCGGGGGAAAGCAATGGTAGGGCGCTCAGCTCTGGCAGCGGCGGGGTGCATGGACCCTGGGGGCCACCTTTTCATGGCAGTTTTTGCCCCAAAGTCATGGGCTGAAACGGGGAGCGGTGAAATGCCCGCTGGAGCAGACCTGCTTCAGTGGTTTTTAAACTTCTTTTCTTGCTTGGGAGCTTGTTGAAAAACCTAATTTATGCTCACGACCCAGCTGTTGGATCTTTGAGCAAAACAACCATGGAGTCCTGTGGCACTTAAAGACGGAGAAATTTATTTTTTTGCATGGCTTTTGGTGGGAGAAAATCTCACTTGGTCAGACACTTTGAGCATGGGCATGAAATAAATTTGTTAGTCTTTAAGGACCACAGGACTCCTTTGGTTTTTTTTGTTTGTTTTTTTTCACTGAACTACACTAAGATGGCTACCCCTTTGGATCTTTGAGCAAGGCATTTCATTCTTTCAGCGGGAGCAGCACGTGGTGCCATGACCCAGGACCTGAGAGTCTGCAACCCAGTACTGGGTCTCAGCCCTAAGTTTGAAAACCACTGACCTATTAGGTAGCAATTTCCAAAGGGATAGCCGTGTTAGTCTAGTCCAGCAAAAAAACCCCAAGGAGTCATATGGCACTTAAAGATTAACAGATGTATTTATTGCTTGAGCTTTCGTGGGAGAAAATCCCACTTCGTCAGATGCTTCGAAGATGGGTGAACTTACAGAATGGAATGAAAATAAATGCAAGGGCATGTAAAACACAGAATCAGGTTATACAGTAACAGCAAATCAGAGCAGCACCCGCCCACTGCTAAGACCCCTCTCCCAGCCCAAGGGGAGCTGGCACTGGACCCAGAACCAGCTGAATGTGGGCGACAACTAATGAGAAAAAGAGGGACAAGTGTGAGGCTACAGGGACATCGAGGGAGAGAATCCTTCATAAAGGGGATTCGGAGGTGGACACCAAGCAGAGAACCGTGGCCAGCGCCCACTGCTCCCGGAAGGTGTTGAGGGAGCCAGCAGATGGCACCCAGAGGAGCTCTGCCCAGAGATGTGAGCGGACAAGGAACCGGCAATAGGCCTCACAGTCACAGAAACCGCCCCTCAGCCAACCTCCTCTCCCACCACTGGACTGGAGGCTGGCGGTCAAATTGCACAGTGGGTGCTTCTACATGGGGACGAGAGAGGCTGCTGCCCAGGTAAAAAGTGTCCACGACTTCTTTCAGGTCATCTGAAGCAGCAAACAGCAACACAATTACAGAAAGAAAACCTTGAAGGTAATCTTTAACATGCATCTAGTGCAGTGACAGGTCTTACACAACAAACAAGGAGTCCTCTGGCATCTTTAAAGTCTAACAAATTTATTTATCGCATGAGCTTTCGTGGGAGAAAACCACATTTTGTCAGATACTTGAAGATGGGGGAAAAAGCGTAAGAAGGAGGGGTAAATGCAGTGAAGTAAGTAATCACAGGATCAGGTTGGATTACTCCAGCCAATCAAACAGGTTGTGTTGATCAGGGGCATCATTGGGGCGGGGAGGGACCCAGGCACAGGCCCAGCACCTGCCCCCAGCCGGAAGGCCACATCCCCTGGCCAGGGATAGGGCCAGGGGGAGGCCGTGCCACTGTGGGCAGCTAGGCTGCGGCGCGGTCCAGCCTGGCTAGAAGCGGCAGCTGGAGGCCAGGCCCGTGTACGCAGCCCCAGATCCTCGGCCAGGGATGCGGCCACCGGTGGCCAGCCCCCTGATCCCCAGCAGGGGACAGGGCCACTGTGGGCGGGCAGCCGCGCCCCGGATCCCCAGCCAGGGACGGGGCCGCCGCGGCTGCAGGCAGCCAGCCAGGCCCTGGATCCTGGGTCCGGGGACTGGCTGCTAGTGGCCACGGTGGCCCCGTCCCCGGCCGGGGTTGGGGGCCTGGCCACCCGCGGCCATGGGCCTGGCCTCCAGCGGCCGCTTCTGCCCAGCCCTGCCGCGGCCTAGCTGCCCGCACTGGCACGGCCTCCCCCTGGCCCTGTCTGTGGCCAGGGGCAGGGCCTGCCGGGTGGCCAGCCAGACCCTGGATCCCCAGCCAGGGTCGGGGCTATTGCGGCCGGCTCAGGATCGGGCCCTGGATCCCCGGCCTGATTGGGCCGGAGATCCGGGGCACTGGTGTTGGGACTCGGGGCACGTGCCCCGGTGTGCCCAACGCTAGCGACGCCACTGGTGTTGATTCAGACTGAGGGAATAGCTGGCAACATTCAAAAACCAATAAGAGTTCATTTCAGTCACCCCTGCTGCTCTGTGATGGATTTATCTATGGCTGTCCTTCAACAGGTTTATTCTAGGTCATGGCTTCAAAGAGAGACTTTAGAGTTAGAATTCACATGCAAATTTGATGCCAACAATTTAGGTTTGAATAGAGAGATTTCTTGGCTTTCTCATTGTGAACAGTGATTGTTGCTTCTCTTGCCATCCCAATCTGTGATCCTTCCCTTTGAGGAAACAGTTTATTAGTTAAACTTGAAAACAATATCTTTTCAAGTAAAATTCTCAGAACCGATTGTCTGTTTTAAATTAATGCCGAAATTCTCCTTCACAAGGTCCAGCATTTGGCCGTATAACTAAGGACTTGCTGTTACTCTGGCTCACTGGGTCACAGCTGAGGACACATGATTCAAACTACTGAGAAATGGGGGCAGTCCTACCCCAGATGGGTGGCTATTTTTGCATTAGATATATCAAGCCAGTAACAAAAGCAAGTTTCTGTCTCGTTGCTGTGACTAATATGAACTTTAAAAAGTAGTGTCCTAAGGTATCCCGCCTCTTGTTTCGCAACTTAGACACTAGATTTTGTGCCAAGTGGTTATTTAAAACCGATTTCATTAAACAAAGGTTTTTCCTGATCCCAAGAGATCAGCCACAGAGGCAGGCCAATATATAACTTAGATCTTACCCGGTAACTACCCTGCTGCCAGTCCTTTACTGTCTAATAACTGAAGGTTTCTAGTTAAAACCATCAGATTTTCAAATGCATACAACCATTGCAAAGTTCTGGGATCAGGTTTGTAGCAGTGGTGGAATAAACTGCTAACTTGCAAAGCCTATATCTATAACTTCAGACACAAAAATATGATATATGCATATAAACAGGGTACTCATTTAATAGATCATAACTTTTCCATTGACACTTTACAGGATTTGTTGCCATTATATAACCATAGTAGTAATAATGCTGTGCCTGGGCACATTTTAATCATACATCACAGTTGCATGAGCCCTTGTTACCTCGACACGTGTAAAGAATGTATGCAAATTCATTGATTATACTAGTTGTACAATATTTTTTCAGTTTTAGGTACCATGATGGGTTTTTGAGTGCATAGACTATTACATGAAGCAGCAGCTTCTTAAATTAAAGTGACCTTTAAGGATTTACTAATCTGCAGTAACAATAATAATTCCTCAGTTGCATAAAGAGAAAGAGAGTTTAAGATCTACAGGGACAGTAGTACATGAACTCTCTCAATTTATAAGGTTCTGTAGGGATGCAACACAGAAGACATCAACAGTGTTGCCACAGACTAATAGAAAGAATGTCTTAATTATCTCTTATGTTCATGCTGGCAGTTCTCCAAGAAGAGCTAAAATTCCCTCTGCTTTATATTTGCAAATCAGTAGAGACAACAGGCTTTGCATATGATTAGTTAGGTAGAGGGAAGGAACCTGAGTGATTTTTTTTTTTTAAGCTTGTTACAATGAAATCCATTCTACTTTGTAGTGGTGTGACATTTCAAAATCATAGAATAAGCTAAGATGTGGTGTACCTTTGATTGCAGAATATTTCATTTCCATTTCATATTAAATATCTTGCTGAATGTTCACTGAAGCCTGCTACTAGTGTGAGTTCCAAGCAGTTGCTTAATTTATTGTGTGGTTTTTGTTGAGATTTTTAATATGCTGACGGAAAATTTACCCTTTTTAGATTGAAAAGGCCAAGCCTATTAAATGTGGAACTTTTGGTGCTACATCTCTGCAGCAGAGATATCTAGCTACTGGGGACTTCGGTGGAAACCTTAATATATGGTAATAATACTAGAACCTCTCAAGAAAGCCTTTGCTGTACATGATTAGTTGAACTCACATTTCTGTCCTATTTTAGTGGTATTATCTTTATTGTAGTTGTGCCTGGGGATGGACTCCAGTCATGGATCAGGTCCCCTTGAATGCTGAGCATTGCACATAAACTCAGAGACAGTTCCTGCCTGAAGATTTTCCATCCTAAATAAAACTATTAAACAAAATTAAGACAAAATAAAAAAAATGTTGATTCATTCAAATTTTCTGTCTCCGGGAAGCAGAAATCTGTTATTTTTAACATTCAGTTTACAGTTTAGCTTTTTCTTAATGTTTTGGGTATTGTCAGCAAGTGTCCAATTCAGAAAACACGTTCAGATAATAAAAATAAATTTTTGAATATATACAAGGCCATCTTTACACGCTTTCAAAATAGATTTTATTTATCTGATACAATTTTTTAGCATTCAACTGAGAGACCAGTGAAAGATTCCATTTCACTGAATATTAGGAATGATACTGATAGGGAGTGACGGTTAGTTTGCATGGTGGCTCTTTAAGTGACAAGAAGTTGATGAGGGAGACAATGCAAAAGTGGAAAATAAGAAAAATATGAACCTGGAAGGATTCCAAACAGAAGAGGATCAGTGAATGAAGTGCAAAGATGAATTTAGCTTTAAAGATTAAGAGCTGCAGGCATAGAATTGGTTAAGATTAATTAAAAGAATCATTGTAAATTCCTACTGAAAATAAAATTAACTAGAACGTTTTGGCCCTCACTCCAGCCTACTAAAAACTATTAATAATTTGGAATATGAGGATTCTGATTTTTATGGAGTTGTTCTGGACCAAAATACTGTTCTGAAATTGAATCCCAAATAAGAATATGAATAATATAATGTCATACAACTTGTAGGACAGTCAGGATTTTATTATTAAAAAAAAAATTGAACAGTGTATTTACTGCATAGCAGATGTGCTTAAGAGCATGTTATGTGGTTCTTCCTTTTTGTGGATGGATCAAGTTCTGTATCCACTGTTCCCTGTTAACCTGTATTATAAGCTTCCAGATGTTTGGCTTCAACATGCTCAATCATAAATGATATTCAGTACCTAAATGTAACAGTCTTTCAAAAGAAATTCCTGTTTTACAGAACTTAGCCAGCCTTAGTTGCATTCCAAGTAAGTCCTAATTGAGGGATATTATTTTTCTTGCTCATTCTGACTAGTGATTCATAGTAGAGGTCTTGTGCCAGATGGACTGAGATTAGTTGATTGTAAATGATTGAGCAGGTAGGACACATAGTTGCCAGGGCAGATTCAGTTGCCTGCTGACAGTGAGTGGTCGTCAGACGACTATTAGAGATCAATACATTTTTCTGAGTTAATAGAGAGGTTCTGAACAGCCTCAAAAGTAGATGTAATCATACACATGAGTGGAGAAACAGTATCACTCTTTTCCATTTTAGACCTTTCCTTACGAAAGCCTCATGGGTGTAACTTTGCTGTTGTGTTTTGTTCTCAGCTCAAGTTTGAGCTATCATGTTGCATTTGTAACCCATGTATGGGTACAGTAGTCCCTTCCTTTTGTGCAATAAAGTAGAGCATTATGAAACAAATATATAATATGCTGTTTGTTATTTTCTGTTGTCTAGGAACTTGGAAGCTCCAGAAATTCCTGTGTACTCTGTAAAGGGCCATAAAGAAATTATAAATAGTATAGATGGTGTTGGTGGCTTAGGGATTGGAGAAGGAGCACCAGAAATTGTGACTGGGAGCAGAGATGGTGAGTTAGCATGACTTAATGTTCTTTAATCTTTGCCAAGAAAATACTATTTGCAGGGTTTGAGTGGAGTTTATGCACTCAATCTGCAATGATTTTTTTTTTTTTACACTGAAATGTTAAAATTCGCCTATTGTGAACTTGGTATAGTCAAACAAGATAAAACACAGTTTAGCCAGCTCATCTGGGTCTTGTAAGGAATTGGTTAGCAGCAGTTTATCCAGTTGGGCATGTCCACTGCCTTAAATTACCTTCTCCATCAATCCAAATACCGCATCATTGGAACTTTTGAACTCTCTCTTTCTGTGATCTGTTTTATCAACATAAATCATAGTTCAACTCCAGGCAAGTCTTCTAGCTTTCTCTCTAAGACTTCACAGTATTTTTAGTCCCTTCCCAGATTCAGACAGTTCCTTTCCCTGATAGTACAGGGCTGTGAATGGGTTTCCTTCCACACACTCTTCTTGAATATTCCTCCAGATCCAGGGCCTCCAACCTGGCCTTTTGTATAGATTCTCCTGTCTGAAGCATCCTGGGCTCAGCCGGCTTAGCCTTCTATAGGCATCTCTTTACTAACCACTTGAGCTGTAGGTCAGTATTTCCCAACCAGTGTGCCATCTGTTCTGAGCAGGTGTGCCACAAAATTTTTTGAAAACCTACTCGAAGAGCTCTGGATTGGCTCATGAATATTCATGAGTTGATTTGGAAACTATATGGTGGTGTGCCTCAAATTAATTATAGGTAGCAAGGTATACCACGGCAGAGAAAATGTTGGGAACAACTGCTGTAGATGTCTCCTATATTGTAGCCATGTCAGATGACTCAGCTGCAGCGTTCTTATTTTAGCTTGGCTTGTCCCTACAAGTTCCAGAATGCAACGTTAAGAGGCCAAGCCTTTTGAACAAACTGACTGACTCAAGGGAAGCCCTAAAGGGGATAGATGCCCTGTTACATATTGTTGTGCTTTTTTGTGTTCATGTACAAGATAGAATGTCTTCAAGCCAGTTGCAACCTTTTTTTAAGCAACTGCTGATATCTACTGTATTACAGAAGCAGCTTCTATATCTAGCAGTAGCTACTGCTGCTGTTAGCTTTATGTCATAATGAAAATTGCCCAGTGAGGAGTGAGCTTTTGTTTTGAAACAGTCATGATTTTGGAAAATGATGTAGTTGAAAGTGAGGGTGAGAAGTAGAGGGCAATTTATGGTTCCAAGTGCAAGCAGGAAAGCTGGTTTGCTCCTTAAGGTTTCACTGATTGCAAGAGTTATTGATTGGTCCAGTGCATTATCACAGTTTGGCCTATTTTTCTTAGCCTTGTGAATTTGGCAATGCTGAGGCTGATCTTATCACTGTGGGAACTGTGGCTGCCATCTGATATGATTACAAGTATATTGCAACCAGATCTATATATGCTGTTAGTTCTATTTTGAGTCTAACATGGGACAGAGTTTTCACAGATCATTTAGATGCTGTAGTCAAAGTAGAGACATGAACATAACGTAGAGTGGGAGAGAGAGAATATAAAGGAAGAAAAATACAAACTATGCCAAATGAGCACACCATTTGCATGGAGTGATGATAGGATTAGAAAGAGAGAAGAAAACTAAATCTTAAAGCAAATTGCATACAGTCCTGTTCAGCAATGTGAATTATACCATTCTTGGCAGAAATTGTAGATACTGTCAGTGAAATTTTAAAGTATTGATACAAACCTTTTTCCTCATTTCTGGTCTGTTTTTTTCTTTCCATAAATGCAGTTTCTTTGGTGGTGATCAGAACCATGCATATGTTTGGAATCTTTCCTAAAACAAGTTTAAAGAGCCTGGGCTTGCATGGGGAGAATGCATATAGCATGCTACTGTAACAGTAATTTAAAATCCAGTATAATTGTTTATTACAGGAACTGTGAAGGTATGGGACCCAAGACAAAAAGATACTCCTGTTGCTAATATGGAGCCAGTACAAGGAGAAAGCAAGAGAGACTGCTGGACAGTAGCATTTGGTAAATTGCTAAGTTTTTCAGTTTGTAACTCTCAGTAACAAAATATCCATCCATCCAGTCTGATCTGGAGGCAGAAAGGTGATAATCCAGACAACTGAAAGAAACAAATCATGACTATTTTTGTTAAACTTTCTGAGGGAGGAACTGTGGGAATTTCCAAATTAAACTACTTTCTGTACTTTTTAACCCATGCCATTCTTGCAGTGCTCTTTAATCATGAAAAGTGGCCAATTACTGCTTTTCCTTTCTCTCGTTTGGCTCTTCTATTTCCACCTGTTTATGGGAAAGACACTGGGGTTTACACTGAAGGCATATAGTGCATCTTTTCCTTTTAGTTGTGCATTTTCAGAAATAGTCTGATCCTTCTGCCTTCTCTGATGTGAATAACCTTTACATATCTAGGAGCCCTATTGACTTCAGTAGGATAAATGCCATGAGTAAAGATTATGTTTGTACTGTAGTAGCTCATACAGTAATTAAGTTTTGTATAGAGATCTCCATAGTATACGCTGGTTTTGACTGTGCTAGTGTTTAAGTTTCGTAGCTTAATTATTCATTGTCTTTTTGGAAAAACTTCTCTACAGCCATTAAGACCAGTCTTGCTACATACTCTGAAAGCAATAAGGTTTGTTTTTCTGCAAGTCAGTCCAAAGAAAATCGCCTCCAGCTATGAAGGTCTTATCTCTGACTCTGGAAAAGTTAATCCTAAGATTTATAGCTTCCTTGTCCAGTACAAGTTCAGCTGACTCAGTGGATTGAGAGCCCGTCTCTAATGTAGCATACTTCCAACTTAAGTGTCTTAAATAATAAGAGCAAAGTCTTGAGCTGGAAGCTAATGGAGCAGGTGAAGTATTGATCTATGTTTTCAGCATTTTTCTTGGTAGAGAGACCAGTTGTTGTGTTCTGTACAAGATGATACTTATCAGTTCCTCTGTCATGAGTCCCAGATTTAGGGAGTTAAGTTGATCAACCTGGTGATAAATTCTTGTATTATTGCTACAAAATTCATAGTATAAGATATTATTTCCTGACAAGATAGTGGAAGGCATTGCTTATTGCTTTCTTTGGAGTTCAGAATTAATGATGACGGCAGCAGCATCTCTGTAGCACTTAGTGAAGATGCTGCCTACACAGAAAGGAAAGCTTCTCCTTTTGGTGTAAGTACCCCACATCCCTGAGAGGTGGAAGCTATGTTAGCTGTGTTAATGGGAGAAGCCCTTCCATCAACATATCACTGTCTACACCAGGAATTAGGTTGGTATAACTGTGTCACTCAAGGGTTTGGATTTTCCACACTCCTGGGCAACATAGTTATACTGACATATCAAACAAGGAGTCCTGTGGCAGTTAAAGACTAACAAATTTATTGATCGTGTGAGCTTTCATGGGAGAGAAATCCCACTTTGTCAGGCACTTTGAAGATGGGGGAACTTAAAGAATGCGAAGGAAGTAAAAGCAGGAAAGTGTAAGTCATAGTATCAGGTCATACTTTAACAGCAAATCAAAGCAGTTTGAAACTTAACAACTGCTTTGATTTGCTGTTACAGTGTGACTTGATCCCATGACTTATTCCCTGCATTTATTTCCTCCCATTCTGTAAATTCCCACATCTTCGAAGTGTCTGACAAAGTGGGATTTTCTGCCATGAAAGCTCATGCGATAAATAAATTTTAGTCTTTAAGTGCCACAGAATTCCTTACTTGTTTTGCTGAACTAGACTAACACGGCTGCCCCTTTGATACTGATATATGTTTGTAGTGTAGACCTGGTGTGACATTCCCTTCTGCAGCCTGGGCTGGTGCATTGCTGTGTCACCCCAGTCCCTCACTCATGGAGCCCATCTCACTCTGCTTTGCTATGTGAGCCTCCACTCCTGGGAAGCCCACACAGGGCCTTCTGTTAGCAAGCTGCTCCTAGCTCAGTGAGTGAATGCCTCCGGCCAGCTACCTGTGGGATTATGCAGTAGAACGGCCCCAGCAAAGTCCTCCCAGCTGCAACCATAGGAATTTCCATCTTATGCTGTTCAGTACTGAACACTGTAAGGTCATAATTAGTTTGTTTAACAAAGAAATTGATGTGCAGTAGCTTTGTCACTCCAGTTGGAGTCTCATGCGCACCTTAAACCAAATGTACAGTTTTAGATAAAACATTTATTTTTTAAGTACAGAAAGATTTTAAATAATTATAAATCAAAGGAAAGCAGGTCAGATTTAATCAAAAGTAAATCTAATTCTAAATTAAACAAAACACTTTGAGCAACCTTACCATTTTAGATGATTCTCACCAAAGGCTGGCTGGTCTGCCTCCAACTAGACCCTCCCTCTGTGATCAACACTTCATTTGCTTGATGTTGTCTGTAGACGGGTGTGGAAGAGAGAGCTAGCAGCCAAAAATTCCCCCTTTTTAACATGATCCTTTGCTTACCCCCACCTCACTCTCAACAGGGGCTTTACAGGGTCAGTTGGCAAACAGTATCCAGACATAGTTTTCTCCACATCCTGACAAGTTCCAGAGGGGTAGCTGTGTTAGTCTAGTTCAACAAAACAAACAAGGAATCCTGTGGCACTTTTAAAGAGTAACAAATTTAGCTCTTGCGATAAATACATTTGTTAGTCTTTAAAAGTGCTACGGGACTCCTTGTTTGTTCCACTTCCCGAGCTACTGTTATTCTTTGTGGATTGGCTTGTTGATGTCTGGGCTGGTCCTTTGTTCTTGGAATACTGAACTGGGTTGTTCTATACAAGTTTTAGTGAGGTCTGAATGGCCATCCAACTCTGCAGAGTTTTGCCTAGATTGGTCTCGAGCAATGTGACACATTTGAGAAAATGACATAGGGAAGCCTCATAATCATACATATGATATAACCATAATGTTTAGTGCGTCACTAGCATTCCAAAAGCATCTGACGTGGCATGCTATGCATTAAAAAGTACACGATCCCACTATACAGGTGAACATGAATAATACACAATCACATCATAAGAGTGCACATGGGCGTGCTATGTGGCACACCAGGGCTAAGAGCATACAACGTTGGTAACATGTTCAGATCCTTCACTGGCTTTTCATTTTTCCCTTTAGCATTGCTTAACTCTTGCCTGAATACAGTCTGAGACATCTGCTCTTCACCGTGCTGCTAATTTCTTTCAGACAGTGATGCATATGTGATATCAGTTGAGAAGGAGTTACAGAGCTGGGTGTCATCAGTATATTTTTGGAAACAGCTTCTGTGTCTCTCAGATCCTTTCCAAGAGGTCTCCTGCAGATACTGAAGATGAGTGAGACAGTTTTGAACTCTGTGGAACTCAACATGTGAGGGTTCTTAGAGATAAGCAGCTTTGTGTCATTATCCCTTGGGTCCTGTTTGAGAGGTGGAATGATTCATTGCAGTGTTGCACCATCCCCTACAGCTGGGTCTTGTAAGCATGTTGGCATTGCTCTGGAATGGAACGTGTTGGAGAGGGTCTAATATAGCTGTCTCTGTGCTATACTGTAATGCCAAGCCTGTGAATGTTTCAGAATATAGTCAGAATTCACCTGCTTTTGGATTACTTATGTGAGTTGGCATATCAGGATCAGACATGTAACCTGTTGTTGAGAATATTATAGTTTTAAATGTTAGGTGTTAAATATATTAGAATATTTTTCTGAAAATTCATCATATGGGAGCAGCAAAAAGCTGTCTGTGGCTTCCCAGGCACCAAAGTTTATTTGAACTGATATGCATAAATTGGTTATTAGACTCAGGGACATATATTAGTAAGCAGACATAACCGTTTCTGGAGGGGATGTATATAGGTATGAGAGAGTGTGTGCAATTTAGGCATGAATCAGGAGGATGAGCAGTTTGATAATTTTGTTTTAAAAGGTCGAATTAGATATTTTGAAGATTGAAAACCAGATCCTTCACCTAAAATTAATTGCAACATTCCAACTTGTTTTCTGACATAAATCCAGGCTAAAATTGCAGATTTTAGTTCATGTCTGTTTTACATCATAATGGGGATAATTTTTTATACATCTAAATATTTGTCTCTTTATTTCCAGGTAATGCCTACAATCAAGAGGAACGTGTTGTGTGTGCTGGTTATGACAATGGTGACATTAAATTATTTGACCTAAAAAACATGTCATTGCGATGGGAGACCAACATTAAGAATGGGGTAATGTATAAAGACATGCTTTAAGTTAAATATGTTTGTAATGTGGAAGAATTAAAGGCACACTCTTGTATGTCTGAAACCTACTTAGATTCTTACTAAGATTGCATCTATGAAGGAATTTTTCTTCCCTTGGCCAACAAATCCTAGTTCATGAGTTCTTACATTGGGGGTTATTCTTTTCTTCATGGCTAGATGTATGTAGTTCTGAAACAATTTTCTTTCACAACTTGGGCTCACAGTATGGCAGAAGTTGAGAACCATTGTGATATTTGTTTTCAGAGTATGCTGCAAGTCCTATCCATTTGTTCAAGTATTTTGATAGCATGCTGTTTGAGTGTGTTATGGGGTGTTTTGAATGATTTTATTTAATCTGATTATGTCTTAAATCAGTTGCATTCCATCATAAATGTACTTAGAGATTGATTGATCCATATTTTACAAATGTAAAATGAATGCTTCTTTAGCAATAAGTTGAATTTCAGAGTGAATATGTATTTTATATTTCAGGTTTGCAGTGTGGAGTTTGACAGGAAAGATATAAATATGAATAAATTAGTGGCCACATCGCTTGAAGGGAAGTTTCATGTTTTTGATATGAGAACTCAGCATCCAACCAAAGGTTTTGCATCCATTTCAGAGAAGGTATGATGTAAGGAAAGGCTGTTCTTGTTAAGGGAGAAATTTCATACTTATTTTTCCAAAGCTACTTTGGAAACCTTGCAAACTTAGTTTTTAGATATAAGGTGTGAGGTGGAGCTACTGACTTCCATGGGCTTTGTGAGTGCTCAGTACCTGTTAGCGTCTGACCCTAACTTCAGAAAATGTGAGTCAGTGATATGAAAGGTAACGTGCATCACTGCAAGGTGTATGAAGTGGGGCAGGCTGCCTTTTGTGTACCTTGCTCTGTGGGAGATTCAGGCTCTGCTTCTGTTTCTGATCTACTCACTGAAAAGGGGGGAGTATTGTCGTTCTGCAGTTTTCGTTTGTCCATTGACGGTCAGGATTTTTGTAGGTGGACTAGGCCAGGGGATTGTTTGCCGTAACGAGACATTGAGGGAGATGTAAAGGCAGAGAAATGAGATGGTGGAAGAAATCCACTGCTTGAGGGCCAAGGGGTGGGGGTGTACGTGAATATGTAATCAATTGTATACCCTGGATTAAAGTAAAAGTGATTGCAATCTACAATGGTAGGACTTGTTGGAAGACTAGATCTGAATCTTAATAGCAGCCCAAGATAAAATGAGGCTAGTGCAGGGTCAGCAACCTTTACTGACTTCCATGCCAGCCCCTTCTCCCCAACCCTCAGCCTGTGTTGGTGGCCCCCTCCGCTGAAAAAAAAGCAGTCACCTCCTGAAGATTCAGCAGCGGCCATGGCTTGAATTCACTGTTCCCACATGGATCATGAAACCCATGCACACAACAAAATAAAGTGTGTGCAAAAAAATTCAACAGTGCTAATATTAGTGCACACAAAGACATTTTTTGCATGCACACAAAAAAATTCTTGTGCACACAGCTGACGAAAAATTAGAGGGAACATTGCTCAAGTGCCCCCTGCCACCAAAATCTGCTCTAGGAGATTTCTTTCAGTGGCTGGGGCAGGGGTTCCCCAGACACACCACCAGAAGGAGCCACAGCTTCTTTCCACAGCATACCTGGGGACCGCCCCCAACCCCTCAATCCCAGCTGCTGCCAAAAGGAGACTCGAGCAGTGGCAGGAATGTCAATTTTGGCAGCACTATAGAGGGTGCTATGTGCTGCTCCAAATGGGCTCACGTGCCATTCTTTTCACGCATGCCAGGGGTTGCCAACCTTGGCCGAATGCAATAGTGTTTATTTGTGAGTCCTCGGTGGTTCCCAGAACTAAATGATTTTTACTGCGGATACAGGAAGTGGAGGCAGGTCCAGGGTGAACATCTTCTATACAGTGATCTATAGAATGTAAACAATGGTGAATCCTTGTCTTTGTGGCCTCTCCCATCCTGCCCCCAGTATCTTTTATGCATCATTTATTTGGTACAGATCCAATGTGAGTAGCAGTCTGACAATAAGTAAAATTCACTGGCAAGAGCCAGGCATTTTAATGATAAAATTGCTCATGTGACTCTTTTAAATAAGTAAAAGGTCAATGTCAATATATTATCTTTAATTTGCTTCTTTTTGACATCATCAAAGCTTGTAATAGATTAAATTCATTAATAATAGTACTAGGTTGGCCTCTAACACTTCAAAATTTTGATTGAGGTTTGTGTTCATGCCAAGCAAAATGAAAATCATGTCATCGTTTGTGTTGTGTTAATTCCTTTTGGGACATATGCAGAAACTTGCTTACTAGATAAAGCAAGCAAGGAATCCTGTGGCACTTGTAAAGTCTAACAAATTTTGTTAGGCTTTACAAAGTGCCACAGGACTCATTGCTTGTTTTGCTGAACTAGACTAACACTGCCACCTCTTTGGAACTTGCTTACTAGGTGAGATTTATAATTGTCTGAGGCCTTTTTTGGTTTGTTCAGCATCTTCCTACATGCCCTGCTTATGTGATTTAAATCTGAATTTTATATTTACTCATTTTTGCATGGGCTTTTGTAATACATTTCATACCAAATTCTGGTAATTATAGAAAGGAATCGTAGGGAGCATTAATGGTTATCTTTATAATGACTACCTCATATCTGATTGTGGCCTTGCAAAAAGGTATGCACGTACGTATCTTTACTCACATTACTAGTCTTACTGAAGGTGAATACTCCTCCTAATATACTTAAAGTTACGGTAATTATTCACAGATATACTTACCAGAGCTCTGGTCCTTTCTCTACGAAACTAATCTAATTTTTGTCTAATTTTGGTATTTATTAGGCTCACAAATCTACTATGTGGCAAGTTCGGCACCTGCCACAGAACAGGGATATCTTTATGACTAGTGGAGGAGCTGGTAGCCTTCATCTCTGGAAATAGTAAGTGTTCACTGTCCACTCTAAATTAGGTGAAAAAATAATCATACTACCATGTATAGTAAAAAGCGTTCCTGGAAAATGTATATGGGTCCCATTTTCAAACTAGGGATGTATTTGAATTCATTGAATTACAAAAATAGGTCATTTCTCACACCATGGAAGGACTTGATAATAGAGACTGAGGAAGTCTCTATTCTAACTGGATTCGTACTGTGGGTTCACAGCAAGGATGAATTTGGCCTTTGAGCTTTAAACTTAATGTAAACAAGATCTAAATCATATTGTCAGTTAATCAGATTTTAAATTGAATAATAAATTCCTTAAAATTCTTGCAGCGGTTATTGCGTATAAAAAGGATTTGAACTTAAAATGCTAAGTATTATTAAATAAGTTATATATTTGAAGCTTTGTGCAACCGTAAGTTAATCAACACAGCAGTTCCATGAAGTAGGTCAATATTATCCTAATACATGGAAAGCTGAGACACACAAGTTAAGTTACCAAAGGATAAAAACTAAATAGCTAACAAGTAACAAAGAGGATGTTAGAATTTGGGTGCATGTGTCTCACTGCTTCATGTTCAGTCTGCTAGACAATGTTTTTTTAAATTTAGTCTAATACTGAGAGTTGGGGGGGGGGGGGAGACACGGAAGTGTCTTTGAGGATCCCCAGTCAGTTGCTCTCTCCAGAGTGAACTGGATCCAGCAGACTGTACTTTGGATGTATATTCCCTCCATGGCACAGAGTACTGGTTTTTGTTAACATGGTTAGCATGGTACTACAGAACAGGGAGAGCCAATGGATCCTTCAATTTCATCTTCAGCCCACTTTCTTTTACTCCTGTGGGTGGACTTTATAAATAGCAATGGAACTGGCTTCAGATGGAGTGGTTCTGTAGCTAGAAGTGGATATGCCTGACTTGGATGTTGGATTTTAAATTCATTCCTTAGTACTGGGTTCAGGTGTTGTGGAAGACCTTGTATGGATTCCTTGAACAGGGAGTGAATTTATCCAGTTGCAGTATTTTGTCCTTCATTCACATACGTTGACTTGGCTGGATGATCTGTGTTTCAGTATTTTTAGCACAGATATTTCAGTGTCTCTAGGAAACAGGAGTCACCCACTAATTGAACTTGTGAAACCAAATGTATGATATTTTGCATGGTGTTCGTCTAAGATTCTAAAACCAGGCTTGGTTTGGTGTTTTTTTTTTTTTTTCTCCTTCTATTGGCAGTGAGTACCCTGCTCAGCGCTCAAAGAAGGATTCTGAAGGAGTTGAGATGGGGGTTGCAGGTTCAGTCAGTCTCTTACAGAATGTGACTTTGTCAACACAGCCCATTTCTAGCCTTGATTGGAGCCCTGACAAAAGGGGTCTATGTGTCTGCAGTGCTTTTGACCAGACTGTGAGGGTATTGATTGTTACAAAGCTCAACAAAGTGTGACAAGAAGACTGATTTTCAGGGAGAAAGCAACATAATCTGAGGTGTGTATAGAAGAGAGAGACTCTTGAATGTCTCCCTTAACAAAGCTGGTTTAAAGAATTAAAAAGACAGACCTTTCTATTGAAAGTTCAAATACATTGAATTACTGTTGTTTGACTACATGTTATGCTACTATGACTTGGAAAAAGGTGCCTAGACACAACTTTTTTAACTTCTTGAAATGTAAATTTATCTTTAAAATAAATACACCTTTTGTTTAGTGGGTTTAAAATACCCGCAAGTACAGATGTTATTTTAAACTGTTATCTTCTCAGCATAATTGCTTTTTTCCTTCAGTAACACTGATCTATTCAGTCTTTCAATACTTTTAAACACTTCTTTAAAAACTGTGAGAAATCTTCAGATTTCAAACACTCATGTTTAATGAATAACCCTTTTCATGGAGATTGTATTCTAATTAAGTTGTTCAGCAAAATGAACAGGTTTTGTTATGGATCATTTTATACTCTTCTGTTTGTTCTTAATATAATCAATTTGTTGCTCAGTATTTCTATGAATAAAATGTATATCGTGTTATAATGTGAAGTATATTACCCAAGAAACAGATGTGGGGGAGGAATACATTTAATTAGGTTTGCTAAACTGGTTTTGCTGCAGAATGATGAATTTTTGCCTGGTTTCTTCATTTTTGTTGTTTATACTTTGAAAAGTTTTGTTCTGCAACCAAAAATAGCGAGAATTTTTATCAAATTCACCATAATAGCCATAAAACCAAGCTAGAAAAAAGAAAAGGGCCACCATCAAATAGCAATCTTCTCAAAATCAAAAAAAAAAAGAATTAAGTTGTTTCAGGTGCTAAGTCTTCTCTGAGTTTTTCTGCCAATCTTTCCTTATTTTTTAAATTGTTTTTCTCCCATTTTGTTATCTGAAAGATCCGCACAAATGTGAAACTGACAGAAACAGTGAAATGTGAATATACATAATGCAGGCAAATTCACAAAGTGAGAAAATTGGGGATGAGACCGTATTATATATGTATGTACATGTATAGTAATGTCTTAGATGTCACTAATTACAGCAAGTACAATACTTTCCCAGCAGTGGGAGATGTTCTTTTTAACCTAAACTTACAAAAACAGCTTGTTTTTTGAAAGTGAACCACTTCCTATGTTCCCATTGCTTGGAATTACTCAGTTGTAATAAATTGGAGTCACTTGAAATTCCATGTCTGTTTGCACGTCTAGTGGATCCCAAAGGTTGCAGAATACTACAGAAGATGGAACTAGGTCAATATAAATTCTTTTGTAAGATCTAAGGTTACAGTTTACAGTAAAACAAAAAAGCGGCCTAATGACATTTACATTTGCGAATTAGCAGTTATAGAAATTACAGGTAGAGCTGGTATTGACATTCATAGTTAAAGTTGCTCATCACTTCCCATAATTAGTCTGTTTTCAGATGCTTTTAACTTTGCCAAACTTAACATTTGGGCTGCAGTTTTTCGTGTTGGCGGTTTGCATCAGTTTGTTTTGGAAAGTTTTAAGTAAAGCCATTCAGTCATTCCTCCCTGCCCCCATTATTTTTTGTTCATGTTAAAAAAAAATTCTTGCAGCTCTTGTATTAAGCTTGCTTTGGACAGGGATTTGAATTTTGGCATGGAGGTTGCACTTGTGCCAGGAGGGGGCCTTTTGCCATGCTGAGTAGGACTTTCCCTGTATTTGCACCTTTCCCAATATGATTGCTTCCTTCTCTTCCATGGCGGCTGGGTACCAGGAGGGTGGCAGTAGGAGCACAGGAGAGAGTCTCCCTGCCCTCAGTTCCTGTGCTTGGTGCCAGCGCAGCCCCAGCTTGTGTAATCTTGAGACCCCGTATGTATTTGCATAATGAGACAATATTTAATTACATTATAAAATATTTTTTTCCGCAGGACCCCTAACTCACTCAGTGCATAGGGCAGATGGTGCTTTGGGACTGACTCAGGATTCTTCAGCAGGTGACAATTCTGTCTAGAGGATCCCAGCCTCATTTCTTGTAGAAATGGGAAGATGTGCAGTGCATGAGGCAGGGGACTGTGAAGAGAAAGGATTGTCTTTATTATTATTATTGTTTTATTTTTAAAGGCAGTTGAATGCCCTGCTAGAGAAATGGATCCTATCTCTGCCTCTGCTGTGGAGTTCCTGTGTTATGCTGGATATGTCATTTTAACCAAATGTTTCATAGTTTCACATTTCACAGCTGTTAACAATATTTTCCTCATTTTTGGGTACCTAACATGAGACACCTCAGGTCAGATTTGCAGAAGTGCTGATGTTCACAACTACAGCTGAAGTCAATAGAAGCTCTGCTTTGACTATGTAAAGTGCTATCAGTACTAAGACCTCTGGCATTTAAGGCCTGCATGTTTCAGGACTGGCACCTACATTTAGTGGCCACTTGAGAGTTTTGACCTTAATCACTGTGACTCACTTCACCAGCTGTGAAATGGGAATAAAACAGTTTTACTGTGGTGATGTGAAGATAAATTCATTAATATTTTTGAAGCACTGACGTTTCCCAGGGGTACCCAGGATTCTGACGCACCTGCCTCAAATATCAAAAACTTAAGTGTGTGCCTGCTATGGATCACCTTCCTGAAACAACCAGCCTCTAGCAAGACAGCACTACTTCTGAGGCCTTGCTCCCACGGGAACAGTACACAACAGTTATACCTTAGAATACAGTTCTGCTGAATACACAGGACTTAGATTATTTGTAATGAAAAGAAGTTTAATTTCAAAGAACAAAGATTCAAGTGAGTACAAATATTGGAAACAAATGGTTACTTATAAACAAAATCATAACATGATTTTTACAGAGTAAACTTAATTGGTTATCCTGTCTAAAGATATTTATCTCACCCAAAGTTTTCTCCAGTGTTTTCAGCCATGCCTGACTAAGATTCCTTTTTCATGAATGTAAGAATGGTCGTAGTGGATAGTTCATCTAGCCCAGTACCCTGTCTTCTGACAGTGACCAATGCTAGATGCTTAAGAGGCAGTGAACAGAGATGAGCAATTATTACGTGATCCGTCTCTTCTGGTTCAATCCCACCTTCTGGCAGAGGTTTAGGGACATGCAGATCACTGGACTACATCCCTGACTATCTTGACCATTGACGAACCTCTTCTCCATGAACGTGGCTAATTATTTTTTGAACCTGGCTATACTTTTGGCCTTTAAAACATCTGTTGGCAATAAGTTATGTTGACAGTGCAGTGTATGAAGTACTTTTGTTGGTTTTAAACCTGCTGCCTATTTATTTCAATGAGTGACTCCTGGTTCTCGTTCTGTGTGAAGGAGTAAGTAAGTGTCTCTGTTACTTCTCCCACCTTTTCTAAGGTGAACAGTCCCTATCTTTTTAGTCTCTCCTCATACAGAAGGTGTTCCAGGCCTCCTAATCCATTTTTGTTGCCCTCTGTACATTTTTCAATTCTAATACATCTTGTTTTGAGATGAAGCTACCTGAACTGCACACACAGGATTTAAGGCGTGGGCGTAACATGAATTTATATAGTGGCATTATGATATTTTCTGTCTTAACTATTCTGTTCCTAGCAGTTCTTAACATTCTGTTAGTCTTTTTGATTGCCATGCACACTAATTGTTGTTTTCAGAAAACTAGCCATAATGATTCCAAGATCTCCTTTGTGAGTGGTAACAGCTAACGTAGAACCCTTCATTTTGTATGTAATGTTGCAATTTATGTTTTCCAATGTACATTACATATTGCATTTATCAACACTCAATTTTATCTGCCATTTTGTTCCCCGGTCACCCAGTTTTGTGATCTTCCTTTGTAAAACTTTGCAGCTTTAGGGCTTAATGATCTTGAGTAATTTTTTATTCTCTGCAAAATTTGCCACCTCACTTGTTTATCCATTTTTCCAGATCATTTATGAATATATTGACAGCACAGGTCTTGTCTACTTACCTCTCACTAGCCATTAATTCCTGCCCTTGGTTTCTTGTTTTTTAATTGTTACTGATCCACATGAGGGCCTTTCTTCTTATTCTGACAGTTTAATTTGTTTAAGAGCCTTGTTAAAAGCTTCCTGAAAGTCCAGATGCATTATGTGCACAGGATTATCCTTGTCCACATGCTTGATGTCATCTTCAGGAAATTTGCTGTCTCTTATCTTAGTGAAAGATGCTGGGGTGTTTCACTGCACTCTTAAATGTACCAGCAGAAAACCATGACATGCACATTAAAATAAGGTGTTCCCATGTCTTCCTGCTGTTTTCCTCTTTCTGTTACTTTCCTCTCTCTGAAGATTTTAAAATCCTTCATTAGCATTTCATTCAGATTGGTGAGTGGAGGTCCAGTGTGAATCATACAGCACTTAATTTGCAAGTAAACAGCCATTTTCTGTTTTTTGTTTGTTTGTTTTTAAACCTTTGCTGGTAATCAGTTCCCAGACAGTAAGAATGCAATTTTCAGTCTGTATGTACAGCTCCTTACACAACACCACTCATGCATATATTTCACAATGGTATGGATGACAAGTGTAGCACAAGCTTTTAGTAGAGATGTCACCTGGCTCTTTTCTGTGCTATGAATAACAGGCATAAGGGATACTTGTAACCCTTGTTTGTGCTGGTAGTTCTCATCAAGCGCTCAAAGGCTGTAGTGGGTGCTCTAGCACCTATGAAGACAAAAGGAAAGTAATTCTGCATTCAATGCAGGGTTTGAATGGTGTGCAATAAAGAAGGAGTGGAGCTGCAGATTTGAGTGTGGAGGATAAAAAGAAATATTGAGTGAATGCTAATTGACTGAGGGATGTTGGGTTCTGATGGGAGGAAAAAATAGTATGTATTCATGTAATTTAAAAGTGTATCATAATGCGTACACACAAGGGAACTAATTTAAGGTTGTCCAGGCAGCCTGAATTCTGTCATTTCCTGAGTGCTTTACTTTGTAATCTCAGTGTTCTGGTAAGGCCTTGTCTTTAACATTTAGATCTGGTTGGGTAAACTTTTTAGCTGGAGGGCCATATCACCTATACGGCAGACCACACAGCAGGAGTGGGAAAGCAGTGGGGCTTATAAAATAAAGGATGAATGCAATATTTTATTTATAAAAATAAATGAAATAAAATAGAAAAAAAATGGAAAATAAAATTCTAACGCAGCTGGGCTCCAGGGCAAATGGCTGATACACTCTGATCAGCACACCCAGAGGCCCATGAGGAAGGGTCTGGGCTGAGAGGGGGGAGCAGCAGCTGTGCTGGAGGCAGTCAGCTAGACCCAGCTGGTGGGCTGGATAAACAGTGCAGGGAGGCCATAGTTTGCTCTTCAGATGCTTTGAAGATGTAAGTTCATCTTCGAAGCATCTGACGAAGTAGGATTTTCTCCCATGAAAGCTCACGCGAAAAATAAATCTGTTAGTCTTTAAGTGCCATATGACTCCTTGTTTTTTTTCTGCTGGACCAGACTAACATGGCAACCCTTTGGAAATTGGCATAGTTTGTTCACCTCTGATATATCAGCCTAGCTATGTCTCACAAGTGTGAAAAATTCACATCCCTGAATAGTGAACTCAACCTAACCCCCAGTGTAGACACTGCTAGGTCAATGGAAGAATCACCTTTCAGAAAGCTGGAGTAATTAAAGCAATGGAGAAGGGCCTTCTATCACTATCAGAACTGTCTATATTTAGAAACTTCATTTTTTTTTTTGGCTTAACATGTCAAGGTATATTTAAGAAGCACTCAGTGATTTAAAGGAAACCCATTAAGACAAAAGCAGTAAAACTAGACTTAGCGTCTTGAGACTACTCAGCAATGAGCAAGAGAACCACAAGTTTAGATGGGACCATGAGGGCCATCTAATCTAACCCCTGCCAACTTACAGGATTTGTTATAGCTAAGCCATCCAAGACACATGGCTATCCAGCCTCCTTTCAAAAAACCTACGAATGAGCTTCCACAGCTTGAGGTGGCCTGTTCCATTGTCATGCTGTTCTTACAGTTAAGTAGTTTTTCCCAAGGTTTACTTTAAATCTGCTGCGCTATAGTTGGAACCCTTTAATTCTTGTCCTGCCTGCTTTGACATGAGAGAACAACTTTTCTCCATCTTTTTTTAAGAGTGCCTTTCACATATTTGAAGATTATCACATCTGCCATCAATCTCCTTTACTCCAAACTAAACATAGCCAGTTGCTTCAGCCTTTACTCTATAGCTTCCATTGCTTTGATCATCTGTTGCTGTCCTCTGGATCCTTTCCAGTTTCTCTACCATTTTATACATTGATAACTGAAGTTAGACACACTATTCCAGCTAAGGCCTAGATAGTGCCAAGTAAAGTGATACTATCAACTCATGACTTGCATGTTAGGCTTCTGTTAATGCAACCTAAAATTACTTTTTTATTGCAAGACCATTATATTGTTGACTCATGTTCAGGTTGTGATCCACCACAATTCTCAGCAGTGCTGCTGTCTAGCCAGTTATCCCTGTTCTGTATTTGTGCAGTTTTTTTCTTCCCTAAGTGTAGCACCTGACATTTGTCTTTGATGGGTTTCATTTTATTATCTATATCCCATTCTCCAATTTATCAAGACCCCTCTGGATTTTAGCTTTATCTTCCAAAGTGCTTGCAACCCCCCAGCTTTGTACCATATGCAAATTTTATTAGTTTTTTCTTTATTCTTACAATTAAAATAATTAATAAAGATGTTAAACAACACCAGCCCTAGAACCTCTCCTTCTGGAACCCCACTTGAGACCTCCCTCCAGTCTGATATCAGTCCATGAATAAAAGCAAGAAGTCCTGTGGCACTTTTAAAGACTAACAAATTTAGTTTTTGCATGAACTTTTGTGGAAGAAATCCCAGTTCATCAGATGCTAGGTGTGTTTTCTAGCATTTGACAAAGTGGGATGTCTTCCATGAAAGCCTCATGTGAAAAATAAATTTGTTAGTCTTTAAAAGTGCCACAGGACTCCTTGCTTGTTGTGTTGAACTGGACTAACACGGCTGCAACTTTGGATCATTCCGTTTCTAGTTACTCTTGCTTGCAGTTGTTTAGCCAAATGTGTATCCACTTAATGGTAATTCTGTTGAGTCCGTATTGTGTCCAGCTGACTTATCAGAACATCATGTGGGACTGTCAAAAGTCTTGCTGAAATGCAGGCATTCCCCTTGTCCACTAAACCAGTTATCCTGTCAAAGAATGACGTTCTATGACTAGGTCTATTTTACTACACAGTTGTGCCTGCAGTGCAGATGGAGCCTAATGTAGGGTTTTGGATACATTGTAGAAAACCTGTTAAACTACAGTGACAGGCAGAGTTGTTCTCATTCTAGATGCCCTTATGAATGACAAAACAGTAAGAAGTACGGTCACGATGACCTTTGGGCCTGCAGAGAACAAAGGAAATAATGTAAAAGAAAAACAGTTTTTCAGCGTTACTTTAATGATCAGTTGCAGGAATGGAATGAGGTGGCACTACAATGAGCATGAGTGATAAAGGCCAGTTGAAAGAAATGAGTTTGAGGAGAGGTTTGACAGCATTGCTAGTTTCTTGTCTATTTTGGCCTGATGATGATGGAATTTTTGAATGGCTTCTAAATACAACATTGATAATACTCTGCACTTCTCTGGTGCTTGTTTGCAAAGACTCTCAAACAGGGAATTCCAGTCCTATTCAATAGATAAATGCCCCCATTTTACAGAGGGGAAAGTTCAGACATAGTCAAAGGCCTATTGCCTACCTCCAGGTCAGGTACTGACCTTCAGCAGCACTCAGACAGTGTCAGAAAATAAAAACTTTTGCACTAGGGGAAATTTTTGATTGTGTTCCAAAGATTGTGGATAACAGAGCAGCGCAAAGAGTCTGTACCATATCTTACCTGTACCAACTACAATGCTTCTGCAGGCTTCTTTTTCATTATGTAAGTGTTCGGTGATGACAGGAGGTCTGCAAGTATCGCGTAGGCCCAAGAATGTTTACATGCTTTCTCCAGACAAGACCTATCATCCACAATTCTGTTGACATTCTGTGAGTCTGATTCTCCTCATCTAGTGTGAAGTCACTGGAGTGAAAGGAAAATCAGACCCTATACATGGATTATATAGACTGCCCTTCCTGAATGCTCTTAACATGTTTTTGGTACTGTTTAAAAGTAGGAAAATAAGCCCTTCCTACCATATTTCAAAAAATCTCATGCTTTATTGGATTTTGAATGTAAAGCTGACTCATTTTTGTGACAAAGCCAGGGTTTTTCCAACTTTATGCAATAGCAGTTAGCCTTATTTGTGAATAATCCTTGTCACGTATGCACAGACTGCCCAAGGAAAGGCTTGCACTACAAGGATGTACCATTTGAGTTGGCTGGCAGTTAGGAAAAAACAACCTTTTTCTTACTTGTGAAGTAAGCACATTTGATCCAGAAGCCACTTAGAAACAGTGATCTCAGAACTGCTTGATGCTATTTTTATTCGCATGCTAGGGCAAAGTCAGAAGGCCTGGATCCCTCCCTCCAGGTCTGGCACAGCACATGACCTTGGATCATAAAGGTAAAGACTCCTTTAGTTTTTCACTGCCCTCATTTTTGGTGCCAGTGTTAGATTCCCAAAATTAGATTTTTCACAAATACAAAGTGCATAACTCCAGTTCACTAGGATCCATACATTCTCAACCCTTCTGCAAAATCTAACTCTAGGTGTCTGGATTTGGGGTCTTATAATTGAGGCACCACAGGTTACAGATTACTTTTGAAAATGTGTCCATAACCTTGTGCCTCAATTCCTTCTTCTGGGGATATCGCTACCTACCTGGCAGCAGTGTTATAAAGCTAAATTCATTCATGTTTGCAAAGCACTCTGAGGTGCCCTGATGGGAAGGTATGGAGCTGCGATGTGTCATTATACTATACCTAGTTCCAAAGGGGCAACCATGTTAGTCTAGTTCAGTAAAACAAAAAAGGAGTCTTGTGGGACTTAAAGACTAACAAATTTCTTTATTGCATGAGTTTTCATGGGAGAAAATTCCACTTTGTCAGATGCTTTGAAGATGGGGGAACTTACAGAATAGGAGGAAATAAATGCAGGGAAGTGTAAGTCATGGGATCAGATCACATTGTGACAGCAAATGAAAACAGTTATGAAGATTCAAACACGGGAACAGCATATATGTGTACTGCAGTTCGCTGTGACTGTACCTCTTATTCCTTGACCGTCATAAGGGCATATAGAACTAGAACAGTTCTGCTGTCACTGTAGTTTAACAGCATGCTGTTCTTCAGTGAGCAGTGTCCCCGACTGCTCCACTTGAGGTGTGTGGGCGCTCCCCGCACGCCGGATCGGAGATTTCTTAGTAGGATCCATAGGGGCATGCGAGCCAGAAGAAGCGCTCTCACTTTCGCGCCACTGCTGACGCACATGCCCCAACCCCCTCCCGCCCCCCAGTTCCTTCCTTACCTCCTCTGACTCTGGACAGAGTATATAGCAGCTCCGCTCACCATTCCTCCGCACTACCTGGAAAAAAAAAAAAAGTAAAAAAGCAGAAGAAGAGGGAATGGAGCAAGTCAGCAGAAATAAACAGTTTATGGTAATGCCATGCCCTTCAGGCTTTAAGCGGTGCAACCCATGAAAGGAGGCAATGCCCACTTCTGATGGCCACCAGGACTGTATGAAGTGCTTGGGAGAGGGTCACCTCTCCCACAAATGCCAACATTGTAGTAATCTGACCTCGAGAGCCAGAAAGGATAGAGAGAGGAAGTTAAAACTCCTCCTTATGGAGGGATCTTTGCAACTGGCATCAGAGCTGGGTCGCTCACCCAGACCTCCTGACGGCTCGCAGAAAAGGTGCTCATCTGCACCATCCTCCTAGTGCTTACACCCTTGAAAAGGGTAGAAGCCCCAATGCCTCTGTGAAAGAGCGTGGGGGCAACGGGAAAGCCGCGGACGCCAGAGCGGCACTGATAATCACATTGACAGCTGGCTCCGTACCGGCAATGGCTGCAACAATTACTGCAATGGCCGCGATGGTGCCGTTTTTCCCTTCAGTGCTGGCCCCACCACAGCACCTGCCCGCATGCCGACTTCATTACCAGCGGCACTGATGCTGCGAGTACAGAGCACGGTGCTGCAGTCATTGCCACCTGCTCCTATTCTGCCTGATTAATCTCACCCTCAAGGGCAGCAAGTGACACTACATCAATCTAGTACACTGAGCTCTATCCCTAAGAAACACAAGAAGTCCTGTCATAGTATACTAGAGGATTACCCTCCACAGGGATCCTCCCCAGTTTCTCCGCTCTACGGAGTAAATTCTTCATCGGAGTGTCTTTCATCCCCTTCAAGTTCTTCAGAGGCAAGCTTTTACTCCAATGACAACAGATCTTCCCTGTGAGTTCACTCTCAGACCAAGCCCGTACAGTCGACCTATCCACAAAATGCCACTATGGGGAGCTTGTGGCCTTTCCCCCCATGGCCTTTGAACACCACAATGAATATGCCATGGATGTACTGGGGAGGTTGGCCCCAGTATGGAGTCCCCCCCTCAATGTTTACTACGTCACAGATGCTGGCATATGCACAACAACAAGAAGTTTACCTTTTGACATCAACAACACCTTTGATACATCCTGGCACCCAGACATCTGTTACATCTGAAGTGCAAGACACTCAAACACCACAACCGCAACCAAGGAATGAGAATTCTAAGCAATTCCAGGAACTGTTCAAAAGAATAGTGGACAACTTAGACATACCTGTTCAGGATAAATCTACCACCAAGCATAAGCTTTACAGGATTCTACAAGAATCAGTGTCCACTAAAGTTGCCCTGTCCATGGATGACGGCATATTAGAACCGGCAAATGTACTGTGCCAGGCACCAGCTTCATCCACACCAACCAACAAGAAATCAGATACGAAATATTTCATTGCCCCCAAAGGCAATGAATTCTTATTTATGCATCTACAGCCAGATTCTCTAGTCATTGAAGCGGCAAACGAGATGTCCAGGCAAACCCATAATAGGTCCACCCCAGCAGTCAAAGATGGCAAGAAACTGGACCTTTTGCACAAAAAAGTTTACACCTCAGCTACTCTGATGTTGAGAATAGCCAGTTATACAGCTGTGTTATCAAACTACAACCATGACATTTATACAAAACTATCGGAATTTATGAACCTTATTCCTGAAGACAAGAAAGAACAATTTAAATCCCTGATAGATGAAGGCCAGCTCACAGCTAGAGTGGCCTTGCAGGTGTCATTGGATGCAGCAGACACAGCAGCCAGAACAGTTGGTACTGCCATTGTCTTGAGGAGAGCTTCATGGCTCCTTGCAGTGGCACTCCCAAAGCAAATGCAAAACACGATCAAAGACGTCCCCTTTGATAAGGACAGACTGTTCGGGCATAAGGCAAATGAGATCATGCATACACTTAAAGACTCTAGAGCCACCCTCCACGCTCTAGAGATCTGTACCCCGACAGACCGAAAGAAATATAATCACTACCAAGGTTTTGGCAACAGATACCAACAGCACCAACTAAACAGATGATTCGACAACCCTAGAAATAGACCTCGACAACAGCATAGGCATAGGCAGGGCAATCAACCACATCCATCTACCCGAGCCACCAACCCTAAGCAATCATTTTGAGACATTAGTCGAGGGTTTGTCCAACCACCCCTCTCAAAGGCAGGACATGACCACAATGACACCTCTATTTTTCAGAAGCAGACTGCTTCCCTTCCTCCATCAGTGGAGGACAGTAACATCAGACAAATGGGTCCTACAGGGTCATCAATGAATGATTCATAATCAGAACCACCAACCCCCCTCCAACCCTGTCCCTCTTCAGGGACCCATCTCACATACACCTCCTGCACAAAGAGATAAACAACCTTCTTAACATCGGTGCCATAGAGGAGGTCCCATGCCAGTACGTGGGCAAAGGTTTCTGCTCTCGTTACTTTATCATGGAGAAGAAGATGGGGGGATGGAGAGCTATACTAGACCTTCAGGCTCTCAATAAACATGTTCAAACTCAGAGATTCAAAATGGTAACTTTAGCTTCAATACATCCTGACTTATGACGAGGGGACTGGTTGGCATTCCTTGATCTGAAAGATGCTTACTTTCATGTGCCCATACACCCTTCACACAGGAAGTACCTAAGATTCACTTTTATGGACAAACATTACCAGTCTACTGTACTTCCCTTTGGCCTCTGTACGGCACCTCGAGTTTTTTCAAAAATTATGGCAGTGGTAACTGCCTATCTGCGCAAACAGCAAATTACAGTCTTCCCATACCTGGAAGACTTTCTGATAAGGGATCGGTCTTACCACGCAACACTAGAAGCAATTTGAACAACAGAATCCCTCTTCATCTCCCTAGGACTCATAATAAATTACAAGAAATCCTCTATGCAACCACAGCAAGAGATCAATTTCATAGGCACTCATATCTGTACACTAACAGGAAAGGCACATCTCCCAGAAAACAGATTCAAGACAATAAGGGAATTGGTTCATGATATGCAGACCTCTCCAACTGTAACTGTGCGCCTCTGTATGCAAATATTGGGCCATAAGTCAGCCATCACGTACCTAGTCCATCATGCCAGGCTCCATATGTGGCCTCTGCAAATATGGTTCCTCAAACACTGCAAATCCCAACTTTGGTCCCTTTGTTACATGCTTGTCATCCTGAAACAGGTGAAAGAATCACTGACCTGGTGGACAAAAGAACACAATTTACTACAACGTATACCCTTCGTGATGCACAACACATTGATCTTGATGACCATGGACGCATCACTACCAGAATGGGGAGCTCATCTACTAGACAACATGGCCCAAGGCAAATGGTCCATACAAGAGAGGGCACTGCACGTAAATATCTTGGAACTCAGAGCCGTTCAGAAAGCACGTCAACAATTCCTCCCTTTGATATCAGGCAAAGCCGTTAAAGTTTACATCAACCGCCAGGGAGGAGTTTGTTCACAGTCCCGTTGCCTCAAGTCCATGAAGCTCTTGGACTGGTGTCTTGCCCACCACATCCACATATCAGTAGTATATCTCCCTGGCAAAGACAATGTAAGGGCAGATGCCCTGAGCAGGTTTTTCAGGGACAATCACGAATGGGAAATCAGAGATGACATCCTCCAACAGATATTCCAGCGGTGTGGCTTCCCAGTCATAGGCCTCTTTGCCACAGCCACAAACAGAAATGCCAGAGGTTCTGTTTGGGGGGGGGCGACCTGGATGGGGATCCACAGAAGATGCGTTTCTCCTCAGTTGGAGCCAAATGCTTCTGTATGCATTTCCCCCAGTACCACTAATACCCAGGGTACTTTGGAAAATTGACAGCAACAGGGCCAAGGTAATACTAATAGCCCTGGCATGGCCTCGGCAAACATGGTATACCTACCTGACCCGAACGTCAAGGAAATCCCTGATCACTCTTCCCCTAATGCCAACTCTCCTGTCTCAAAACAGAGGTTGAACCCTTCACACTCACCTGGACAAACTTCACCTCATGGCAGGGGCATCGCTGGGGGGGGCGAGGGACCCGGGGCATGGGCCCAGGCCCCACCCCTGCCCCACAGGCCCCGCCCCCAGCCTGCAGGCCCCGCCCCCTGGCCGGGGACAGGGCAGCACGCTGCTGCGCTGCTGCAGGCGGCAAGCCCTGCATCCCCGGTGGGGGACGGGGCCGCCACGGGTGGCCAGGCCCTGCATCCCCAGCCAGGGACAGGGCCGCTGCGGCCGCCAGCAGCTGGGCCCCGGATCTCCGGCATGATTGGGCCGGAGATCCAGGGCACTGGTGATGGGGCTCGGGGCACATGCCTGGGCATGCCCAGCGCCAGCGACACCCCTGCCTCATGGCATGGTACCTGGATGATTCAACCGAATAGAGGCAGAGTGATCAGACCACATCAAGAATATCTTACTAAATAGTAGAAAACCAGCAACACAAAACACTTACCTACAGAAATGGCACTGTTTTTCTATCTGGTGTTGTCAATGCTCTCTGGATCCCTCAAAGGCTCCTATCCCAGATGTCCTGGAATATCTCCTGCATCTGAAAGACACAAAGCTCTCCGCTAATACAGTTCAGGTACATTTGGTGGCAATATCCACCTTTCATACACAGGTGGAAGACTCTTCTCTTTTTGCCCATCCAATACTGAAATGCTTTGTGTCCGGCCTGCAAAACATATCCATGTATCCGACCACCTGCACCACGGTGGGATCTAACGTTGGTGCTCAAGGCACTCACGAAACCACCCTTTGAACCCCTGGCAAAAGCCTCTCTCCTTCATATGTCTATGAAAGTGGCGTCCTGCTCACAATTAGCTCTGTTAGATGGGTAGAGCTTGCAGCTCTTATTGCCCATCCCCCCTAGACGGTGTTCTAGAAAGAGAAGGTGTCCCTTCAACCCCATCCCAGATTCCTCCCGAATATAACTTCATCATTCCATCTGAATCAAACTAGCTACTTACCAGTTTTCTTTCTGAAGCCACATGCTGACCCACAGCAAGCCATAATGCATACCTTGGACTTAGATGAGCTTTGGCTTTTTACTTAGAGAGAGCCAAATCATTCCAGAAGTTTCCTAAACTATTTGTCTCCAGCACGGAACGATCCTAGGGTGAGCCTGTTTCAAAACAGAGACTGTCTTGGTGGATCTCCACTTGTATACAAACTGCTTACACCCTTTCCAGAATTCAACCACTTGAAACAATCCACACACACTCTCTTAGAGCAATAGCCACCACAACTTCCTTCCTTCACAATGTCCCTATCTCAGACATATGCCTGGCTGCCACTTGGGCCTCAGCCTGATACCTTTGTGAAGCACTATGCTATCAACCAAATATCCATTTCAAACACTGCAGTTGGTTTGGCCATTTTAAAATCGACACACAACACAGACTCTGAAGTTCCCCTCTCCACTCAGGGAACTGCTATGTAGTCACCTCAAGTGGAGCAGTCAGGGACACTGCTGAAGAATGGAAGTTACTCACCTTGATGCAGTAGCCATGGTTCTTGGAGATGTGTGTCCCCGACATGCTCCATTACCCTCCCTCCTTCCCTCTACTTAGGAGTATATATACCATCCTTGTGTCTCTGTGGTAGAGAAGGAACTGGGGGGAGGGGGGCAAGCCTTGGGGCTCGCGCGTCAGCAGTGGCGTGAAAGTGACAGCGCTTCTGTTGGCTTGCATGCCCCTATGGATTCTGCTAAGAAATCTCTGATCCGGCGTGTGGGGAGCACCCACACACCTCAAGTGGAGCACATCGGGGACATGCATCTCAAAGAACCATGGCTACTGCACCAACGTGAGTAAACTCTGTTTCCCCAGTGTTTGAATCTTTACAACTGTTTTGATTTGCCACCTGTTCCCATGACTTACACTTCCCTGCATTTATTTCCTCCCATTCTGTAAGTTCCCCCATCTTCAAAGCGTCTGATGAAGTGGGATTTTTCTCCCATGGAAGCTCATGCAATAAATAAATTTGTTAGTCTATAAGTGCCACAGGACTCCTTGTTTGTTGTGCTACACCTCGTGTAACACATTAAGCATGTGACTCCAAGCAAAAGGAAAGGAGGAATCAACCTATATTTGGTACTCTGATGCTCAGCAAATACTGCCTGTATTTTGTAAATCATACGCCTTTATATGTTTGCATTAATGCAGAAATTTAGAACATCTTTAGATTTAAAACTATATATATATATAGTTTTAAATTTGAAGTGTCAGTGCTTGTCACAGGTGGGCTAATGAGTGAAATAACAGTATAAATATATTCCATAGCTTCAACTAATGAAGCAATTTACTTGGAACTGTAACAGAATTTTACTACTGGGAGGGCAGCTGCAGGTTTTACTCATACAAAGCTCTCCTCATGATGGACAATCCACTTGTAACTTTACAATTTGAAAGCTTACTACTTGTATGGTAAATGGTTACTGCTGAAGACCCTGGTCTGCCATGTCCCCTGGTGGAGAAGCATGTGTACTGCAGGCATTTATGCAGGACGCATTTTGTAACGACAGTGGTAATGGACAGATTTATTTGCAGACTATTATTTCTGAGTTTGAATTTGAAATTAAGAGAGGTTTGTTTGCATATAGAAAATATGTAGTGTTTACCTTTTGTGCAGCTCCAGTGGTTTTATGCTAGTTACAGCATAGAGTGGATGCATATACAGTAGTAGTAAGTGCTTCTTCAAGCAATAGGAGAAAGTAAAGGCTAACGAGAACTATCTATTTTCCTAAGCTTTGAAAGGTTTTTTGCAAGGCTGATATTTGGTGTTTGATGTCTTTTAGACCCAAATAATCCCTTCCGCTTGTACAGGTAATATAACAATGAAGAGTACATGCCCTGGAATCCCTTAAGATGTCACCCACCTAAGGATGCATTCCCTTATGTAAAGGTACTGGGGATTTCCTTCTACTTGTAAATGCTGGCTGCCACCTTGCTGTATAGAATAAGCTATTCTGATTCTAACATCTGCTATTAGAGCTATTCATAGTCAGAACACTGGCTAATTTAAATATAATAATTGAAAAAGTAGCACAGAAGACTTTGCCTATGAGAATTGGATCTATTTCAAATGTGAAGTGCTTTGTCTCAATCAGGCACATTGTGGAACAGCTCAGAGCAGAGATACATGGACAAATAAACAAGGTGAGCTACAAGGAGCTGGTTCATTTTTCTCCTAGACTAGCTGTTTGTTGTGTTTTTCTATACATGGTCAGTGCATCAACAACAATACTTCAAGAACAATACAAATATCTTTAGGCAAAGTCTCTTCTGAATTCAGGTTATTACAACTACTATTAGAGCAAGACGCAGGCTGGTGAATTTTAAAATTTGCAGCTGAGCCCTAGACTCTTCCATAAATTTCCTGGACATCATGAGGACAAGAACTTGTCTTTCTTTCTTGTCCTTACCATTTTGTCTACTTTAGGATTATTTTCAGGGAAGTCACTTGTTTCATAAGAGCACCCTGGAGATTGGGGATGCTCCTCAGGAACAAAGTTTGTCAAAGGCATGTGGAAAGCACAACAGGATGATGATTCTCTCTCTCGTTAATGGTTTCCTGGATGGCTTTACTCGCATATTTAAAAAGTTACTTTCTGGCTCCGATCATGAGGAGTTACTGCTAGTGCAGACACAGCCTGGTTTCTCCTGATCAGATTTCCACCCCCTTGCTTGCTAAACAAGGAACCCAAGCAGACCAAAAGCAGCCTCTGGCAGCTCAGCTTGCTCTATTTATAGAGTCACTGGTCCTCTGATAGCGATTGGCTCAGAGCCTTTGCTGCGCTGAATCTGTGATACTTTAAGCATGTTCTAAATAAAATTATAACTGTCATCAGAGATTAAATGTGCAGGGCCAAATTCTCTTTCATAGAGACATGCGCTGGAAAACCACTGCCTAGCTCCAAGAACCCTGTTACAGAATTAGCCACCTAATTTCTGGCCCCTCTGAAATGATATGGCTCTACAGCAGTAGTCTTCATTTATGACATGTGCCCAACTGGCTGCTATCCACGGTTCCCCAGTCAAATTATTGCTGCTCTTAGGATCACATCACAGAAGGGGAACTCCTTCTGGGCTTGATCTCAGCCAGAAGGAAGGCTCAGGTTCACAAGGCTTTTACCAGGTTTGGACCACATTCTTAGCTGGTATACATCAGCATATCAACAGCATTGCCTTGGCTTGCACCAGCTGAGGGTCTAGCCCTATATATGGAGCTACTTGAGGATGTACTCTACCTATTTCTTTGTACTAGTCGCAATTGGTCCACGGTGTATATTTTTCTTCTTCCAATAATGTTACTTGTGGCGTGTCTAGAGTGACAGCGACAAATTTGCTGCTGTTGGAGCATTCTTCCAGGTTTGATTGAGCAGTCTGTCAAGATGCACTCAATCGATCTACAGCTGTAACTTCAGTCCTGTAACTGGAGTAGCACTAAGTCAACCAGACAGCATTTTCAGTTGCCTTATTGCCATGTGAACAAGGAGGTAAGTGATGGGAGATACGCAAGGCATTTTACATACGTTGTATATCTTCCGTCAACTGCTGCCAAAAAGCGTGCTGAGTGTAGACTAGTGCTTTGTACTTACTCATGATCTAATTTTAAATACAATAAACTTCCCCCATCACAAATCATTATTATATGGGTGGCTGGGATGCATGTAGAGATGTCCAAGCTATTAAACTATGAGAACACCCACTCTCCTACCTGTTTGGCTATAATAGGAAGAGTATATAAGCAAGGAAAATAGCAGCAACACAAGACCATCTAGAAAGAGATAAAACAATAGTAAGCAAAAAGCAAGGTGGTGTGCCGGCCTCAGAGGGCCGTGCTACAATATCAGAATTTTTTGTGGAAGAATATTATTATTTGCATGGTGGTAGTGGTGGAAGGCCCCATTCAGGGATCCATCTAGATGTCCCTGCACTGGGTGCTATAGAAGCATGGAATAGGAAGTCATTTCCTGCCCCAAGGAGCTAGCACTCTAAGATGAGAGTCATCAAGTAGATACCAGAAAGGTAACAGTAAAATAACTACTAGCTGTATAGGGTCAGTGGTCACAGCGTGCCAGCTGTGCAGTGGGATGAGCGATTGCAAGAGATTACCCCGGCTGTAAGGCATGGAGTATTGCAGATATGTGGCACATAGGGCATAATGCACACTAGCTGACATGTCTGTGATCCAAAGAGGTGAGTTCTGCTGTAACACAGAAGCAGCAGTGGCATGCAGAGGAGAAAGAGTGATGTTTGATAGTCCCCACCATGTTCTTTGGCTGTATGGATAGTGACTGTAACTCAAAACCTCCACAGCAGAGTGACTGGAGAAAAAAGAGCATAAACAAAGGGATCTCGGAAATGCAATGTGCATAACAACCTTGGGGGCAGCTGTTCCACCACTGCCCACCACACTTAGGGTTTCCTGTGATGACTAATAAAAAGGGGATGATGGGAACAAAATGACGAGAGTCACTTCTGCCACTTCAGTACTAAATACCAGAGCTGCGGATACTATCTTCCCCAAATGCTCCATTGATCTGCTGTAATGTTCCAAAATGTTCCATTCACCCATCTGCTAGTGGCCATCAAATTCATTCAATAAAAGAACTGGATTGTTTCGCTAAACCAGCTGTAATTCAGAAAAAAGTAGTGTCTGAGGTATGCAGCATTGTGATAAAGTTGTCTACTTGAAAAAGTCCATATTGACAAACTGACAGGAAACTCATCGACCTATTAGTTGTTTCTGAATTATTTAGCCTGCAGTTTTTTACCTTGGATGCTGTAGCTGTTATATTTTTAATTTCTCCTCTGAAAATAGATGTCCACTCTTTGGACACCCTTGAAGTTGAAGCTGCTCCCTGGCCTGTTTATTGTTTATCTGGAATCTGATATGGACTGGATAGTTTGTAGTATCAAACACACAGCCTAAGAGAGCCTGGGCAGGAACCTGCTGTTTTTTGTCTAGGCACTGAATTTGGCTAAGCATTGAAGGAAGCTGGGAGATGGTGATTGTGTGTGCAGTGAAGGAGATGCAGATCCGGGTGAGTCATCTGCATGCTTTTCAGCCTGTGTTATCTCATTTGCACCACCAGTGGCTTCGTATATAGGTAGACACTGAATAACACGTGGTAGAGAAGATTAACTTTTGTGGGACTCCTGTGTAAAAACTTTGGCAGTGGAGGAGAAGTTGTCTATAATGACCATCTGGGTTAGGTCTGAGAGGAAGGGCCTGAGGGTATTTCTATTCACCTCTGCAGTTTTGCAGAGGTGGGACAGAAATATTTGGTGAATTATCAGTTGTATCCAGTATGACAGACGGGCCAGCAGGGTCAGTACAGATGAACTTCCCTTGTCGTTAGGCATGAAAAACTAATCTGTCAGATTAAATACTGTCTTTACCATTCCTTGGCCTGAAGTCTGTTTGAGGGGATTCTTGGACACTGCTAGTTAATCGGTGACAGTGGAGACATTTTTGTTTTACCCACATCTCAATTGGCTTGTTTAGAAAAGGGAGCATGGGGAGACAGTCCAACTAGGTGGGGCCCTGCACATGGTACTGTGCAGAGGACCACAAAGAAGATAGGACTGATCCTGTGTGTAGTGATTATATCTCTGTATCTTAGGTGTTTTGATGAAATAAGCGACTGAAAGGCATTTGGGGAAAGCTTGATAAGTGTGCTCCCTCTGCAGATTGCTCCCCATCTTTAGCCTGGCACAGTGGAGAGGTGACAGTTTGACAATGTTCTCTCTGAGATATAAAAGGCAGCTTTAAACTCTCTGGACCCCTTCTGAGGAAATGAGAAGATGGCTGAGAAGCTGTTTTATTCTCTGCTGGAAGCATTAGGGTTGCCAACCTTATAATATTTAAAAAATGGACACCCAACATGAGTGCAGGAACCTCCCCACCAAAGGCTCTGCTCTTTCCTGCCTCTTCCCTGACAAAGCCCTGCCACCATTTGCTTCTTTCTCCCTCTGCTGCTGTCACTCGCTGCTCTTCTCTTCTTCCTCTCCCTTGTCCCACCCAGTCAGGAGGGATTCATCTGTTGAGCTGAGGCTAGGAGCTGCAGCCGCCTGACACAAGTTGACCCTAGCAGGAATGTCTCTGGTAGACAGAGTGATCATATTGGTTTATTAATAATAACTTAACTTCTTGGAGAGGAAGGAGAATTTGTTAGTCAGTGTTAGAAATTGGCAGGTCCCAAAGGACTTTTGGGAGACATAGCTGCAGCTGATTTCTTCTAGTGATTGGGAGTCCTGATTTCCATCTGGAGGAGGAAAGGGTCTGATCTAGAGTTGGGGGTGGGGCAGATCTTGAGTTTTTTTACTTCAGCCTCCAGCTCTGGGATCCAGCATACCAGGGCCAGCTCTGTGTGTGGGTCTAGAGCAGGGGTCTCAAACATGCAGCCTGTGGGCTGCATGCTGTCCCTAAAGCTATTTCCTGCGGCCCTCAGTGACACTTTTACTGATATTTGCAATATTGTTGCATGAAAAGGTTTCAGTGGTGTAGCCCTTGGGCTACTGTACTAGCCCTCATGCAGCCCTCGTGGTGATTTGAGTTTGAGACCCCTAGGCTAATGATTACCTATTGTACTGGGACCATTCCATTAGGAAAAATTACCCGCTCTCCCTTAGGTATAGTCTTTCCTTTGCCTTCCTTTAATTCAGAGGATTTAGACTATTAGTGCTCCTACAAAATCCATCAAGGTACTTGCAAAGGCATCTATTCAGCTGAAATTAGCAAATTTACCTCCTGTCACCAGTATCTTATGACACTGGGAGGCCATCATTACATTGATTTATTTTTGCAGCTCAGAACTTAATGTTATGCTGACTTGTTTGCTGAGTATTAAAATCACCATGATGGAGCGCACATCCATGCAGGCACGGGCAACACCCACCTGAAGAACAATGCAGATTGTCAGGAAGATAAAGCAGCACTGATGCGGTCCCATACAGTGCCTTTGTAATTCCCATTTGAGAAGTCAGTGTGACAACTAGTCCGCCTAGTATACTTCATCACATGTTCTTCAAAGCTTTTTCCCTTTTTTTTTTAACCTGTACACAAAGGGCACAATTACCAGCCACACATAGCTAGAACAAACAGATAAGAAAGCCCAGTGGTAAAATAGGTGTGAGAGCGAGATCAAGATTTTTGATAGTGAACCTTATTTTTAATGCGGTTACATTTTAGAAGGGTAGGATTTGAATTTGTGCTGCTTTACCTTTCAGTTGGCTCCTGCTGGTTTTCATTAAAAAAATAAATAAATAAAATCCCCTCCCACCCCCCACCTCCAGTACACACATCAAATTGTGTTGAGGTGCTTTAAGTTAGAGTGCTTGAGGAAAACACAGCTAACATCAACAGTGAAGGCGTCACATTTATTACTCTCAAATGCATTAGCTTGCTAGGGATAGAAAAAATACAGCAGTGAAATATATTGCCAGTGAAGAAACCATCAATGTTGAATATACTGTACTTTGTTATGCGTCCCTGGTGTCTCATCAGTACAGATTACAAGGGTTCTCTGTATGCTTCTTTGTGTGCTTGCACATGTTCATTTCACAATAGGTGTGTGTGAACCGCAAGTACAGTCACCAGAAATTTTCCCCTCTTTGGTACCCATCTGGTCAGCTCTGGTGCCCTCCGGTATCACGTGCTTATAGCACAAAGATAAAGTGCTATACCCAGCTGTCACTGCCCCCCCCCCATTCATTCCTATCTCTGTAATGCTCTCTGGAACTGCTCTCTTTGCCGTGGCAAGCTGTTCTCAGTGGTCTTGGTTGTTCTTCATGTTGTGTATAGTTAGTTTAATTAGATAAGTTTAGTTGCTACCTCTCCATCAGCAATGGTTTCTCCATTTCCAAGGGATGCCTCTTTGTCACTGGGTTCAAACCCTGTGTCTCCTGAAACTAGGATATACCTTTGAGCCATCTGTACCCTCATTGCCTACAGAACTTGGCTGATGCTCACAAGCTCCTGTTGACAGAAATGGCACTCACATTATCTTCCAATCTGAATCAGTTGGACTTGGCAGTGACTACCTCAGCATCGGTGTGGAGCACTCCTCCTGCTATACAGGATTCCTGGCACTGTGCACCACTGAAAGAGGACATTGCGCAACTCTGAAGAAGGGTAGGGAAAGGGAGCAGAGCAGGTGTGCCATGCAGGCTACATCTCAGGCCCCTCCAGGCTCAGCTGATGTTGGTTTATTTGCCAAACTGTCACCATCTAGATTCTGCTCTCACAGCACCTTCCCCAGTCCTCAACTTCCTTGACTGGTGACTGGCCCTCTGCCAGTTTGTTCAGGTGCTCCCTTCATTTGGCTCCAACCTTTGATATCTCTAAATGAACTGGCAGATGACATCAGCATGTCTCTTTCCAGTCACCATGAATGGTCCCTTCACCTGGCTACTGCAAAGGAATTTTTCTGTGGTCAGGAACTCCCCAAACCAAACCTGCTCATGACCAGACACAAAAGGAAGGGTCACTAGTTTATCAGGCCACAGCCTAGGCTCATTCATAAATATGTTCTTGTTCCTGTGGACACAGCACCTGTTCTGTGTTTCCCCCCATCCCTTTCATGCGATGGCTCTGTTGAAAATCAAGGGGGAAAAGATGTGGGTTATTCTCAGAGCCCCAGCAAGGCCCCATCAGCACTGGTTCACCTCACTGGTAAGTCTTTCCATATTGATTGTTATGCCACTCCCTTGTCTCCTGAACTTGATCTCCTAGAACCACAGTCAGATGCTCCACTCAAACTGTGGTGCTTTCCACTTGATGGCTTGGAAGCTCCATGGCTAATACCACAGAGCTGGTCTGCTCCACGTAGGTCTGCCAGGTCTTGTTAAGTAGCAAGAAGCTCTCTAGCAGGGCCTTGTCCCTTCTCCAAATGGAAGTGACTCTGTAGTTGGGGTTCCCAATAGGGAGTCTCACGCATGCAGTTGTCAGTGCAAACCATTCTGAAATCTTTGTTACACCTGAAACAATAAGGTTTAGCAATTTCATCATTCCATGTTCCCCCACCTCCCCCTTGGTTAAACAGTCTGCTTTTTTGCACAAGATGTCCATTCCTTTCCTCAAAGGCCTAGTGAAGCTACTCACAGATACAGAAGCCTGTCTCTCCATGGGCTCAAAGCCCACTTTTATCAAAAGTTGTGGGACCCTCTGTTAGAGCCACTGGCAACGTGCTACTTGCGACCTTTCTGGTGGCTATTATTTCAGCCAGGAGTGTCTCGGTGATACATGCCCCTACATGAAACGCCTGTACATGATCATCAAAGATAAGGTGCAACTGTGCCCTCAACCCTGTCTTCCTCTGAAGTCATCAGTGCACACATTCTCTGCTCATTATGCCATTACTCAACAGGCAAGAGATGAAACCATTCTTAGTTGAACAGTCTTATTGTCAGCATGTCCATGAACTCTGATCCTACCATCCTGTGTTAGTGTGGGAGTCACCTACAGTGGAATGGACATGCGAGCCTTTGAAGAAATAACAACAGTTACTAACCTTTCCATAACTGTTGTTCGAGATGTGTTGCACATGTCTGTTCCACTATTCGCTCTCCTACTTCTCTTTTGGAGTTTGCCAGAAAGAAGAAACTCAGGGGATGTGGGGTCAGCTGGCCCATTCAGTCTGCTGTGATGAGCATGTGGCATCAAGAGGCACCAGAGCCAATCAGACAGGTACCACCTATCTTGATTGACCTAGCCGATCATCTGTGTGACGAGTTTTCAATGTTGTCTGTCTACTGAAGGTTTTTCTTAGAAGTTGACCGTAGGCAAAAGCCTTGTAAGGTGACCCCTACAGAGAAGATAGGCAGTTCCATGGGGAAAAACCTCCAAAAGCTAAAAATCATACAAAAGAATGATGGCTTCAAATCCCCTGTTGAAAGAGTGGAACCCTCCTACCTCCAGGCAACTGGATCGTTTAATTTCCAGTGGTGCTTATACTGGAATGTCCAAGCTTATTCCTTACTCTGTGCCTTGAATGATTTTGGCCTATTACAGATGGGGAAAACAAGAATCCATTGTCTCCAATAATCTTCTGTCCCCACTTTCTACAGGTCCCCTTATGTCACCCCACATCCAAGCCACAATGCTTGTAGGCATCATACGTGAAATCCCCCCCCCCCAGTGCACAGAAGCTTTGCCATTGACTTCAGAAGCAACAGGATTTCATCCCAAATATGTCACTAAATTCGCACATAAAATGATGCAGGAGGATATTGGCACTGAAGCTGGGGAATCTCCCTGTTCAGTTATGTGACTTGTCTTATCAAGTACTTAAGTGCTTTAAAACAATATAAAAAGGTCCAGAATGAGAGATGACATCTGCATTCCAGGCCCTTTGAATCTATTTCTAATCTTATTCTGGTTTTTATGTTAAAATAAGCCTGGGAACAGAGTCCAAAAATGAAATACACAACACCACCAAATTTATTCACTCAAGGTAGAGAGTACCTAGAATGCTGATTCACTTAGAAAACTCAATTTCTAATGTAATTTACTACCACAAGTTTAGTAATACAGACAGTTATAGAAAATTACAACGATGCACTAATTAAAAAAAATGTGGTCTTGGAACAGTATCAGAATAAATGGTAACCATTCTAGATTGCTTTCAATTTATGTATCTTGTTTCCATATATGTGTTCATAATCTATCAGAAATATCTGCAGTCAGCAAATCAGCTCTTGTACATAAAGTTGCTGGATACCGTGCCCAGTTCTTCACCACATCCTGTCATTTAATCTAGCTGACATGTGTTCAAGTCCTTTTGATCTACACTAACTACCTTTATCTCAATGCAGATCTCAGCTGCCCTATCTGCTATTTTTTTAGAAAAGCTTTAATCAGAGGGTATGAGCTAGTCTTATTGAATTATATTATTTCCCCCTTTAAAATAAAACGATGTCATGCTCAGCCTCCTTCTTTTTGTTTACCTTTGCATCCACATTTTGATTAGAAATGTTATGCTTGTAAAAGGAACAGGGGGTTATGTTAGTAGATTTAGAATCATTCTAATTTAATTTGAGTACAGAAAACCCCCCAGACATTTCTAGAGTATTTTAACTGAAAGGTGAGTATAAGTTCATGTAGGCCTAAGGCTTCATATCCTCTGTAACCAAGAGGGCTGACCATTATATAACTGCTGTATAGTCTAAGAAAAAGATCTCAGCAGTAGGACTTATAACTTCCACAAGTCAGAGTATCACACAGCTGTGATGTGTGTAGCCTTGATGCTGTGGAGAGCCCTGTAGGTTAACCTGAACTTTAAGGGTATATCTGTACTTAAACACTACAGCCACCAAGCTGCTGGGTTGTCAGAAGAATTTTTCTGTTGATCTAGCAGTGTCTGTCCCTAGATCTGTATAGCTACATCCCCTAGGTGTGTAGATTTTCAACACCTGAGAGATGTTGTGCTGCTGCTGTAATTTTTCAGTGTAGACCTGCCCTAATTCTTCTTTCCAGCTATAATGTGTGGTCTAGAGGCTTGGGTATCAAATGGAGACCCAGGAATTGTGAGTTCTATTTCTGACCTGGCATGTGATTTTGAGTAAGTCACTTCCACTTCTGCTTCCCTGGCCATCTTTTGTGTATTTAGATAACTTCTTTGGCACAACAGCTGGCTCTCACTGTGTCTTTTTAGTGCTTAGCTCAGCAATGGACTGATGTTGTTACAGGCTGTAGGGCTACCATAATACAAATACTAGCTGCCAAACTATTTTAGCAGTTCCTTCCCAATACTTTAATATGTGTTTGCATAGATTTAGGTTCAAGGCCTTTGCCTGTACCAGAAGAGAGCACAGTGAAGTGCATTATCTTTCTTAAAATGATTTCAAGGCCCAGTTTTACTGCAAATCAGACAAACTCAGTTCAAGACAGGGAGGAGGAGACAGTCAGACCTAGACTAGAACACAATTTTGGTTTCTGTTCACACGGTTTTGCCTTATTTAAGGTTGGTTTTAAATGATTCCGCACAATTTGCTGACTCTTTTGAGGTTTAGAAAAGAGACAGAACTGGAGGAAATGTTCTCTCAGATAAGCCATATTTGTTTGTCTTTTGATTTATATTAAAAGGTACACAGTGGATGCCACATGCAGTAAAGGTATCTACTTAGGAAGGTTGAATTATTTAATAGAATCTTTGCTGGCTATTGCTAAAACTTACATTGAAAGACTAGAAATTACAAGTAGAGCCAGAAGAAGCTGGACCTGGACACAATAATACATTGTTGTTCAGTTCATTAAATGAATACAGCTGCCTATTATGAATATCCCCAGGTTTCTGCCAACTCATTTTAGCAGGAGTTAGCTGGCAGCTAACACAACAATATATCCTTCTTTTAAGCATTAATGCATCCATATTCCTATCTCCAGCATCTCAAATATTTTGTTTGAAACACTAATGACTATACATTTTTTTTTCAGTGATACCTCTCATGTACCTTATTTACAGGATGCTACAATCAATGGGAACTAGCCGGAAAGAAAGGCAACAGACCATGTGACTGAGCCAGCGTATTGGTAGGACACTCCCTTTGTCTACCCCAGTTTCGCACTGGTGCAATGCCCAACCTTAGTGATTACTCCTGATTTACACCCTTAGAATCAGGCCCATTGTTTCCTGTGAGTCTCCCTTCTCCTCCAGGAGTGCTCTACGAAGTCTCATTCAGTGGAAGTAAAATCAGTGCTAGCAGAGCCTGATGGTGCTGGGGGTTGTGGTGCCTATGAAGACTTTGTTTGCAGTGCTCAGAAACAAATCAACAGTTCTTGCTGTGATAACTGTTCTGTCACCTTCACAAAGAAGACCAACTGGACAGATGGGAGTGGCCAGGGCAGTAGGGGAAAAAAGAAATGTCATCTGAGTGATCTTTCACTGCTAACTTAATGGAGGTTCTGGATTTATTGGGGGAGATGTGTTGTACCTGTGGCCTTTAGGTTTAGAAAAATCAGACAAACAAGGGTCTGTTCATTGAGGTTGATTGTCTGCCTCAGGTGAGGCAGAGTGCCCTCTGTCCCCAAAGAGGCATCATTAGGGTCGTGCTCAAGAGATTTGGCCAAAGTCTTCAGGGGTTACAAATGGCATTGGAGATGAGGGAACTCTGGAATAATTTAGAGTCTTCAATTTTCCTTCATTTCTGTCCATCAAACATTTGGTGTCAGTATAAATATTGTATCAGTGTCACTGGTTGAAGGGCGCAGTCTAGTAATGGACAAAATGGTCATCTATGTCCATGCTGATTCTTCTATACCTGTAAGCAGACTTTAATAATGAGACTGTGAGATTTTGTTAAATTGACTTACACGGGTGGGCGGGCGGTTGACTCAACTGTGAACCTTAACAAGGACGGTGGGATCCCACATGAGTGGTTCCATCCTTTCCTTCCTGCCCACTCAGAGGATCAGGTTGTGTAACTAGTCCATAGTGTCCCAAATACTCTACTGTGTGGAGCTCTACCAGGTTCTGTTTTATCTCTCCATCCTATTCTATGTACATGTCAAGCTGGTGGGAGAGATGATAAGGTGATCTGAACTGTGATGCCTTTAATTTTTTCATTGAAGAAAACCAGCACTAGTGTCTTGCTTTCCAGGGGCCTGACATCATCAGGGATGTAGATTAGAGTGGGTTAAGGGCAAATCTGGATTAGTAAAAAGTGACGAGAACAATGACAGTTCTGATAGAAGGGCTGCCAACCCTTTGTCAACAAGATGCACAGTCTGGGGTGCTTCTTGGCTGCCAATTCTTTCAGATGGCATCAGTGCATGAAAAGTGCCTTTTCACCTTCTGTTTGGGGTGACACTGTCATTACTTTTCTCCAGTATGAACTTGCCACAGCTATCCACATCTTTGTTATCCCTAGCCTGAGTTATTGTAATGCTCTCCTGGAGGGCTCCCCTGGAAAACCACTGATGAACTGCGGCTGGTGCAATGAAATCTCACTTGCCTAGCAGTGGTAGTGGCAGGAGCATATTAGTGGCATTCCACAGATTACACTGACTCCCTAGAAGCTACCCCGTGCATTGCAAAATGCTCTTGTTGGTCTGTGAAGTGCTGCAGGATTTAAATCCTAATTACCCGCATAGCCACTTCTCTCCTACACAAGAACATTGCACTTGGGATCAGCCGATGTTCTCTTGCTTAAAGTCCCTGCTATTGAATGTCTAAGGGCTAGTTGAGAATTTTCAGTGGAGGGCTCTGAAATTCATTTGTCCCTTTCGGACTGTGCAGTGATTGAGGTTCCTCAAGGGTGTGTCCCCCTGTGGGGGTCTGGAGGTGCAGCAGTGCCTCCCCTGGCCTTGGATTAGAGATCTTCATCAGCACTGTCCACCATGAGCTGAGTGTACATATAGTGCTGTGCAGTCCAACTGCCCCGTTCCTGCCCAGCTCCTTCTCTTCTGCACAGATCATCTTTCAGCTCCAAAGCCAAAGGGAGGAGGGTGGGTATTGGAGCGCTCAGAGGGACATACATCTTGAAGAGCCTCAGTTACTGCACAAAGTGAGTAGCCGCTGCTTTGAGTGACATCCCTATAGGTGCTCCACTTTAGGTAAATACAAAGCAATGGTCCTCAGTGGAAGGTGGGGGTTTCAAAGTGGCATTTAATGCACCAGTTAAGTCCCACTTAAGCAGTATTTTGAGTTAGTGGTTCATCGCCTCCTGCTGTCCGTAGGCAAAGAAGTGAATTTCAATTCAGCAGACACACTGGGTCCATTGTTGTCTGTTGCTGAGCACTGTCAACATTCATGGAGGATAGGAGTTGATAACATTTGATATCTTCTAGGCCTTATGTTTGGAATGTGGGGTGCAGCAGTTACCATTAACTTATAGGAAGATGCACAATGCGCAATTTTCTAAATACATTATCTAATTGCTTTTATTGGAAACCATGCTTGACTTCTTTTTGGATGAACTCCGACTCTACTGACATCAGAGACAAAACTCATTGACTTCAGTGTGGCCAGGATGTAACCCTCTGTATTGAATCAGGGCACCTTTAATTCTTGTAACCCAGCAAACAAACTACACTTCAGCATAGTGAGGAGTCAGCTGATAAATCTGACCAGTGCTCGCTGAATTAGAAATGAAATTATGAACATACAGTGCAGACATTTGAAAGACAGTAGGCCCTGAACAGAGGGACTGACAGATTTGCATGAACTCTTACATCAAAATCACATTCTGCAGGTTGAACAATTAATTTTAAGGAGACAGCACCACACAACATTGTTTGAAAGACAAAAAAATTCAGACCAACTAGGCCACAAATAAACCTTGGATTTGACACCAAAAGCATTTTTCCTTATTACAAATTTTTGCTAGAATTTAATCTTAACAAATCTACTTACCTGAAAAGCCCATCAATGTCACAACCCTTTGTATACTATTTACATGTCCTTGTCTCTCACTTTTTAGCTCACAGTAAAGGCTCACAGTAGAGTTCGTGGTAAGCATGCCTACCAAACATCCTTATTTTTTTTTTTAAGAATGGAAACAGGAGACTTGCTTGCTAACAAAAATCTTAGGACACAGCCCTGCAAGGTGATGAGTTGAGAATGTGCAGAACTTCATAGAAACAAGCCTTTTAATGTCATATTGCTAAAACATTAAAAGAAAGCCTTGTATAAAAGAACCCTGCCTATCATCATAATATAGAAAGAGGCTTCCTGAACAACCATATCCTTCTGTCTGCATAGACAGAAAACTGACTGGCATCAGGGCTACAAACCAAAAATATACTATTGTACAAAGAACTAATTTATGTGAGTTAAAATACAGTGCCCATGATGAATAGCATCCCTGGAAAGTGTGAGCATTCAATATGCTTTTTACACTGAATTTTTCATCAGAAATATTTAGGGTCATTTTCCAACCATTCTGGATAAGGAAAAAGATCAATAATTATTTATAATCCTCACAAATAAAACAGCTTTTATTTAGCTCCGGTTTGCATATTGGTTTTTCCACTGATGGATTTCAGGCAGATGGTTACATAAAATATAATTTTAAGACTGAGAGGCATCAAAGTTGCATCATATGAACTCTGCATCAATCAGATTTTGCCAGGGTGAATACTTCTCTTTTCATTTTCTAATCTTAGAAGCAAAAGTGCAGAAATTGCCATTGCAAGCAGAGGATAAATGCTTTGATACATATGTAACAATGCCGCTGGATGGGATTGAATTCAGGATCTCAGGATCTAAAAGGACAAGATTCAGCTGCTGGAACTACAGTACCCAAGATCTGTTGGCTCAGAGGCAGTGGCAAACTCATAAACTTTACAAACATCTGAGCCACCACAAGCAACTAAGCCACACAGTGAGTATGGGTTACACATAGCTGGAAAGCCGTACATTAATAATCTTAAAATCTTTTTATAAATAAAAATTTATTAAACCTGAATATTCATAAGAGCATGTTACATCTTTCTCTATTCTTGTAGTTAGAAAATTACTAGAACCAGGAGATCTGGCTCTAGCCCAGATTTCCTGTGCAACTTTAGGCAAATAAATCAGTCTCTCTGTGCCTAATTTTCCTTATTTGTAATGTAAGGCCAGGAAGGTGAGGATTAATTAATGTTTGTAAAGTGTTTAGAGATGTTGGGTTGGAAGGCAGTCAAAGTACAAAATATTATATTTCAGGATACTCATTTCAGTTTCTGTTTTGACTTTTTGGCCAATAAACTGAATTTTCACTTACTGATCGCTATACATTCATTAAAGCAAACAAGAAGTCTTGTTCCAGAGGGGCAGCTGTGTTAGTCTAGTTCAGCAAAACAAGGAGTCTGGTGGCATCTGACAAAGTGGGATTTTTCTCCCACGAAAGCTCGTGTGATAAATAAATTTGTTAGGCTTTAAAAATGCCACAGGACTTCTTGTTTGTTTTACAGGACTAGACTAGTGGTTTTCAACTATAGGTCAGGACCAGTACTGTGTCACAGACCCTCAGGTACTGGGTTGTGGCACTCTGCTGCTGCTGCTGCTGCAAAACTGGAATGCATTGCTTAAGGATGTAATTGTTGGGTCACAGGCTTAAATGATTTTTTTCAACTGGGTCCTGAGAAAGTTTGAAAACCACTGGTCTAGTTCCCTGGGCTACTTCCTACCCTGTTTCCCTGCAGCGTTGTCTTCAGGTCCTCTAGTTCTCCATGGTAATTGACCAGCAATGTTCCCAATAACTCCTTCCCTTCCTGGGCTTCCATGGTCAGCCTGGTATTTGCCTTGGTCTCAGTGGCTACGTCTACATTGCACAGCACTTTCAAAAAAATTATTTTGAAATATATCGGGAATAATTATCTCAAAATAACTTTTTTCAAAAATGCTATTTCGGAAGAGCAGTCCAAGGAAGGCTCTTTGTCCTGAAAAACTTTGGCTTTTTTTTCGGAAAGGGAAAGTCTACACTGGACTTTCTTTTTCAAAAAAAAAGAAAGTCAATGGAAGAGGTAGGCAGACTTTTTTTTTTAAAAAAAAAAAAGAAAACAAAAACCTTTGCCACGTCTAGTGGTGGCTTTTTTAGAAAAAGCTATTTTGAAAAAGGCTTTTTTTTTTTAAAAGTCAAGTTTAGCTTTTTTGAAAAAGTGTGCCAGTATCTTGAAATACCAAAGCATTTTTTTGCGAATGCTAAACCTGGTTAAGTTTTGAAGCCTTTTTTGAGATAGCTTTTTCGAAAAAAGCCATCGCTGGATGCGGCAAAGGCTTTTTTCAAAAAAGCCTGCCTATCTCTTCCATTGGCTTTATTTTTTTCAAAAAAAAAGAGTCAAGTGTAGACTTTCACTTTTGAAAAAAGAAAAAAGCCACAGTATTTCGGGACAAGGAGCCAGTCCTTGGACTGTTCTCCTGAAATAGCATTTTTGAAAAAAGTTATTTTTAGATAATTATTCTGAATATATTTTGCAGTAATTTTTTCGAAAAAACTTTTTTCGAAAGTGCTCTGCAATGTAGACATAGCCAGGGTGTCTGGCCTCTGTCGATTCATGCTCCAGCAATTCTTGTGCTCCAGCAACATATTTTTTCCTCCCTAATCAAACCAGACAGACTGAGCTGGGCTGCTCAGCTGCATACTATGGTTCCAGTTGGAGCATACTCAGCAGGGATGAGGACAGTATGATTTTCTCAGCCCACACAGTGTAAGCGTAACCTGTGCATATCCAGTGCAGGGCAGGTATACCATGCTGTCACAGTAGCTTGTCATAATTTTCTAGAACCAAGTCCTGGGGTGTATGGATTTCTTACCAAGAGTTCACTGTATTTGTAACCGTACAGCACTGTGAGTTTGGATCTGGGCTTTTCAGCTACAGTCAGGGCTGGCCTTAGAGAAAATAGTGCCCTTTCGTGTGTTTTAGCATATTTACTGATCCACAGTCAATTAGAATTAGAATTATATTATAGATATGTGTTGCACTACCAAAATCTTACTCATGTAAGAGTCCTCAAAACAATATATATATTCAAATAACATTGGAATTTTCAGCATATGCTTGTTTAATGATACATTCGATAATTCTTCTGACAGTATGTAAATATCATTAGAAATTTAAGTCAGTTTGCAGTGTATATTTACTATACTTGGCAAAACATGGATTGTGTATTTTTCTTCAAAATGCATATGTATCACTTTTAGGAATTTCACAAAGAAACATATCCAGTATATGCTGTACTATTTAACCAGGCACTGCATCCTGGATTTCCTAATATCATGTCAGTGTTATATCACTATGAAAATTAGAAATTTAGCATTCAAATATATTTGCAATGTATCCTTGTTATGATTAGTAAAACATGCCCTACATATTTCTCTTAACAGCATGCCAACATCATCATTAAAAAAAATCATCAAATGAATCTGTAGCTGGTGCATATGTTAAACATGTAAGAGGACCCAGAAAGACTTTCCATAGCATGAGTTTATATTTGATCGTAATTACAAGAGCTTTCTTGATATCATCTTTTACAGGAAAACCTTTAAAATACTGTTTCTGTAAACACAGTATGATATAAGCCTTTTCCATAAACTCTAGTAATAGTGCATTGGGATTCCACAAAGTATCATAAAATGGTTTGTAAAACACTTACTGTATACTGCTTTTAACTATAGAGCAAGAAAGTTTTGATTTAGGGAGTAATCTTAGCACTGTGTATACATACACAATTATTCATTACTAGTTCCTCTTGGTTTAAATTATATAAGAGGTTTTTAAATGCTGTCGCTGTTTATTTTATAAAGTTGTGCTTGCATAGTATTTTCAAAAACAGGATAAGTAAAAGAATGGCAATTTAGTAAAATTTATTTAACTATTTCATTAAAAGTATAACTAAAGGAATGTTAATTAAATGCTAATTTGCTGAAAATTTGGATAGCAGGAGACTCTAATTCTGTGCAATATACTAACTAGAGAGTGAACGGCCATACCACTAGCACGATAAACTAGCAAGGGGCATTACAGATTCTTCCACGTGGAGGTATAGATTTTCTGTTTTGGCATCAGTTTAAAGTGGTAAGTCCTGATGATGAAGAATGTATGTGGAAATTAGTATTTTTTCTTTTTGATTTCATGTTGTTTCTAAAATTGTCTGAAAGCAAGCAAGCCAACTATCTAGCCATCCTGTGCAAAGAATGATGTGGGTGACCTAGGGGAGGGGGAAGTAGCACCAATGGGGCCACACCACTGTTCCCTCTGAGTTGTGCATGTGTGCATGTGCACAAAGGGCAAGAAACCCATGCACACAACAAAATAAAGTATGCACAAAAAATTCAACAGTGCTAACATTAGCACAAAGAAATGTTTTGAGCACACAGTCTACGAAAAATTAGAGTGAACCTTGGGCCACACAATTAAAGACCCTGTTACTACTTATGCCTAAACAAGATGTATTAGCTTACAGACGCAAAATTCAGCAGCCAAGTGTGGACCCCAATTTTTATTTATTTTAAACCATTTTATTTTGAAACCCAGTTCCTGACCCATATGCCTCAGCCTAAGACCGACCTAACATTGCCTGTACGCTGGGGGGGATGCACGTAACAAACACCTCGTGTATCCCCCCCACCTACTTCCTCCATGTGTGAGGGCTGGGATGGGGGGGGGGACAGGAGTCCCTCTCATCCTCGGTATGGGGGGAAGGGGGCGTCCCTCTCTTTACTTGTTCCAAAGGGGCAGTCGTGTTAGTCTAGTTCAGCAAAAGAAGCAAGGAGTCCTGCGCCACTTAAAGACCAACACATTTATTTGTTGCATGAGCTTTTGTGGGAGAAAATCCCAAAGCAGCTGAAGAAGTGGGAGTTTCTCCCACCAAACCTTTCTTCTGTGTGTGTGTGTGGGGGGGGGCAAAACTGGGGAGCCCCTCCCAGCCCCCTCTAAGGGTGGGGGAAGACAGGGGCCCCTGCCCCTAGGAGGGGGAGAAATGGGGGGTCTCAGGCCCTCAGGGGGAAGGTTTGGGGGAGTTCTTCTCCCCCACCCACTGGGACCAAGCCCCACCCCTCTGCTTCTGATTGGCTAGATGCCCAGGGCCCGCCCCCATCCGTTCCTGAGCTCCGCCCCCATCCATAAGGCCCCGCTCGCTTACTGTCCGTCTCCCTCATGGAACCTTCTCGGATTGGTTCGCGTCATCTGGCCCCGCCCCTTTCGCCTCGCTTTCTCCCTGGATTGGCTCAGGCTCCCGAGCTTTCACGGGCTTCTCGCACAGTCAGTCACTCGCTTAGCCTCCGCCCAGCGGCGTGTCGAAGCCATGGCGGCCGCGGAGAGCCCGGACCCGCCATTGGTCTGCCAGTGACCGTGACGTCATCCCACTGCGCCCGGCGCGCTGCCGTTCCGTTACAGGCCCGCGAGTGACCGTTAACGGTTTCTTCCGGGCTGAGCCGGCGGCGCAGAGGCGAGTATTTGTCTCCCGCCCCTGGGTGACGGCGACAGGCGGGCGCCTCCTGTCGCGATAGTCGCCGCTCCTGCTGGGCCGAGGCAGTGTCATGCTCCCCCGCCTCAGTTTCCCCGCGGTGCTAAACAGGCCTCTGTTAAAAGCCGCTGGGCTCGGTTAATGCAGGGCTCGGCAGCACAGCGGCACCCTCTGCGGTACCACAGAAATTGCCACCCAAAGCTACTCTGGGCGGCTTCCTTCGGTGCGGCTGGGGCACGCCTGTGCCTTGTTGTGACACAGAAAAAAGCTGCCCGGAGTGGCTCCTCTCTGGAGGGTGACGCTCCCCAGAGTAGGGCTGCCAGGTACCGAAGTATGAAAAGGAGGCTACGTCGAGAAAACGTAATATTCTTCTGTTTTTAGGGGGCCTTTGAAGGCTTTCTCCTAAAAATAAGCCATTCTGTGGCATTCCAGCATATTTTAACCCCATAAGTAAAAAGCCAGGCAAAATTATTTGTTTTAAAATGCCTGCCAGATGGAGGAGATGAAGGTGAAAAGGAGATGTTCTCTTAAAAGCCTGACATCTGGTAACGCTACACCAGAGGAGCCACCCCAGGCGGCTTCTTTCTGCAGCATGCCTGGGAACCCCTGAAAGGAGCCGCTTCTTCCAGTGGCTCGCTGTGGACCCCGTCCCCAGGGACGCCACCAAGATGAGACACTGAGCGACTGCTTGCCACGGCATGCCTGGGAAGCGCTCCCACTCCAGCCATGACCACTGCTGACTTTTCAGGCATCAGCTCATTTGTTCAGCAGAGGGGGTCACCGGCACTTTGGGGAGGAAGGACTGGTACAGGGGTTGGCAAAGTTTGCCAAACCTGTGTAAATGAACATGTCTCGAATGCTCTTTAGAGTACAACACCAGCCTGAGTCAGGGCAGTGGCTGGGCGCTGTGGTGCTGCAGACCCTTGGTCAAAAATCATGAGGTGGGTAGCGCAGAAGAGCCTGCGCAGGACAATGAGAGGCTTAGATGTCAAGATGCTTCCTAGGCTTTATGTGTGAAGAGTGATTTGGATGCTTTGCAGAAAGCATGTGTAACCAGGGCTGTCCCAAGGGTCTTTGGTCTCTGGACAAACTGTGACTTTGGTGTCCTGGTAGAGGGTGATACTTTCATTTAAGAGAGAACACATTAACATTGTTTTTAAATAGAGAAAAAATTCACTTCTGTCTCCCCTTAGGGCCTGGTGGTCTCGGTCAGTGTTTGCCAACCAGTGTGCCATCAGGTCTGAGCAGGTGTGTCACAAACGTTTTTGAAAAACTACTCAAGGAGCTCTGGATTGGCTCATGAATATTCATAAGTTTATTTGGAAGCTGTATGGTGGTGTGCCTCAAATTAATTAAAAGTAGCAAGGTGTGCCATGGCAGAGAAAATGTTGGGAACCACTGCTCTATGTTGTGGCCTAGTTCACCTCTATGGTCTGGCTGCCCCTGTGCATAGCTTTCTCCTAAAAGGGATTCATCTTTTCAGTGTCTGTAAGATGTTTGGAATTCCTTCCCTACACAGGCAGCACTGCTTTTGCTGCTTATCAGGAGCGTTGCTGACTCCTGGCACACAGGGCAAGTGGCCCAAGTCTCAGCGCCAGTGCCCCGAGTGTCCGGGGCAGCCACTGCATCTCCCAGCCCAGTCCCAGGCCAGTGATCTGGGACACGGCTGCCACGCTTGCTGCTCCCAGCCCTGGTCTCTGGTGGGGAATTCAGGCCAGGCTGCCTGCTGCAGCACCAGCTTCTCCCAGCCCCGGCCAGGGATCCAGGGCCAGGCGGGGGGGGGGGGGGGAGCCTGAGGCTGGCTTGGGCCCTGGCGGAGAATTGGGGCCGCAGGGGGCAGGGCCTGCGTCCGTGCCCTGGGTCTGTCTTGGGGCAGTGACTCTCCTGCTGCTCATGTGAAATGAACCCTTCTGCCCAATGCGCAGCTGCAGTCAAAGATGCAAACAAGATGTTAGGTTGCCTAAAGAATAGAACAGTGAAAGAATATAAAAGGTATTATACTTTCTCTATATACATCAATGGTGCAGCCTCATCAGGAATATTGTGTGTGGTACTACTTGTACTATCATAAAAAGCATATTGCAGAGCTACTAGACATGTAGCAAAAAGGTGATCACTGCTTCCACTTAAAATAAAGGTTTATGTTAGTACCATTCTGTATGGTCAGATTTAGCTTTCAAACCAGATGCCTGTTATCCATGATACTTACATAGGTATTAAAAAAAACAAAACCTATTAGGCTACACAATTATCTCAAATTTGAATATAATTTTAATACCTACATAATATCATGGACGACATGCATCTGGTTTGAATCCTAAATCTGATCATACAGGATGTTAGTAACATAATTAAGGTGTTGGTTTTTTTTTTGTTTTGTTTTGTTTTGTTTTTTAAACATGTCCATGTTTTATTAAATACTGGTCTTGCAGGGAGGTTAATCCTCCATTTGTTAGAGAATTCATTTGGCAAAAGTGAAGGCCATTTCCACATCCCTCAATAGCATGAGAACTGGTAGCACGTAGAAATACAAATAAATATTAAAACAGACAGTGAAATATATTGAAATATCGAAGCATCAGAATAAAGAATAGAGCTTTTTTCTTTACAGTTTGAATATTATATACAGAATCTACTTACACCCTCTTTTCAGCTTAAGTCTATGATTTTAATTCAGCAAAGAATAGGAAGTTATGGGCCACCAAATTGCAAATTTCTGGACTGCTCTTTTTCGGTATAATGTTGGGTGGAAATGTTTGGTATTTCAAATTTGAAGAAGGCTGGATTGATTTAAATCACCAATTTTAATCATGATTAAGTGAGGAAGCAGGAAATCTTGATTTAAATAATCAATTTTAATTGTGTTTTTCATTTGTACTTCTTGAGTTTTTCCCCTAAAGAGAGGTTGATTCTTTTGGGTGATGACTTTTCAGACTTGTTGATTTGCAGCTAAATACAGCCCTCAAGCTAAATTTATTACACAGATAAGCTTCATTACACTGTTATTTAATCAATTATATAGCTTTACATACATTTATTTAATTATTAATGTTTACATTTTTCTTAGAAAATGGTGACATGCTATGACACCCTGTACCTCTAACCAGTGCTCTGTATTCCTCATATTTATTCATCAGATATGCATCATAAAAAATGTCATGTAAGGTATCATCGAAAAAGTCAGGTTCTGCTAAAGGCCATTGTGCTGTAAAAGTATGTGTATTAGTTTGAATCAAGTTATGAGACTTTTCTGTATATGCTGTAAATTTGGAAGTCTCTTCTGCATAGGCAGTTATCTCCACCCAGGGGAGTGTTAAGGGGCTATGACCCTCCAAGGCTGTTGTAATTGTCATCAAGGAATTACAGTTGCTCAGCTCTGTGACTCAGTTGCTCAGGAGAGGGAGGAGGCATTGGGTAGAAAGTTGTGATTCAGCAGAGCTGACCTAGACATACTCTGGATTAATAGCCACTGAACAGTTGGTCAGAAGATATAAAAAAGGAACTGTGGCTTCAGGCCTGGTCTTTTCTTCTCCCCTACCTCCTTTGGAAGCAACAGCAACTCGAGAGTACAATGAGATGGAACTTAGGTTTGAGAGAGAAACCTTTATGTTAAGAACATCCAGTAGGAGGTGAGAACTTAAACTAGATACTGCTCAGTGTGAAAGGTTTAAGGTTTAGATGGTGTGTTTAACTCTTGTTTGGTTTGGTACCTGCCTCTGATCTTTTATGCTTACCACTTATGTTCACTGAAAATCCTTTCTGTAGTTACCGGTAATAAAGCTGTTTTCTATTTTAAGTAGAAAAATGTGTTTTGGTTGAAGTGTTTGGAAAATCTCAGCTCAGTTAAGAAAACTGGTGTATCTCCTCCTCACATTGTGTGGATGGAGGGGGTGGAAGGGTGATCTAGGTGATAAACACACTGGCCAGGTTTCAGATCAAGGCAGGACATGACTGTTTCGTGGTGCAAGGCAGGGAGCTGGGGTGAACTAGCTGGTGCCTTTCTTTGTGGGATTCATAAGTGGCCGTGAGGGCATTCATGTAAACTAGCTGGGTGTGGAGCTTTAGAGCTGTTGGGCTGAGTGGTAACAGCACCTGGAGGGATCTGGTGCTTGTCACAGTAGGGATAAGGACTATTAGGGACAATCCAGGCTGTGTCACCATTACTGTGTTGCCACCGTGGTAAGTGTGTTGTGGAGAGCCAGGGAGATGACTGGATTTGGTTTGACAGTGGGGGTGGGTTGGTCACGGTATGCCACCAAGTGTGTTGCGATTTGCAAAAGTTTGAGAACCACTGCCTTGGAGAAAAGTATCACAAATGCATTTCTTATTCTCTGGGTGATTTTGTTTTATTCATAATTTGTATCATGAGAAAGGGAGGAGAAAAATTAGAAAGAAATTGAAAATGCCTTTTCATTTTTAATTTAATTCTCAATGGTTAAACTTACTTTTCCCCTCTCCTTGTGTGTCCAGCACATTTAAGGCAGTTTTGTTTAGTAAAACATGTTAGCATTTAAAACTGATTTATTAACAAATGAAGTTTTATTTCTAGTTATGGAATTGAACCGATTGTTTCTGATCACCACATCCTTCAAGATTTTAGAACTGCTAGAACTCACCCTCACATTTAATATTTATTTGTGGATTGGAAAAGGAAAACAACCATTCCTGCTTTTTCAGTTCCCAGCTATTTTTTTCAACTTTGAATGAACTTGCCATTTTAAAGTAAAGTAGCTGAATAAAGTGAAATGAAAGAAGTGTGCTCTCTGCACCAGGAGAAGAGGATGCTGCTGCAATAAGCTGGTTTAGCCCTTCAGCAAACTGGTTCCAGGTGCTTAGTCAGTGACTTCCATTAGTTCAATGGTTTGACTCTCTAAAATTTTTAGGCAGCAAATATGTATTGCGTGATATTTATTTAATTTAAATTATTTAAATAGATTTAGTAAGTTTAGGTCATATGATAGGCTGCCATAATTTCAAATTTAATTGTAACTAGGATATTTATTTTTTAAAAAGAGAAATGTTTGTTATATTTTAAAAGCTGCTTTAAATGAAAAAAGATATTTTTATTTGGAAAATTGATTCCACCCTCCATTGAACTGTGTGTAACTTCCATTAATGAGTTGAAGTTGCATGTTGTATATCAGATAAAAGTACCTGACACCTACTTAGATGTTTTCCCCCCTCTCTCACAACATGACAATTTATCTTAAGGCTACTGATAAGGTTTACATTTGCCTTTAAAGCTTTTTTAAAGTGTATTAAATCACTGTGTATTTTCAGAGATTATTTTAAGGCATTTGTTTGTATTTGCCCCCTGCTTACATTTTTGTGTTTGTTTTATGAACTTCAGTTTATTTTAAAAAAAACTGTGTGTCCAAGGTTATGCTTGTTCCCCAGGAAAATCATAGCATTGCCTGCATGTAATTAGTTTTTGTTAAATTATGTATAGAGTCACTAATTTTAACTCTTTTTATAATACAATTAAAACAGGTTCATAGATAATTTGCTTTAGAAAATAATGTTTGGCAGCATTTTGAACTACTGCAGAGGGTTGCTGATTGTGATACACTTTTCTTTTTCTGCATGGTCTTCAGGTGATGACATCTTACCTTTCCCTTTTTGAATTTTTCTTATATTTTCCTTGTCTTCTGAAGAATGTGTTCCTTGCTATCCATATATGCTATCTTGATCTGTAGTTCAAGCAGCATTTTTTTTTATAGTTGAGTTCTTGTATCTACAGTGGTATTTGTGAACAAATTAGAATAATAATCAGGCAAGTGAATTTTTGTTATTAGCTTAAATCAGGGGTGGATAAATTTGGCTTTCAGGTAGGCACTAGCAATTTTACTTTTGGTTGCTAGAGGATGCTCCTCCATTACATTTCTGCAGTGGAGCTAAGCAATAGGCTAATAAAACTGGCTGCCAGGGTGACCAGAAACATACATTTGTTGAGACCTGGCCTAAGTATTATAAAATCATCATTGTTTCCATAATAGACTGTGCCTCAGTTTTATGATTAAACGTGTGTGGAGAATGGGAGGGCTTCTTCAGCTACATTTCACGGCATCTTGGGTTAGTTGTTGCAGGACAACCTTTCAACTGAGATTTTAAAAGCCGGGGTCCCATCGATTGTATGTTGATGTTAAAGCACTTATTTCACATTTTTTGTGAATATTAGTTTGCCTCTGTGTCGTTAGCCAAAAGATTCACCCTTTACTGTTCAACCTTCCTCTGTCCCTGAAGTGACTGTATACGCTATTGGGATTTTGTTTTGTTTTTTTGGTGCCTTGTAATTTGAGATTAAAGATGGTATTAAGATACAGTGTTATTTGCGTGCATTCTGGTGCAATTTACCTAACCAGCAATATTACAGCCCCATTTATCCAACACTCATTTACCTGAAATGCTGTTTTATCCAAATTTCTTATTCTTCTCCACATCTAACCTCCACCCCTTATGAAGTGTCTTATCCAGTAACTTATTCTCCAAATTATGCAAATCCTCATTTAACTGAATGTTTTATTGGCTCTGTAATGTTGTGGAAAAATTGGTTTGCTGTGTTTTACTAACAAACAAAAAAGTGATTGAAATTTGGCAAATCCAATGAACAAATCTATCCAGCAAAGATCCGGAACAGAAACTAGTCAAGTCTTTGATAAGTTGCTTCTTGTTCTGAAAGTAGGTGTCTATGTGTTTGTGGTTTAAGAACTGGAATATAAAGGTTGAGGAGGATTGACCTTTGGTAATGCGGAGTCATCTATGTAGTGTTGTTTCCCCTTTGACATCTTCCCTTCAGTAAGTGTGAACGTGCAGCCTGCATGTTGATTTTTACCCATCTTCCCAACTCCTTGAAACAATTTTAGTAAATATGCATCTTCACAAAATAGATTCTTTCTTCTTGTGGATTTAATGTTATCACAACCATTTAAACTATTACCTGTTGCCTGATTGTTGGCAGGCATTAGCACTGTAACAAATCCCATGTAGAGTTTAGTAACACTGAAATAATAGTTCAGTGAAAAGAGAGAGGTCCCTAAACAGCAGGAGTAGGATCTCACAAATTCCTTTTGCAAAAACAAAACACACAGGTTCAACAAATTCATTCCCATGCTGAGAAGGGCAAGCACATTTCTTCTGTCAGTGGAGAGTTCTCTGTGTGTGCTAATGTTTGGGTTTGTTCTAGTGTACAGTTTGTTTTGGTTGTGTTCAGTTTTCCTGTCTTTACTGCATGATGGGGTCAGCTAAATCATAAGCGACTTGGTAGTGTAGTAGTCACATGGTTCTTGGTATATGGACCAGTGTTAGGGAGGAAAAGTGTCTTTGGTCTGTTTCTTTTCCCCATTTTGTTTCTGTTTTTCTGTCTTCTGGGGTGTGTGTTGGTTCAGATTAGGATGTGGAAAAGAATACATTTTTCTTATGGCAACTGTAGTAAGGTAATCCTGGCAAGTTTTAATCAGCATGAAAATATTCCAGCTGCCTCTTCACTGTACATCTATCTCCAGATAGATCAAGAATGCCTTCAGCCTCACCCAGGGTCTCTCTTAAGATGGGAAAGACTTTGTAGGACTCAGAGGAAGTTTTAAGAAGAGGTGCTCAATCTCCCACCACAAAGAGCCAGCTATCAGAAGTCTGTGATCTCCTGCGAAGTATACTGTGTCAGAGATCTCAACCTCTTGACTCAGTACCATGAAGGAGAAGGACTCTTCTTTTAGGACCAGTGGGGCCAAGAGATCCCAGAGTGCTTTAGAGAAGCACAGATTTGGAAGGCCTCTGATACTACCTGCGAAGGACAGGAAGGCTTAGGACAGGGGTGCCCGAAATGGAGCCCACAAATTGCTTTTTTGTTGTAATAATGTACTGAAAATATATAACTTTGTATCATGTATGGTGCAAAAAGAACTGGTTTTGGAATTTTGCTGCCTGTGGGCCCATACCAATCAGACTCTGCAGCCCCCATGTATGAAAACTTTGGGCACCCCTGGCTTAGGACATACACCCCTTTCAAATGGCACCACCTACTATTGGTGCCTTTTCAATTGATATGGTTGGTACCAGCAAAATTGAAGTGCCAGACACCTTTGGGCCAATTGCCTATGTATTATACATCAACAGGATCATCCATCTTAACTTCTACATTGGTACCAACTCTTGGTACCTCAGAAATTCTGCTTTTCCAAGGCTTTGTCATCTTTAAATTTGCTGGAGTATCCACCGTTTATGGGTGCCATATGATGCTCAATACCAAGACCTTCGTCTTTGGATTACTGTTGGTTCCTGATATTGAAAGATTCTCTGTCTTTTTCTGCTAGGGATGACCTCTGGAAGTACGTTGAGGAAGATGAAGGAGGCATTTAGCTTTCTCTTTATTGTTATGGGTTTCCCACCACATCGGGACAGGAATCCAAAATTTTGACAAGGATCCTTCTCCACGACAGGGATGGTTAGATCAGTCCTGGTTACTACCCTCTCTCCAGTATGCTGTCCCTCCAAGTGGCCATGCTGGTATACTTGGGTGTTTTATAGGTAGAAATTTGCCAGACCTCTGGCTCTGTTTTGCCAAGAGACTTCCCTACCAAAATCTCCAACAGTCTTCTCTACTAAAGTCACCAACATTAGGGGGTCTTTGAGGAACAGGAGAGTAGAGTGGATAAGGAAGGTACTCTTCAAACTTCAGTTATATCATTGTCTCCTGACAGAGCAGTCATGCATCCACCATGTTTCAGTGGAGCAGAGAGAACGCTTTCAGGTCATCATTGTGAAAGGTCATGTATTAGCCAGAGCCTTTCTCCAAGTCTCCTTTGATGCTGCAGACACCTTGCCATATCCATCTCCACAGTGGTGGTTATGTGCAGGCGGTCACAGCTCCACCTGCTGAGGTTCCAGAGAGAGTACTGTTAAAAACCTCTTGTTTGATAGTCAGAAGCTATTATTGAGGACTGTGGATGAATTTCTACAAACACTGGAGGACTCCAGGGTCAGTCGAGGTCCCTGGGTACATATATCCTTATGAATAAGGTGGTTTAGCACATCTCAGATTGTCCAGGAATCTCACCCTGCCCAATTCTCTGGATTTCACAGGACCACTGAGCCCACTAGAAAGAATCACAGTTACTGCACGGGGTAAGTAATTTTCTCTTCCTTTAGTGGCTGTCAACCAGGTTCACTTAACTTTATTAAATAGGAGAGGCCAAGACAAAATAAACACACACAACTATAGAACGATATTGCATACCGATATTTGATACTTTACCTTTCTGTGAAAACATCCCATGCAGGCAGATCTGTTCTTTCCTGGGAGTCTTGCAGTTGAGCAAAGTGCCCTGTGAACCTGGTATCATACATTTTAGGATTAGCTCAATATCTCAAATGTGCCCTGATGCAAACTGGAGAAGTGTGAATGGCCAGCATTCATCTCAATGGAGTTCTGATTCTGAAGCCTGCCAGAGACGCTTCCAATGTCAGCTTTGTTAATTTGATAATAGTTGATAATTCAAACAGAAACTTACTGCTACAATAACTGGGATTGTGGATAGAATTTGAGTAGAGTATCACTCCACTTGTCTTCCCTCAAGCTTCCTCCCATGTGAACCCAGCAGGACTTAATGAATAAAAAGAAACCTCTTTCTCATAAACCACACTTTCCACAGGAAGAGGGAAAGATCAAATCTTCCTTCTAAAACAAACTCCAGAGACTTCACAGCTGTTTGCTGTTACCTTGGCTTTTCTGCCTGTCTTGTGGCTTGTTCATAGCTTACACTTACAAAATACTGCCTCTCAAACTTGCAATAAGTACTGTTTTCAAAATGTGGATAAGAGCTTTTCTAAAACACTCTTACCCCTTCTCTAACGTCCTCCCAATCCTTGTTATCTTGTTTGCCAAACAGTATCTCTTGTTCATAATAGCTGATTCTGTTTTGTGCTGTTACTTTTCCTTCTCAAAAGTCTTTATTTCTACTACGCCATTACTATTTTCAGGACACTTTTGTTTCAAGTACAGTCCTGTACCAATGGTTCCCAGCCTTTTCAGTAACATGGCATATGTCAATGAAGCAAACACAGCACTCCCACTTTTTTCCAGCTGAATGGATTGCTCATAAATGTTACACTTACTACGGATAATGTCTTACTAGAGAAGTTTGCACCATAGTGCATACAATAAGCTAAAGAAGGATCAAGTGTATTAATGTTTCAAATCCACCAGAAAAAACACGTCATCTCAATTTGCCTTTTGGCTGCCTGCATTTAGAAGGTTCATGCTTTAGAATCGGAAGACAATATCTCACTTTTAGTCTGATTATTTATTTTCACAAGTTTTATGAGTTGTAAGTTTGGTTGGATAGAATATTGTTTAGGATGAAATACAGTTTGTTTTACATTTTTTTCATTACCTTCGTACAAAACTTCACAGCACTCCAATGTGCAACTTCATATTGGTTGAAAACCACTATCTTATACACACAGGTGGGAGCAGCAAACGACAGTCTCTTTCCCTGACAGCAGCTGAGCTACCTTCAAAGCCAGTGAGGAGATCCATAGCTTAAGGTAGTGGTTCTCATATACTGTGTCATGACACATTAGTGTGTCACTGCACAGTAGTAAGTGTGTCGCAGAGAGCCAGGGAGATGGCAGGATTTGGCAGAGGAGGGTGGGGTTTGGGTGGGTGGGTATGTTCTGTAGGGGCCTGATATGTGAGCAAGTGTATTATGACCTGCGAAAGCTTGAGAACCACTGGCCTAGGGTAAACTTCATGGTTTCACAGTGTGTCAGTTGGTCATCCTAGCTATCATCAGAGAGAGATTAATGGTATTGATTTAGAACCCAGTCCTGTCTCTAGTACAACAGGGCAACTGTACTCCCAAGCTCCTGCAAAGCAGAACCCCCTGGGTTCAAGACACAATCCCCCTAAATGTCAGTTTGACATCCTTTAAGATTGAACAGTGCAACAACTTGTTAGAAAGTTGCTGTGGGGACGTCTCAAGGTTGTGTAGTGAAGGGAATTGTCTCTAGGAACCCTGCTTCATCCAGTTGAAAGGTGTGCAGGGAATGAAGCAGGGGAGTGAATCAAAAATGGTGTTGTACTTAAGACAGTTGAATGCTGACCTGCAGAATTGGATTCTATCCCTGCTTGTGTTGGAGAGTTATAATTTGATGCTAGGTAAGTCAGTTAAAGCATACCATTTCACAGTGAGTTCATTTTCTGGATGCCTAACTTGAATATGTGACCATGTAATTAAACATGATCAAAATACATACGCATAGGGGGCACAGATGAAGCAAGTGCATCAGAGCAGTTGTTCCTGAAGATTTGATGTGTGAAAACATGGCTTCAGTAATTATTGGAGAAGGTCAAAACTTGGAATTTCTATTCTGTGGGAAATGTCAACACTTAGTTTTTTCCATTCCAAATTAGAAAGAGGATAAATAGATGTATATTGGAATTTCCCATAATTAGCAAATTCAAGAATTTTCACTTTGAAAAAATTATTTTTGCAATTTACATAACATACATTACTACTATAGAAATGAGGAAAAAATTGATGAAATAAAATCCAAAGCATTTTCCAAAATTTATAATTTCCAAAACACAATTTTTCCCCCTTCAAGTTTTGTCACTGTACTGAGCAGACAGAAGCAAAAATGTCACAATGGGTCCATGTATAAAGGAATTGCTGCTACTCTCTTGTGCAAAAAAGTTGAGGCAGCCTAGCAGCTATGCAGGAAACAGGTTTGGTGCAGCTCTACCTACAAAATGATTAACTGGGTACCTGTTTCTGTCTGTCTGTCTGTCTTTACATTTTCATACCATGGTGCTAAATGTTTACATCATACCAAGTATGTGATATTAAAATAGTAGTGTTCATGATGGCCCTTCTTGGTATTCTGTACTGCAGTTAGGGTGAATACTTGAAACTGTCTTATGACTAGTTATACAGCTGTCGATGTTACTTTGTGATGCATGAATTGGTTACACATCTGTTAATCTAATAACCATGCATTCACTCCTCCCCCTTTTGAAATACAGTCCTGCTACCTCTAAATATTTGGTGTAAATGGTAATTTCCATTTTTTATAGATGGAGATGGCAGAGGAAGATAACAGCGGGGAAGAATACCCAAATGAAATTCATGATTATCTGTTAGCATTTGAAAAATCTCTTGGTGCTGTAGATGAGATGCTGAAGACGATGATGTCTGTTTCTAGGAGTGAGCTTCTTCAGAAGGTAAAAAATAATCCCCAGAAATATTATTATTCAGAATAATTTATATTACCATAGCACTTAAGTACCCCAGTCAAGACTCGGATGCCCAGTTGTGTTAGGCACTGTATAGGCAAATAATAAAAAGAGACCTATTAATAAATTAAATCTATTAATAATCTTTTTACATTTATAGAACACTTCTCATCCCAAAGGGTACTTCACCAGCTATGTACATACAAAATAAGACTGAATATAGCCACCTCTGAGATGAAATACGTTAGTCAGGTAGCTCACAAATAGTGCATCAGTAGAGTCATTTTTCTTACCTTATGCAAAGAGCCATGAGGTCTTTAAGGTCTACCACAAGCAGAGAGAGGAGTCACTTTTCCACAGTCTTATTTGAAAGAATTTGCATGATAAAATTAAGAACTATGAAGTTTTATATCTGGGAAGAATGAAAGGCTGAGTTGACTTTGGGATTTCAACTTTTGGTTTCAAGGAATCTAGGTATGCAGAACCTGATGCTTAGTCCACTACACTAGCCCTTTCAGCAGTATTGAGAGCAGGTCTCAGGGAGTCTATAAAAACTGCTTTTTAGCTTGTAGATACAGTGTCGGATATATTGCGAAAAGACTTTATGCAAGCAACTATATGTTTTTAATGCTTAAAACTCAGCTTTTAGTTTTCCTTGTTGGGCAAAAAAAGCTCATGCATAAGATTCTAATGTGAATGAATTATGAAGAAACCATTCCTGACAACACCAGTCCTTTGACAGTGTCCATGCTAGAGCTGGTCATCTGTACGATGATGTTATCAGAGTTTCTGGAAATCCTATAAGACTAAAACAATAAATTGACTTTGACAGTTGGGGGGGGGTCTCATTACACTTCTTCCTTTGGTGTACAGCCTAAAGTATTCCAACATGGCTTGAACACACAACCTAGTGCTTACACCATTCACATTCAGTGATTGCCTGCGGCGTACTAATTTTCTTTTATAAATTTAAGTGGATTTCAAAAAGTTTTTTTGCATTCAAAAATTCTGTACTGTTGTTCTGAAAAAAATCTTGATGATGAAATGTGAGTATTACCCTGAGAGGTTGGCATAGCAGGTGCTCAGTACTTTTCAGCAGCCAGCCCTATCACCTTTTATTAGCCTGCAGTATTTAATATTAGACTGGCTGAAAAGTAAATAAATATAAAGTAGGGAACAATCCTTCAGAGGGAAACAGAGATGACTTAGGCATTGCCTAAACCCAGTTTTTTTGTGTGATATAACTGTTTTGGTTAGGGGTATGATTTCGCTCCCAGAATTGTTAAATCAATACGGTTACTAGCTGAATCAGCATAAAAGTGCTTTACATCAGTATAGCTTATTCCTCTTCCCCTGTGGGATGAAGCCGTCCTGATATAATACACTAAACTATGTTAACTGTCCCAGTAAATTTAAAGCAGTACAATTTTTTTGTGTGTGTGGACAAGTCCCTGAAGGATATTTTCAGTCTTCTAGTTTCTGTGATAAAAGTTCTCCTGGTAGCTTATATTAGCAGCACATTTAAGTACAATTGGATACAGAATCGTGTGCCATAGGTTTCTGGTTACACATTGAAACTAGATTCACACAAAATTATACTGTGTATGGTAATGAAAGCTACTGTGGATCTTGGGTAGAAAGAATGCAACAGCAAATCATGTGTTTTTCTTTTTAGTTGGATCCTCTTGAACAAGCAAAACTGGATTTGGTTTCTGCATACACATTAAATTCAATGTTTTGGAGTAAGTATGCCGGTGATAAGGAGAGTTTCAATCAATCAATCAATCAATCATAGGGCTGGAAGGGACCTCATGAGATCATCGAGTCCAACCCCCTGGGAATTGAACCCAGGACCTTCCGCATGTTAAGCGGAGGTGCTAGCCACTACACTATTTGAGCCATTTTAATGCTTTATTGATGGCTGCAAATTCTAAATAAAATTTTAGAGATGTGTATCTCTCAAGTATTCATTCAGTTATTCTAAGAACCCATGTTTACTATTGTTTTAAAATTGGGGTAAGTGTTGCTGAAATTCTAACTTAAAATTGATAATTGTATAGGCTAGCTACAGATACGTGAATGAGGGTGTTGGGTTTTTTGGCAACCTCTTCTGTCCCTTTTGATTAACCATATTAGATTGGTACTGGAGTACTTGATTATCATATTTTAAAATCAGTTAGGCTTCAGTCCTGGAAACAGTCACGTGTGAACACATCAGTTCATCTGGGTGATGCAGATGGAGTCATTCCTGTCCTTACATTTACCAGAATGCCATTTTTTCTTGCAGTATACCTGGCCACCCAAGGAATCAATCCCAAGGAACATCCAGTGAAACAAGAGCTGGTAAGATTCCTGTACAAAATGCATTTGCAAAGTCACACTTACCCAGGGCGAGTAATAATAATTTTAAGTGTACATTTAAAAAAACCTCTTTTCTGTTGCCATGCATGGGTGTGGTATATGCATGGCATTGTATGCCTGTTGATATAACCTGCTTAGCTGGCCAAGGAAGTCAGGATATTTTTAGTTCAAAACAGTATCATCTGTTGAAAGCAGAGTTTTCAAGCCTAGTGAAACCGGAAAAGCAGAATGATATAAATGGTGTCATCCTGTCTTCCCTTTCCCTCACCTTTTGTTTGAGAATTGGATTCTGAGCAGACCAGCTTTTCACTTGTATCCCCTGAATGGAAAATGTTACATGTCTTCTTATAATTTATAGCTTCCAGTATGGTGTTTTTTCCTATAAATACTTGGAATCATGTTAATCTCCCAGGCTGCCTTTTCTTACTCTTGTACGCCTAAAAGTATAGTGTGGTTGATTTAATAGCAAAGACGGGAAAGATGCCCCCCCTTTTCCAGTTCCTCCATTAATTCATTTTCTCAGCAGTAAAGAATCCAGTTCAGCAACAAAGCTAAAAGCTTTTTTGGCACCAGTTGTATGTGTACTGTCCAGTAATTCTGCATTAGTGACATATTTACAACCTATAATAAATCTCTTAGGTTTGTCTTTATATTCCATTTAGATACATGAGTACAGTATGTAAGGTCTGCTATCTTGGAAATTCTGCTGACTTCAAAAATCAAATCATTTAGCTTGAAGGAAAAAAATAGAAATAAAATGTGTGCTTACCCATTTGAGTTGCCTGTGTAAATAAGAATAATAGATCTCTGCTGTATGAATATATTTACTTATTAATATTCAAGTACACAGAAAGGTAATTCTGCATTATCAAGGTAATTGTGTTCATAGTTGACAAAGAAAATCACTCCTAATAACAAGAGAATAAGATCCATTTTTTAATTTGGATTTTGCAGTGTGTAAGTACACCATGGGGGAAAAATTGGATTGCTAACTTTGTGGTGATTCAGTTTCTGTTTCTTATTACTGTATTGGTACAAAGCATTGTACTATTTTAATCTCATATTAAAAAAAACCAACAGCATAAAAACTTGAAGCAAGTGATGTACTGATATTTACTTGACAGTTGCTGAGGGTTTAGTAGAAAGTAGATTATCTCTTCTAGTTTCTTTTTGCAAGTACCAATATCAAAGAATAAATGTCTTTCTTCCAAGAGTAATGGGATGTTCTTATCGCTCATGTGGAAAGAGCAATCAGAAACACTCTCTCACCATTTGTTTTGTCTTTAGAATTGTGCTTAACATGTATTTATAAGTAATACATGGGGATTCAAATGATATTAATGAAACTCTGATTCAGACTATCAGAGTTCATTTCTTCTGTCACTTTGCTGAGATGTTTCTGTCAACTCTGCTTTCTCCCTTGCTGCTGATATGTGTAGGGTTGCCATCTGTTCTGCTTAGCAATTTCAGTCTTACTAGAGAAACACAACATACCATGAATTCATACTCCTGTAAAGCTTAGCCAGCTAAAGCTACATCTTTTTACATGGGAACACTGGCCAGCATTTTCAGAGATCAGTTTAAGATATGGGTGCTGATCTTACTTGAAAAAAGGATCAATGATTTAAGTGTTTGAATTTAGATAACCAATGTAGAAAATTTTGACCGTGCATGTATATGACATACATGCTGTATATTGATGTGATGTATGTATTATCTGTGTACACAAAACATATATATTTTCTTTTAAATATTTTCTTCTGTGTAATTCAGGTAATATGTAAAGTTGTATGAGGGCTGTTCATTATTTATTTATCTGAGATCTCACAGGATGCCTATGGAAGACCTGACAATTGAACTAGATCTCCTTAGTTCCACAGGACCATCCTTTCTCTGTGTGTGTTTTATATAACATATACATCACCATAAGTGAGAGTGTCTTTAACAGAAAAAGAAAATCATGCTGCTTTTTGGTTTTTGTTGGGCAGATTAATATTTTGGATGTAGTGGCTTTTGTGTATCAGAGAATCCTTTATATATTTCAGCAGATATGTATTTTATATTTATGTAATGCACATACGGTGTAATTTTGCAGGCTTTCCTTAGGCAAAATTCCTCTCTACTTAAGTGGGTGTATGATGTTTTTAAGGACTGAAAGTGTCACAAGGTCGTAGTACCATTGGACAAGGTACTATGAAAACAAGAACCATACATCTACTTAGATTTATAAAGATGTTTGAAATTGTACCACTAATGGCAGACGTCGTATAGCATCTGGTTTAATTACCATCCATTGTAGAAAATCTGCTAAAAGGGCATTCTCGAGTTTGCAAAGAATTCACTTGCGTTTGAACAGAGATGAAATAGTTTATTCAGCTCTGTATTATGGGAATGCGTGATATTTCTCATCGATTTTATTTTAATCGTGCGTGTTGTCATAGAATAATATCAGGTGTGCTTTTTATTTAATATCTTGCAGGAGAGAATAAGAACGTACATGAACAGGGTCAAAGAAATAACAGATAAGAAAATGGCTTCCAAACTGGATAAAGGAGCTGCAGCAAGATTTGTAAGAAATGCATTATGGGAACCCACACCTGAAAATGAGCCTAAATTGAAAACTTCTGCTAAGGCGAAAAAGAGAAAAACAAACTAACTTATTTTCCTTTTGGCTGTATTTATGTACATCAGCTAGGGAGACAACTAGAAAATTATTTTTTAAATTGTATTTTGTACAAGGTTTGCATCTCAAATGGTTTTTTTATAATTGCAATTTGGTGAGCAAAGTTTTAGTAAAGACTTAAACTGTAGGCTTGCATTTTACTCTGCACAATTTCAACTGAGCTCAATGCACCTGTATATCTGAAAGTGAATTTTGGTTCTCAGAGGTTAGCTTTAAAGCTTGGCTCTTTAAATGAGAATGAACTAAAAATGTTTGCTAAATCTTTGTAATAATGTGCTAATTCATGACTTGCTTCTAATTCTAATAATTTTTGCAGTAATTCGGAGTGGTCATAGCTGTGTTTTCTTAGTTATTGCTAAATTTAATCTCTGAATACTCACAGTCACAAATAACAGACAGCTAGTCTTTAGTCTGCGTATTGTTTATGAGGGAGCCACTGCTTTTCAAGTACATCTTTTTATATTCTGCTCTACAAATGTAATATAATATCCTTTGTATTGCTTGTATTAAATATACATGATGCCTCCTTTTCAATCTCTTACCTTGAATAAGTGCGGTTTATGGCCTTTTAATATTTCCATGGCCCTTAGGCAGGGATGAGAGTTGAGTGCTTGCACTGCCAGATGGACAGCTTAGCAGGATATACTCTGAGAACAGTGGAAATATGGCTCACCTTTGCTGTTCCTTTGGATACCGTGTGTGGAAAGTATTCTCTAGTACAGTAAAAAGTACTGAAATACTGGGCAAATACCCTGTTACATGTAAGGCAGGGATTGATGGGCAAACTTTGGGCAGCCCTGGCATCTAAAAATAAACCTGATGCTGCCTGCTGCAGGCTTGGGATTTGGTGGCAGGTGGGCATCCCAGCTGGACAGCAGTTTTGTTGAGCTGCGATGTTGGCTTTGATTAATTGCACTCTTTTAGCAAATATGTGTGTTTTTAATCGGTTGGGAATTTGTTAGGAGACCCCTATTAGTTCATGTTTCAGTAAACTGCAGCTTACAAATTTTGATTTTTCTGGTTTTGTTTTTGTGGTAGAGGTTTGCTTTTATGCTATAACTGTGTTGAAGATGAGGTAAATATCTGTGGTTAGAGTGTGCTCTGAGATGAAGGGTGGGAGGGGCCGGCATCAGTGATTGGGGTGATTATAAATTGTTACTACATGCTTGCAAGTGGAGTATCAAACATATTGGGTTAAATTTATTGTTGTTCTTACCATTGTATAATTAAGGGCTCAGTCCCACAGTTTACAGCATATAGATGGTATGGGCATTCCTCCACAGAGTTAATTGACTTACGCGGGGCTTCTTGGGTGTACAGGGGTCTGTCAATATGCTGTAAATTGCATGACTGGGGCTCACAGTGGTGCAAAGTGAGTGTAAAATTCTGTCAAATTAGAATGGTAGCATTTTACATTTTGCTTTTCACCAGTGTAAATGACAATGCAAGGTACAGTGCAGTGGTGGATTGAGCCCGCGGAACCGGTCCTAATCTCCTGTAATTTGTATTGGGCCCCTCAGCTGTTAGATGAATCTTGTTCATTCAAATTGAGTTGTGAATTTAGAGTTGAGATATGCTGGATTTCTCTTTTATTTATCACTGAAAGCTGTTGGATGTCATATGGAAAGTTAGTCATCATAGTTATTCTAAAGAATTATGCCATCACGTGTTTACATAGAGTCCAGACTAATTGGAATGAGATGCTGTAACTAATGCTATCTTGTGGTTGACCATTGAGAAATCTATTTTTAAAGATTAATGTTTTGATAAACTGTCCTATCATGCTTATTGTGCACAAATGCTAATTGTTTTGCATCATAAGAAAATGGCTTTGTGAATCTGATGAGGCATAAACGAGCCTAATTAAATATTTAAATAACTTTACAGTAACTTCTGGAATAACAGCTACTGTTTGTTCTAATGAAGGTTTTTTCTCCTGCAAAAGCTCAGTCACAGGCATAACTTTACTGCAGCAAGTAGTCTCATAGATTGCCCAAGGAGCCACTCTCTCGTGAGTTGTGTATATGTTAAAGGTGCCAAAGTGTCTTCTGGATTGGGATGAAAATAAGGATACTTTGTTCCCTATACAAACAGATATATTTGCATATAACTGAAGAATTAGAAATCGTACTACTCATTCATTTTACTTTTTATAACCTTACACTATTTTCACAACCATTTAAGCTAACATATAATAAAAATCAATAGTGCAAATCAGTACTGTTTGTGATAGGAGTTGGGGGGAGTTGACTCCCTTTGGAAGTCTGTCTGTCCTTTTGAGGGCCTCTTGGGTCCTGGTCCTGCAATGATCTCTGTGTGCGGACAACTCTTCAGAGGCCCATTGACTTAATTGGGGTTCTGTGTGGTACAGGGCTCAACAAGTACAGAAGTTATTACAGGATCAAGTGTTAATCTAAAAGCATAAATTCTAAAGGTGGCCTGAGGTGTTGACCAATATGTGCTGGGGGCCTATTATTTATTCTTAACATGAGTGAACAGGTTTATAAAAAGAAATAGGTCAATTCAGGCCATGTAATTGCTAGACATATATTCACACGAGATTATTTTGATGATGTGTGTGCTTAATGCATATTGATATATATGATATCAATAATGCAGGTTGCTAAAGTGTTTTTTTGAAAAAAAGTATTAAAATCATTATGAATACATATCACACAGCCTTTAAAGGGGATGATTAATCCTCTGCTTACTCAATTCTCACCTCTTGTCAGCTTGTGTACAGTAGGGAGCCAGATGCCCATTTCAGTCATAGGGGAAAACAGCAGGCTAGCAGCCATCTTAAAAGAAGGCAAAAGAAAAAAGAATTTGCTAGTGGAAGTTCTGTGAAAAGCAAGAGCAGCAGCATCTTGGGAAAACATGATTGGCTAAACTTAGAGCAGCAGTTGCTTACTATGACTTAGGATCATAGAAGTATAGGACTGCAAGGGTCTTTGATAGTTCATCTAGTCCAGTCTCTTGTCCTGAAGCAAGACTATTTAGACCAGTGATTTTCAAACTTTTTTTTTTCCTCAGGACCCTGTTGAAAGAAAATCATTCAGTCCATGACCCAGCAATTGCATCTTTGAGCAATGCATTCTCGTCTTTCAGTGGCAGGGGGTGCTGTGACCTAGTATTTGAGGGTCTACAATGCAGTATTGGGTCCTGACTGAAAACCACTGATCTGGACCAGCAGTTCTCAACCATTGAATCACAGCACAACGGCTGAGTGTGTCGCTGGCTAGCAGTCTGCTGCCGAAAGCCCCCCCCCCTTGCCAAAAGAACTGCAGCGGAAGGTTGCTGGCCCTTTAAGTTCTGCCGCTGAAACGGAGCACAGTGGCACCTGTGTTGTGGCAGTGAGGGCGCTGTTTAAGTGCCGCTTCCGAAAGTGCTGTGGGTGGCTGCTTTTTTTTTTTTTTTTCAGTGACGGAGGCTGCCTCTGAAGCCTCTCACTGCTGAAATTGCCTTTGTGGGCAGTTTTTGGTGGTGAGGGCCACTTCAGTGTTGCTCAAACATGCTGGCTGCCAGGGGAACCCTTAGTGGCAGGGTGGAGCCTCGATGTGTCTTGTCCTCCTAGACGTTTCACAACACTGATGGGGTTGAGAACCCCTGATCATCTAGACTGTCCCTGAAAGGTGTTTGTTTAACTATTTCTAAAAACCTACAGTAATGGAGATTTCACAGCCCCCTTAGGTAATTTGTTCCAGTGCTTAACTACCCTTACAGTTTGGAAGTTTTCCAAATGTCTAACCTAAATCTCCCTTGCTGCAGTTTAAGCCCATTACCTCTTATCCTGCCCTCAGTGGTTAAGGAGAATAATTTATCACCCTTCTCTTTGTAACAACCTTTTTATATATTTGAAGACTTACCATGTCCCCTTCTCTGGCTTCTCTTCTCCAGACTAAACAAACCCTGGGTTTTTTATTTTATTATTATTTTTTTCAATCTTTGCTTATAGGACATGTTTTCTAGACCTTTTTAATTTTTTTTTTTTTTTTTTTTTTTGGCTCTGCTCTGGACTTTCTCTGGTTTGTCCACATCTGTGCTGAAGTGTGGTGTCCAAAACTAGACATGCTATTTCAGCAGCCTTATTATAATAAGTGCTGAATAGCAGGAAATAGCTACTTTGGTAGCTTTCTTACTACACAGCTAAAACTTCCCAGAATGGTGTTTACTTTTTTGCAGCAGTGTTGCATTGTTGACTCATATTTAGTTTCTGATCCCCCTATATTCCTCAGATCTTTTTCTCTATTTAGTAATCCTGCCTGGGCTACTATTTCCCATCTTGATTATTCTTAAATATTGTACTTTGTATTAGCTCTTATTCAGTTTCATCCTATTTATTTCAGGTCATTTTTCCAGTTTGTTGAGGTCATTTTGAATTCTAGTCCTGTCCTGTCCAGTCCTCAAAGGCAATCACAACCCCTCCCGGTTGGTATTGTCTGTGAACGTAAAATTATAGTCTATGCCATTATCCAGATAATTTGTGAATATATGGAGTTGAGGCCAATATAAAATACTTGTAGGCTTTGGTAATCACAACAGGATTTATAATTTCATAGGCAAGTTTTATTTGAATGCTGAACTATTAAAAAAAATTCCAGCTAAGTGTTAACAATCATTACGGAAGCTTAAGAATCTCCACAGATAAAATTCTAGAGGGGTAGCCATGTTAGTTGAATACAGCAAAAACAACATAAGTCCTGTGGCACCTTATCCAGGCATGGTCAAACTCTGGCTCGGGAGCTGCATGCGGCTCTTGAATGAAAAAGTGTGGCTTGCCGAAGAACGTCAGCAAATTAATTTAGTAGATAAAAGCATATGGCTATATGCCTCAGTGCGGCTCTTGAAGGTTTAATAATCAACTTGTGTGGCCCTTGAGTTCCATAAGTTTGGCCACCTCGTATAGATTAACAGAGTTCTTTGGGCATAAGCTTTTGTGGGCACCAACCCACCTCATCAGATGCACTTCATCTGACAAAGTTGGTTGGAGCCCACGAAAGCTTATTTCTGAAGAAATCTGTTAGTCTATAGAATGCCAGAGGACTCTTATTGTTTCCACAGGTAGAATGTAAGCTCTGTACCTTTCCAGGTAATAGATGATTATAATAAACTCAGTCATCCTTGGAAAGAACAGAACGGACATCTTAAAGTGAATTTTTCTGAGTAAAAGCTTGTTAACTTCATTAAAAATTAAGACACAATTCCTCTGGCATTACATTGTAAGAGGAATTCAAGAAAATTTCTGCAACATGAGTTTCTGAATTTTCCCTTAACTTTTATTACAACTCTTTGTTTGTGTTACAAAGGAATCATTACAGGCAGGACCATAACTTGAGATTCGGTTAGGTGCCCGGTGTATACAGGTAAATGTTTAATAGGAAGTAACACAGGACTCCTCACTCCCACCTGATGGGTGAGGAGGAAATAGTCAAGTCAGTTCTTGGTGCAATGAATCACCTCATTGACAAGTAGTTGGCAGTCAAGCACATATGCCAAGGTAAGTAGTGTGGCCTTGCATAAATGTAGGAACCTATGAAGGTTTCTTCCCAAGGGGTAGCCGTGTCAGTCTAGTTCAGCAAAACAGTCAGTCTTGTGGCACTTTTAAAGACTAACAAATTTATTTATCACATGAACTTTCATGGGAGAAGTTTTGTGTAGTTCTGTAGTACTTCTCCTGGAGGCTGGGGTTGTTTTGTGTGGATGTTTTTGAGGCTAAAGTTCCACAGCTGTGGGTTTTTTTTAATTTGCCGATACATTAGTCAACAGAAGCTCATCTTTCCTCAAATTTTCTGTGCATAGGACTACACACAGCATAAATGTCAGCATAGATCACTCATGAAATAGGCTCTGAAATTCAGGACAAAGACTGTGCTCAGGGCACAAAGGATCTCAAAGCATTTTACTTACATTGGAGCCTCAAAATAGGTACTGTAGTTAAATTTACCACCAGGTAGACTTGAGGTACTGAGTATGAATGACTTGCCCCTCATCTATTCTGTTTGTGACTGAGAGAATAAGAAATGAGAATTCTGGGCCCCATCCATCAGGCAGTCTGATCCTCCTTGCATGGCCTAATTAAAGGGCCTGTTCGTGGGGCAACTACAGGAGGGACTGGAGGTAAAAGAATCCTTACCCTTCTCTCCCCAAACACAAGACAAAGCTAGAAGAATGTGTAGACTTGGTATCTGAAATAACAGCCCTTAAGGTATAGTAGAAGATTTAGCCTGTTAGTTGTGAACTCCCTAGTCATTTAGCTGGAACCGCCCACAAACCCTGTCTTGCTGCCCCACACACTGTTTTGGAGTATTTATGTCTAGGAGGCTGCTAAATGCCATCTTGCATGTACAGCAGAAATACAGCGCTTATATGGCAGTTCAGTGTCTGCCAGGTTCTGCTCTTATTGTGCTGATGTAGTTGTGGAGTAATTCTGTTGACTCGGAGGAATTCCACTAGATTTATGCCAGGATAATCATAGACTCAGATAATCATGGGTGGAAGGGGTCTCAGGAGGTATCTAGTCCAAACCCCTGCTCAAAGCAGGGCCAACCCCAACTAAATTCCTGTCAAGCTGTGCCTTAAAAACTGCTAAGGATAGAGATTCCACCCACTCCCTAGATAGCCCATTCCAGTGCTTCACCATGTTTCTAGTGAAAAAGTATTTTCTAATTTCCAAAGTAGACCTTCCGAGCTGCAACTTGTGACCATTGCTCCTAGTTCTGTCATCTGCCACCACTGAAAACAGCCTAGTTGCATTGTCTCTGACATTCCCCTTCAGGTAGTTGAAAGCCACTATCAAATCCCATCTCGTTCTTCTCTTCTGCAGATTAAACAAGCCCAGTTCTCAGACTCTGCTCGTAAGTAACGGTGAGAAACTTTTGAACATGTGTCTTAGGATTGGTTGGGGTCAAAGCCGTGACTAGGAGTGGGGCTGTGGCTGTAAGTCATCTCTGGAGCTGCAGCCCAGGATGGAGGGTGGCAGAACTGAAGAAGGGGGCTCTCTCCCTATCTCTATAGGGGCTGGCCCAGGCCCCACTGTGCCCCCCCTTGAACATTCCTCTGTAGCTTCCTGCCAGGGCATGCATGCATACTACTAATGCAACAGGCAATAATTATCTCACTTAGTATAAAGGGCAATCTAAACAAGCAAACTGCTTGCCAGTTTATAAATCTGTTCATAATACTTATTAGTGGACTGCAGTGTTATTGATCTTTTAAAAAAAATTAACATTAAATACTGGAAACATTGTGGTACATAGACACTTTTCAGCATCTTGAGGGGGTTAATAACAATAGCAGTAATTATTAACCAAATGCTGTAAGTGTAGAATGAGTTTAACTAACTTTAAGTGAGAAGAGAAGTTTTTCCTTTGGTAACTTTGTGCTGTAATTACTTACCTTCAGCGCAATCTGCTGTTCATGGTGGGGTCTATGTCAGATAATTCTAGCAATTAACACAGAGTTAGCCTTGATCTGTCACAATAGGTCTACCCTAAAAGCCTGAATGATTATAGAGTTTAAAAAGACAGCAGGCAGCTAAATCTGCCTCTTGTTACCATCCAAAGGGCTTAATTTTTCAGTAAGCAGTACACAGAACAGAACTGATATTAATTTAAAATCAAATAGTGGAACTTATTCATTAAATTAATAGTATTTAAATGCTTTTGTTACCTCCACTGTAACCACGCATGATAAGGAATTGCCATTCATAGTGGTTACAAATGAAATGGGTTATTCTTGATATACAGAGGTTTCTTGTTCATGCCTGACAAGAAAATTGTCAGGTATACATTTTACTTATGAGCAAAATTAAATATTTAAATTAGGATGGATTTCACTGAACTCTACATCAAATTGCCCTTTAGTATGTATTCCAGTACCATGAACAGTGTATTTCAAAACCCAATTAGGATTGCTGAATGGCAAACCATAATCTTAGCTCTCACATTGTCTACAAAAACAAGCACTTAACAGCAAGGACACTGCTAATTAAGGAGTTGTAAATCTTGTACTGCCCACGTAATAACACACATGGTTATGCAGTGAAAGAAATGTATATTTTATCTCAATACAACAATCTTAACCATGGCACACCAATGTTTTTCTTTGTGTTATTTTTGTGGAGTGTTATTTTTATCTGATTTTTTTCTGTTCAAAGATTTACTTTTTAGGGGGTAGCTGTAAGTGAGAAATATTAGTAGAATTTGGTTGTAACTATGTTATCCGTTGATAATGTACATATAACTGTTTCTGATTTTTTTTTAATGTAGGGTAATAGGAAGAGTGTATAACTTGATTTTTGGTTAAATTAGTATGTATATGGACTTACATTTCAGGCTGATTAATATATGGCATTTTTGTGCATCTGTTCTTTTTTCAGTGGGTCTTGTATTTGTATTCTGAAGTTTTTGATAACAGAATAGTGCTGCTATTTATTTTGTCAGCTAAGATTGTGTTATGATAAAATATGCATTTAACATATATTTGATAAGAATGTGTTTTATTATGTGGGTAGGGTAAAATTCAGGATTCCTTCTTTAGGAATGTCCATGCTTTTTACATGTTTGTATTTTGAAGGTTATGTGATATTATTATGTGGTAGATAAACAACTATAAGGTGTTTTGAAATGAAGTTGTTTGTCTGGAATTTCCCAAGTTTAAAAAAAAAACAAACCTTTTTCATTTGTGTAGCTAAATGGAAATACAGCTTTTAAATTAATGGGGTGGATGAGTCACCAGATTATTAAATTACTGGAGTGAGCGTTACTATGCAGGCTGCTGCAGAGATCTGCTTTATTCCTTGTGTGCCTGACATAATAGCATGGTCAATATTTATCTAAGGGCCTGATTCAGAGCTCACTGAGATGTATGGGAAATTTTTCTGTGTCTGTGATATTGGGGTTTGGCCCTATATTAGCCAGGCACCGTCAGGGTCGTAGCTTTCTGGCCGGGCCCCTTGCTCTTCAGGGTGAGCCCAGCCAGGCCTGCTTCTGATCACATGACCAGAAGCTTCCTGCTGAGCATTGGGAAGGAGAGAGGCAGAGCTGTGAGTGCAGGAGCAGTCACCCCCACCTGTCAGCCCATGGCTGCTCCTCCACCTGCAGCACAGTCACTTGTGACATTGCCAGGGGCCGTGGTGCGTGGGTGGGCCTACTGGCCAACCCACCCAGGCCCACCCGTCACTGCGCCTCTGGGTACTGTACAGCCTTTTTTCTCTCTAAACTTTGTCCAAGTTGCTCTTTTTATCAAGTATTGGCCCTAAGTCAAAAAGGTAGGTCTCTTGATTTCCCAGTGATTAATCCGTTATGCAAGAGTATATTTCAACCAAGTCATAGTAGCTTTCTGCGTCTTAGATATCCCCCCTGAAAACATGCATTGAATAAAAGATTTGATACAGAGCTATAGATCTCAAAGCACTTTACAAAGGTGGATGACCCAATCTCATAACTAGCTTAACTAACCAAAGTGTGATCAACATCAGGTGATGCAGGTCTGGCACCTAAGAAATGAGGATTCTGCTTCTTGCCGTGCCCCAAATTTGCCATGTAACCTTTGGCAAGATATTTAAAATCACTGGAAGATGGACCTGTGAGCAGACCCAAAAGACCAGGAGAAATGTTGGAGGAATAACTTAATCAGAACCTGGAATTTCTGTTTGAAACAGAATGGTAGTCTTGAGTGCTTGGGAGGCCAAACTAGCAAACCTCTTATCAACATAGGCTTTCTTGCCCTCCATTAGTCTCAATGACAGAAAATCACCTATGATTTTGGTGGAAACCCCCCCTTTTTTTCCCCTTCATATCTTACACCAATGGAAATTTTCTCACTCTTTTTTCTGTTCCTGCCATTGAAGACTACCTCTTTCATGTCCCAGGTCAAATATCTATGTAAATGACATGTTTGGTGGTGTAATATAACAATGAAATTTAATTGGATGTTCAAGCTTTCAACACCAATTTCAAAAAACACCCAATTTAATCAGGATTCTCAAAAAATGTTCTAAGTGAGACTTACCCTCAAAAAGGCAAAGTTTTTTTCTTTTTCTTGGAATTAAAAGGGGGATCAAAATCAGCTTCATAATGGGACTCTGGTGGCAATTTTAACTGTGGACAGGCTACCAATTCTTCATAGAATAAAAAAAAAACCAAACAAACAAACTACACCGACTTGCAGAGAATAGAATTCTGGATTTACCGCTCCAGCAACAAAGGCTTCTGTTGCTTTGACAGAAGTAAGTGGCGTGGGGGTGTCAGTGATGTGTCCTGTAGGGTCTCAGTAGGCTACCAAGTGTGTTGTGACCTGCAAAAGGAGATTCTTGTAAGATCCTTTAGTGCAGTGGTTCTCAACCTTCTTCAGGCTGGGGACCCATTTTTAACCAAAAAAAAAAAAAAAATCTTTGGGCCCCCCGGCTGATTATGTAATCTGGCCCACACCACTCTGGCAGTGCCGCTGGGACAGCTGGCAAGTGGCACCTGCGCTGTTGGGGAGCCGAGCCATGGCAGCTATGGCCCTCTGTCCTTTCCCCTCCTGGGGAGCCGCCGTGGCCTCATACCCTGCCAGGATCCGGCTGCGGGCAGGGAGAGGCAGCCCTGGCAGGGTGCATCGGGGGCTGCAGCTGGATTCCAGCCCTAGTAGGGAGAGGCTCCATGGACCCCCTGCAACACGTCCACGGACCCCAGGTCGGGAACCAGTGCTTTAGTGCGCTTTACTGTTGGATAACATTCTCATAAGCTCCTTTACTGCTCTTTGCTGTTGGATAACACCTGTAGACTTTCTGTTGACTAAAGTGTTGCTCTGTGTGCACATCCAATGGTAGAATCTAGCCCATAGCTCCTGTTTTCACTGAAGCTGGTGACAAAAATGCAAACCAAACCGTCCATTGACATCAATGAGAGCTGGATTGGGCCATAAATTGTCCACGGCAAAAGTCACTTATTTTGCTTAATCACAATATTTTTTCCAACATAGCTAGTGAACAAATATTCAGAGATTTAGCATTTTGGGAAGTCTGAAGGGGTAATAAAGAGTCACTTTTAAGCTGGGTAGCAGCAAACATTAAACAAAAGCTGTAATTTCAGATCAGCATAGTTTTTTAGTGACCTGTAACATGAATAGTTTGGAGTATTTATGTCATGCTTTGCAGAAACATTCCTTTTTCCCTCCAGTGTAACTCTTTAGGCCAGATTCCAAAGGGGCAGCCGTATTAGTCTAGTTCAGTAAAACAAACAAGGAGTTCTGGGGCACTCTTAAAGGCTAACAAATTTATTTATTGCACAGGCTTTCATGGGAGAAAAATCCCACTTCCTCAGATGTGTTGAAGACGGGGGGAACTTACTGAATGGGAGGAAATAAATGGCATCTTCAAAACGTCTGAGAAAGTGGGATTTTCTCCCATGAAAGCTCATGCAATAAATAAATTTGTTGGTCTTCAAGTGCCACAGGACTCCTTGTTTGCTCTTCCGGCCAAGTGAACTTTCTAAGGCAGCTTGCTAAAATAGGCCATGATAGTGGAAACTGGTTGAAACCTAAACTATGGAAATACTATATCCCCTTCATAATAGAGATGTCATGTTGAAATAGGTTATTCCCCTCTGCAGCCCTCCCCCCCCAAAAGGAATCTTTATATACCCTTGTTATTCTGATGTTTACTTGCTATGCTAACCTTTTTTTTTTTTTTTTTTTTTTTTTAAAGCTTGTTCAGGCTTTAGATTGGGGACCAAAGTCTTGTTTGCTTTATATATTATCATTTTATAGCTTTCAGTGATCAGTGTATTAGGAAAAAAACACATTATGTGTCTGCAATTTCACATTGTAGGTTTTCTTCTTTTTGCCTAATTTGCTTTGAATGATATTGCTTCCAAGAAGTGCCACAGCAAACGGGTGTGCCTGAGCCTTACTTCACAGAGTTGTCTCAATCCTCCTAATTCAGGCAGAGCTGTGTATTCATTCTTTTTGTTTTATTTTTGCTTTTCAATCAGACACACTTGGAGAATGTTTCAAGCTACCACTAAAACGATGCCTCACGGTTGAATTCCATGCCCTCTGTCAGGGTGGGTCCTGGAGACGTGGAATAGTGAGTGAGTGCTGGGGGTGTAAAAAGCAGAGTTCATGCTACTCAGTTTTCATTAGCTGCGTTGAAGAAGAAAGGGCAACTTGTGCTTACTACTAAGCTGTGTGAATGCGTCATGGAAATCTGGGAGAAAGAACAGCTATATGAAATGGCAAGGCCTCAATTTTGTTAAGTGATCTATTTCAGAGAGGGCACTAAACATTTGACTGTGGATAAAAGGCTTTATAAATGGAACGTTTAAGAGGCTATCTTTTACTTTTCAGTGTAGTGTTGCCTCATGCATCATTTTGATTTGGCAGCCTCCAGTGAATGGAGGGAGGGATTTCAGGATGACAATTCAGCACTGCAAGAGGCTTCTCTTCAATCTACAGTGGACACATTCTGTGCTAGATTAAGCTGTGGAAAAGGGTTTGATTTACCTTTGCTACTCCAGTTTTACACTGGTGGAATAGTCTTGATTTTGAAGGAAGCGGGTGAAAACGTGCAAGAGTGAATTAGAACCAATAGACCTCCTAAAATACATGGCAGTACATGTGCAATAATGTGATTCAGAATAGGAACGTGAAGAATGTCAGCTGAGAACACTTGCAAACAGACAATGGCGAATACAGAAAAATGATAGGGCCGGATCCTTAGCTGGTGTTTATTGGAGCAACTCCATTGCAGTCACTGGAGCTATGCCTCTTTCCATCACTTGAGGATCTGACGCATAATGAAATGGTCATTGGTGTTAGCCTTTATATTAATTACATTTTTCCAGAACATGTTTAAGCACATTTGCTTCCTACTTTTTTCTTCATCATTCATAAGTTGTTCCCTTACGAACAAATTAGTCATTTAAAGCCACAATCACTTCCCTCTCAATAAAGATGAAGGATATAGTGAACATTGTTTATACTATCCTGGTTGACAATCTAGTTAATTTGTTGCCTTGGACTGATGAATTCTACTCCCCAAACGCATGCAAGAGAAAAAAATGTAATGCTTCCATGGAGAGGGGTTTTCATGAAGGCTGTTAGCATCATAAGGTGCGGTATGTATATAAGCATGGTCATACAGGGTCAGACCAGTGGTCCATGTAGTTCAGTATTCTGTCTTCAAACTGCGGCCAATTGTATGAAATATATCCTGGTAGTGTAAGGTTTCAAAATTTTTCAATGAAGATCAAATCAAAGAGTGTATTAATGAAATGCTAGTTTGGGAGATGGTTTGGATAAGGCCAGTTCTCCATTCCTTTGTAGATGTTTAACATCAGTTTAACTCTTTTGATTTCAATATAGCCATGATGGGAAAAAAATGGCTGTAACAGCAAGCAGCACCAATGTATGCATCCACCTGGATGTGTATGGAGAGGGAACCTTAACACGCTAAGGTGATTTCCAAAAGCCGCTGCCATTTCTCTCTGTTACAAATGATCTCCTCTTAGAAGGTCCCAGTGAAATTTACTTGACCTTCATTAAAAGGCCACATCTGCTAAGCAGCTAATGTTTGTTGGCCTTTGGTGATGTTTAAATCAGATTTTTTTATTATAGGTGGAATGTGTATCAACTTCTGTAAAGGTTGCCCAACAATTTCCATTCTAACACTGTTTTCAGGGGCTTATAATTTTCCTAAATTTTTAACTACTTGAACTGAAATTTTCTATGCCTGATCTCTGCCGTAGCATGAGTTTTCTTCAGGAAAGTTTGGGCAAAAATATTATACTTGTTCTCAAAAACAAGGCTAGTGAAATAGAGGTTTTGTCAATGTGAGAAAATATTTCTGGCCATGTCTTTGTAAGGTCTGTTGCACCCCTATAGTTTTGGCATGGAAAGTTGAGTGCAGGGGTGCAGTCCTGAGGCCAAAGACTGGCCTGGTGACAATCTGTCTAAATTTGGGCCTCACCTAATCCTTGAAAATTGCCTTTTGTACATACATTGTAGAAATCATCCTTTAATTCACTGGACATGCCAAATGCATATTGCATACTCTCAAGATCCACTAAGCCTCTTTCAGAGTTTTGATAAGTCGCACAGAGCTTTAAAAAGAATCAATAGTTTCATAGACTCCAGGGTGAGAAGGGACTGGTGTGACCATCATTTGACTTACTGTGTATGACAGACTGTAGAACTTCCCTGAAGTAATCCCTAGAACAAATCTTTCAGTGAAATGTCCATTCTTGATTTAAAAAATTTCAGAGCTGGAGAATCCAACACAGCCCTTGGTAAACTGTTCCAAGGATTTAATTACTTTCCCTGTCAAAAATTTACTTATTTCCCATCTGAGTTGATCTAACTTCAGCTACCAGCCTTGGACTGTTAATGCCTTTATCTGTTAGAGTGAAGGCCCAGTATTAAATGTTTGTCCCCCCCAAATAGTGTGGCAGCTAGTAACTTAGGACAGATTATGCTTTGCCCTTTGTGCATCTTCAGGATGGTACAGGACTAGATCTACAGCTGGTGTAAATCAATGTAATCGTCAGTGACATCAGTGGAACTCCAGTGATTTACATTTGCTGAGGATCCAGCCCTGTATCATTGTGCATTTGCACAAAGGGCAAAGCCATAAAGTTGGCATTGCCTAACTTTTGATGCTTGACTTTGCAATCTTAATAGCCTCAATTTAACATAGCATTTTGGTATAAAGTGGTTTATTTTTCTTTTAAAAGTTGTGGGGCTGCACTGTGTACTTAAACGCATGTGTGCTACTCCCACTGGTCTCAGTTATGCTGGTGACAGATAGGCATAGGTTTTATATCAAATTGACACTGACTTCACTAAAATTAAAATCTAGCCTAATGTATCTCCTTTAATAGTAACCAACTGAAGCCTAATTATTGTTCCGACTTGGTTTTTTGCATCCATTAAAGAGATGAACAGCATTTTCAGTATTTTGCCATGGCTCAACACATAGAAAAGAGCTCTAGTTCTCTTCAAGCCAGTAAAGTTACCCCAGGTTTATACTGGTATAACTGAGATTGCTATTAGGATGAGTGGTATTAAGCAATACAAAAAGAAGTGTCCTAATTTCTGTAAACATAGAGTACATCCAAGCCATTAACAAAGATTCCAAACTCTGCTTCATCATTTAAATAGGATTAAATCAAAGATTATGGAAGATAAGTGAATCACTTCTGGGAAGAACTTAATATTTCGAGAGATACCTGTTCCCTACAGTGTAATTTTTTAAAAATCATGGCAAACTTCCCAGATCCAGACCTGGCCTGCTTACTCTGTTCTTATTAAACATTTTAAGCAAGCAAAATCTTTTTCTTCTTTGCCTTATGCCCCCAAATCTGAGGAAAAATTGTACTGTCAGCAAATTAACAGCAAGATCCTGCCCTCAGATTTGCACACACTGACTGCAGTGTAACAAGAGTTGAAGCCAGATGGTCACACATGGAAAATGAGGAAGAGAGCCCCTGCATGCTCCCTGCTGCTTGCTTTGATCACTAAGCCACACTGAACAGGGCCAGCCCAACCATGTAAGTGAACTAGGTGGTCTCCTAGGGCAGTGGTTCTCAAACTTTTTTCCTCAGGACCCAGTTAAAAAAAATCATTTATGCCCATGACCCAAAAATTACATCTTTCAGCAATGCATTCTAGGCTTGCAAAGGCAGCAGGAGGCACTGTGACCCAGTACCAGAATGTCTGCAATCCAGTACTGGGTCCCCACCCATGGTGTGAAAACCACGGTCCTAGGGTGAAAAATAGCAAGGAATCTTGTGGCACTTAAAGGCTAACAGATTTATTTATCGCATGAGCTTTCATGGGAGAAAATCCCACTTCATCAGATGCTTTGAAGAGGGGGAACTTAAAGAATGGGATGCAAATAAATAGAGAGGAGTGAAAGAGATGGGATCAGGTCATACTGCATCAACAAATCAGAGCATTTGTAAGGATTCAAACTCTAGGAAACACACAGAGGGAAGGTGAAGTCAAATTACCTGTTATAATGTGAAAAGAATCCATAGTCAAGATTGTGTGAAGGCAGGACTTAATTGTGACTGTGGATTCTTTTCGTTTTAACAGGTAATTTGACTTCACCTTCCCTCTATGTGCTGTTTCCTAGCGTTTGAATCCTTACAAATGCTCTGATTTGCTGTTTCAGTATGACTTGATTCCATGTCTTACACTCCTCTGCATTTATTTTCATCCCATTCTGTAAGTTCCCCCTCTTCAAAGCATCTGACGAAGTGGGATTTTCTCTCATGAAAGCTCATGCGATAAATCTGTTAATCTTGAAGTGCCACAAGACTCCTTGTATTTTTTCCTTTACTAGACTAACACAGTTGCCCCTTTGGAACTTGCCTGGCACCCTAGGACTTTAACAGGTGCAAAATGAGATGAAAGTGAATTGTTTTCCACTCTTTTTAAAAACATATTAATATGTTATCATTTAACTCTACATAGAATGTGTGTGTCGGGGTGCCAAAGTCATAATTTGCCTGTGGTGCTAAAAACCCTTGAGCCAGCCCTGACCCTGAACCGTGCAAGGTTATGGACATCAGGCATAAAGTTTTCCTTCTAACATGTCCCGCTGTCTGCTCAGTCCGTCCTTACAAGGGCAAAAAGTGCCATTCCCTTTCATGGGAGTTTTACATACAAATGAACAGCAAGATCAGGCTTTGCATTAGTCATTATCAGATCAGTTCTGCAATGCAGTATGATGTGAAGTGACAAGAATTTAAACAGGAATCTCTATTTAGATTTCCTATGATGTATGCTACAAAACGAAATATTAATACCCAGAGCAAATGCTTAATGAAGCAGTTCCCCAGCAAAAGGTATCATGGGGCAAGGCTGGGTCCTCTGTTACTCAGGAACTTGAGCTGTGTCTACATGTGTCATTTTCCACTACATTTTCCTACCAGTACAACTCTCTTGGTGATAGAATATAGAAGCTATAGCATAGACAGGTTTCTGGCATTTTAATCCTGTTGTCTCACCCTTGCTCAGAATTGGCGGGCAGTAAAGTGGTTTAAATAGCGCCTGTTGCAGCTGCTTCATGTACACTAGCCCTCCCACCAGAGGTAGCACCAGTAGGACATTTTCATGAAGGAAGGCTGCTTTAGATGAGCCTTTTAGTACCATCTTGGATCAGTTCTTTTTCTTGTTAGTTCTGTTAGCCATTCTATTAGCAAGCCTTGGTCTATTTGTATTTCTTACCACTGGGTGGCAGCAAAGGAGCATTGAAAATTCAGTAGCCAGCACCAAGGTCTTACATGTTTTTAAAGCATTAAAAGAAATCCTCTTGTGGTTTGGAAAAAATGTTCTAAATACAAAACTATTATATACTTAGGGTAGATGAGATCCCTAAAGATGCCTTTCCCACCTATCAGGTAGTCGTAGTTGCAAATCCAGCTTATTTGCCAAATTCTTTCTTTTTAGCAAGGCCACGGTTATTATAGCAGACAGTACTGTGGCTTGTAAACATCAGCCGATTTTAGCAGTTTTTATGAGCAAACAGTTATATTTCCATATGCTCTGTTTCCTTTCTCTACGACATATGAGGGAGATTTTACAAATGCGGATGAGTGTTGCGATCTAATCGGTGGGTAGTTTGAAAAGTAATCCAGTGATTTCCAAATTCATCTGGGACCATGGGTCTGTTTCTTCCTTCACTGCACCAATTTTATGTCAATTCTGTGATGCTGATTGGATTTGCTCACACTGGGGTAAGTTAGAAGAATATCAGGCCCTATCCCAGGGGTCTGCAACCTGCAGAGCCGCGTGTGGCTCTTTGGCTGCCCCCTTGCAACTCTGAACCCTCCACCTCTGGGGGACCCTGTGAGCAGCCCACTTCTGGCTCCAACTCTCCCCGCTTCCAGGGACCATGGGTTTCGGCTCCCCCCCCCCCCCCCCCAACCATATGGCAGGTGCCCTGGTTCAGCTCCTCCCTCCCCCACGAGGAGACTTCACCCATTGCAGCTCTCAAAACACTTGGTTACTGAAGGAATTTTTTAAAAATGGCTCTTCCTATCTTTTGGGTTGCCGACCCCTGCCCTATCCATTCACTTATTTTTATGTCTTCACTTGGCATTTTATTTGACCAAACACAAACAGTAGCAAAACAGTATTTCCCTGCTTCAGACTCTGAGACCTTAGGTCCTCAGTTGGTATAAGTTGGCATAGTCCCATTGACTTCATGGAGCTGCTTAAATCCCAGCTGAGGATCTGGTTTGTGTGGATGCAGGAGAGGAAACTCAAGTGCCAAATCCTCAGCTATCATAAGCTGCTGTAGCTCTGCTAAAGTCAGCAGAGCAACATTGATCAATGAGAGCTGAGAATCTGGCCCCGAATAGTGCCAGTTTCTCCTCCCATCTCCAGCCAGAGTATGTAGAAAGCAAGCTCTTTGGGACAGGGGCTGGTTCTCACTCTGAATTTGAACAATGTTACTGCTGAGATGGCTATTGGTGTTTATTTTTAGTGTTACTTGTCCAGGAGCATAGGTGTGCTTGGCATTAAACAAATAGATAGTTCTGACCAGAGGAACTTACATTCTAAGGCTCAAATTCTGCTCTTATTTATATTACTGTGCATCTAAAATAGCTCCATTGATTCCAGTGGATTTATTTCAGGTGTGCACTGCTATAAATGTGCCTCCTTTAAGCCCCTGGTTTAAGAGCTTCCCTGGAACAAAGGCCTGTGGGTCTGATCCTGCTCCCAGTTACAGGAGTGTAAATCAGGAGTGAGTCCATTGAAATCCATGGATTTGTGCTAGTGTGAAATCCATGTATGGAGTCGAATCAGGCCCTATTTTCTGTCCTGTTTTGCATGCCTTGTACATCCCAAACTTTCAGTGACTTCTGTAGCTGCAGAAGGAATGCAGGGTCAAGTTCTTTATGTTTCAGAAGCATGGTCCATTGACAAAAGTAGTCGGATGACAATCGGTGATTCTATCTCTGCAGATTTTCAGTAGAGTGACTCATTCGTATAATGTTACAATGGCTTAATCCCAAGCTGCATACCCCCTTCTAATGCAATTCCTCAAAGTGAAAACACAAAATACTCTGCTCCCAGAGACAATGACCCCATAGCGACTGAACACTGGTTTCTGGTCTCCCCAATGGGAATCTCAGCTCCTTTTTGAAAAATCAAGGGAGCAAAATAAGTTACGTGCACAAATTTTTTATTTTATTTCCCAGGTTTATATACGATACATGACTTTTGTTTATTTTTTCCCTCTATCCTTCTTCTGTTAACTGTTACAGTGCTCTGATACCACAGTAATGGGAAGAAGTGTCAGAACCTGAATAGAAAAGAGAAGTAAATTTAGAATGTAAGTGAGAATAGAATAGAAGACCCACTCTTGTTTCAATTGAAGTCAATGTGAGTTTTGTGATTGTCTGTCTTATATTCATTTATTTATTTCCCTATATGTTCATTCTGGACTTGCCCTCTGTTTCAGGATGATATCTTAAATGCACAAGATACTGGGCATGGAGCTACAGTAGACAGTACTCTACCATTCTGGGAGACATTGCACAAGGGCTTGGAAAGTGCAGTACAAGGGTTTTCTTTGTGCTCATTGAGATCCTCAGCAAAGTTTGCATTGATTTGATGGGAGCATGCCCACAGCGACGTGACCTCCAAAGTCTGCTTGGTCTCTGGTCTTGAGTCGCCTTCTTTGAACGCAGACCCTTGCATACAGGGCCGGATTAATGCGAGGGTTTAGGGGCTGAAGCCCTGTGCCCTGGCCTAAAGGGAGCCCTTAGCTCCAGCTCCTAAAGCCCCTGCTGAAAGATTCATCCCCCAGCACCTGCCCACCACAGCACTGGTGGGGCTTGCTTTGGGGAGGGGGATGATGGTGTTGGGGCTGGGCAGGGCCCTGGGGCCAGAGGCTGAGATCTGAGTCCCCCTGCCCTGACCCCAGGCAGGGCTGGTCTGCCCCCATGGGTGGGACAGGCCAGTGCATGCTCGCTTCTTCTGGGGCAGAGAGGCTGCACCATCCACCAGCTGACCCTGTCCCTGGCAAGCAGACCAGCCATACCAGCTGCCATGTTGGTGGCTGGGGCCCCAGACCGGTGGGAGCTCATGGTGATGGGTAGTCAGGGGTGCTGCCATGTTGGGAAGCCAGGGCCCCAGGCCAAGGGGGTCCCATAGTAGTGGGCAACCTGGTGCTCCAGGGCTGCTTAATCCAGCCCAGCTTGTGTATGACTGCTCAGCATTCAGCTTTATAGGGTTTTCAGCTAATAGATGCTAAAAATTGTTGGCCCTTCCCATGTCAATGGAAAGACTCCTATTGGCCTCAGTGGGTGAGATCGGGACAGGCCCCATTGTCATGGATTATTAGTAGTAAGGGGCATTACAGAGCTGACATCTTTGACAAGGGAAACAGCCAAAGTAGAAGAGCATTTTACCTTTGTACGAGTAAAAACAGCAAGGGTCCTGAAAACAGCAAGGGGGGAGGCAAAGAACAACTCTTTTTTCCCTAAAAGAACAAGTAGGCCTGGATCCTGCACAATGTCACTGAGGCAGTCCTCTTGATCTCCCGGGGATCCCCCTGATTTCCCCATGAGCACAGTGCTCCATCTCGATGGAGCAGCTTGCAGGACGAGAGCCTCATTTCTTACCTCTAATGTCCATCGTTAATTTTGCTGTCCACAATGGATTGGTGTGGACGTATTTCACAACAAAAAAACATTTATTAAATTAAATCTGTGGAGGACAGACTGGCAGCAATAGTTGGAGCTATATCATTTTGATAATAAGTTTATTATGTCTTGATGATGGATGAGTGGAGGAAATTTACAAATTTTTCACAATGACACAAGGCTAGTTTGCTGGTTGTGGCTAAATATAATTTTCTAGCTGTCTTTATTGATTATGGAGATAAGTCCTTTAAGATTTAGGCCAGATCTTCAGCTGGTATACATCAGCGTCTCCCTCTTGACTTTGGTAAAGCTATGCTGATGTACATTCGCTTTGCATGTGACCCTTAGCATTTAATGTTTTGTCACAGATATGATATTTTTATGGCTGTTTTAGGTTTCACAGCAGTCATTTAGCAATGTCACTTAAAAAAGACAGGCACTTAAATCCCTAGGAAGCTCAAATCTTCTTATCAAAATAAACAGAACATCTTGCTGAATTATACAGTAAATTCAAAATTGTTTGACACGTACATCATGTCATATGCTAATGGGACCCATGCAGTCTAGAAAAGAAGTGGCAGATTTGCCATAGAAAGTGAGAATACAGCAGATGTGGTTTATTTGCCATTGGGGCCTTGTCTACACCAGAATTTAATGGGCTGTTATTGAAACGTTATGTAACATCTTCTAAAAGTCTAGTTTAAACAAAGCAGTGTGTAGACTTTGATGTGTATTAAGCTGTTTGAGTTAAACAAATTAGAACATGCCCAAATCTCACTACCTTGTCTATGCTACGATTTTAAAAGTGTCGTAGGCTTGTCTACACTAGAGATTCTTTGCAGGTAAAGCTATGTCAGCAAGGCCCCTTAGTGGAGGCACAGTGTTTGCTGGCAAAATGAGTTCGATCAAAGCTATGTCACTTCCCTGTATGATAGCTATACCAACAAAAGCATTCTTCTGTTAGTATAATTGTGTCTACAGCAGAGGTTTTGTTGGGAAAGGTGTGTCACTTCGGGGTGTTGTTTCCCCCTGTTCCTAGCCAACATAGCTAGCAAGCATTCTAGTGCAGAACAAACGTTAAATTAACCCACTGGTCAGTGTGTATTCTGGGTCCCCCTCCTTTCCTGACCCACAGAAGATGTGTGCCCATTGTTAAAAAAAAAACAAAAACAAACAAACCCAAACCAAGGAGTCCTGTGGTACTTAGACTAACACATTTATTTTTTGCATGAGCTTTCGTGGGAGAAAATCCAACTTCATCAGATGCTTCAAAGATGCATCTGATGAAGTGGGATTTTCTCCCACGAAAGCTCATGCAAAAAATAAATCTGTTAGTCTTTAAATGCTACAGGACTCCTTTTTTTTTTTTTTTGCTGGACTAGACTAACACAGCTGCCCCTTTGGAATTTGCCCATTATAACTCTAGCCAGTAGCTCCTGCCACAGCCCATCTCTGTCATAGCTGAGTGCCTTCCATGGGAAATTGCTAGACATAGTGAAGTCCTTAGCTGGCTTCAAGGAGTAGCAAGCACTTCTCCCTTATCTGGGTAAAATTTTGCTAGAGTAAGGCGGTTCGTGTTTAGATTGATTGATTGGGTTTTGTTTGTTTTTTATTGCTCCGAGAGGGGTTAGGAGTAGTGGGGTGTGGTTTAAGAGTAGTAGGGGAATCATTACTGAGGTTTACAGGTAGAAGGGTGGATCAGTGTTATGTTTAGCCCAAAATGGTTTAATTATTGAATCTGCAGCTTAGTGTCCAGCCTTATGAATAAATGTTTTCTTCCCCTTTCTGTCACCTTGGCATTTTCCTTGTGTAATTCCTTAGGTGAGGAAGGAAAATGTCTACCATGCCCATGTCATACAAAAGGCATCAGGGAGGTGACTGTCCTTAAACTGTATGTCCAAATAATGAAAAGGATTTATTGGGTAGCAGCAGAACTCAAATGAAATGGTAAAAGTAAACCCACCCTCCTTTCTTTACTGTTCCCTGTTGTTAATGAAGCTAACTGGATTCCTGGGCTGAGCTCTGCTTTTCCAACTGTTTCAGTTTTCACCTCTAATATATTGAGGAAAAGCTGAACAGGGTAACTGAGAGAAATTCCTCTGTCTAGAGTCTCATTTTGCCTCATCCTCACCATAGCAAACATGAACCTCACCATGATGGGTTCTCTCTCAAATCCAATAGAAGATGACAGAAATCAAACAGGAATAGAGATTGATCTAGGTCTTCAACTGGTGTAAGCTAGCATATTTTGGTAGCCTTCAAGTTCTATGCGAGTTTGCACCATTGAGGATCTGACCCACCGGGGGCAGATGTTACCCAGACACAGCGTTACAAACCTCAGGACCTCTGGGAAGAGAGCTGGTCAGAAGTATTTTCTGCCTTGCATGACTCTCCTAAACTATGAGTTGCCATGTGAGCAAACTCTTGGAACATCATTTCTGATACTTCTGTACCATACACTTTAATAACACCTTCCATCTGAAGTTCGAGAGACATTTTTGACTGACTTCTGCTGCCCTGAGTCTGGGAAGTACTCACTCATGCCAGGGGAGTCACTGAGTCAATAGGAATTGTGGTGTAAGTTTGAGTCAGGGTTGTAGAATTGGACCCTTTATAAACATAAATGGACTGCAACAATCTCCACTACCATTGTATGATAGCACTTCAAAGTTTGCAGTGCACTTAGAACACATGGTCATCTGCTGCCAGCAAACTCCCTGTCCTTCCCCCCACATCAGGAGCATGCGCCTAACTTCCTACCCCACAGAGCCCAGCAAGAAGCATGTCAGTTGTACTGTTTGCCCCAAGAGCACAACAGCATGCCGCTAACAGCATCAAGAGCTGCTCATATAGAGATGGTAACCAATTAAGCCTCACAATGTCCTTGAAAGGTAGATCAAGTAGCTTTCCTGTCTCTAAATTAGTACTGTAAAACCCAAAGAGGTTAGGTGATTAGCTGAGATCGCATGGCAAGCCTAAACAAACAAGGAATCCTGCGACACTTAAAGACTAACAAATTTTATTTATCGCATGAAATTTTATGGGAGAAAAATCCCACTTTGTCAGATGCTTTGAAGATGGCTATCTCTTTGGAACATGGCAAGTCTATGACAGATACGGGATTAGAACCCAGAGCTCCTGTCTGCCAGTCTTATGCATTAACATCTACACAATGTTTTCTGACCTTAGTTACAAGGGGTGGCAGCTGAGTGGGTGTGGTTATTATTATTTGGTGGGTTAAACCTCTAAAAAGTACCATTATGGGTTAAAAAAAAAATCCAATCCTCTCTTCCCCAACCTCAACCATGATGGAAACTAGAGTGAGGAGAGAGACCTGTGATCAACCAGCAATGTACCTAGTTATTCTTCTGTAAAACACAATGAGCCAGGTTCATCTGTAGTGAAACACCACTGGTTGAATTTGACTGACTGGTTTCTGTCATGGGAAGAAATTCAGTGCAGCGAGTAGCAATAGTCTTACATATGAGATCTCTTTCAGGACATCTCAGTGCAACTGTTTTCTATAAATTCCAACCCAGTGCACCACATACAGACATGTGTCTCTTCCTCTTCATCCTTCACTATAATTTTTTTAATTCAGGAAAGTGTGCTAGGCATTTTACAAACAAAACAAGAAAGAATCTTACAATCTAAATGATTTTTGTTGTTACTTATATATTAAAGCACATAGCAATCCCAACTGGAATTGGAACCCCCTTGTACTTGGTGCTGTACAAATGAACAGAAATAGACAACCCAGTCTGAAGAGATTACAGTCTGAACAGACAACAGGTGTGAGAAAAAACAGTGACACCAAGAGTAGGACTGGCCAAAACAGTCTGTAGCAACTATTTCAATAGAAAATAAGGCTCTGAAGAAATGAAATTTTTCAGAAAAAGTGCTTTCTGTGGAAAATTTCAGGTCATTGATAAACCTCAAAGGTAGATATTTGGCCAAAAAGTCAACAATTTTCTTTCTGCAGAAAAAGCTCCTGTTTTCTGATCAGGACTAACAGAAGGGAGAAGTGAGTTGGCCCAGGTGATGCAGCAAGCCAGGAATCTGCTTCTCACTGCATTGCTGTAGCCCCCAGCCCACTTCTATTCATTTACTTATCATTGCTATTGAAACCGCTTAGTGCTAGATCAGTTTCCAGACCCGGCCTCAGCAGAGTTCTTCAGATATTTAGTCAAGACTACCAGTGTTGTTTCCATGCAGTTGTTAGTCCCATTGGGCAATGCTCTATGTCTGGGAGGTTGCCTAGATGTATCAAGAAACACAGTTGTAATAATGAAGATATTTTGTGACACAAGAAAAAGAAAAATAAACAATTTAGCTAAGAATACAGAGGACGAAACTGCTTAATCCCTCCCTCCCTCCCTCCCTCCCCACACACATCCTGGAGCCTTCCCCTCTAAGCCTACTATAATGTCAGCTCTGTTTACTCTTTGAGTAAATGTCTGATGTCACTTTAATAAATCAAATGAACTGTGTTCAAAGAGATATGAAGTCTGTCATTTGATCACTCACATTGGTTACTGTATGGTACATAGAATCATTGACTCACAGAATCGTAGAAATTGGCAGGAATCATTAGAGGTCATCAAATCCAGTCCCCTGCACCCATGGCAGGACCAAGTACCCTCTTAAACTATCCCCGACAGGTGTTTGTCTAACCTGCTCTTAAACGTTTCCAGTGATGGAAATTCCACAGCCTGCCTCAGCAACTTAGTCCGGTGGTTAATCACTCTGACAGTTAGGAATTTTTTCTTAATGTCCAACCTAAATCTCCTTGCTGTAATTTAAGTCCATTTGGGCTTAGTGGACTTAAATAACTTGATGGCAATGCAGTTCATACCCATCCCAATGGTATGGCAGTAGATCTAAAAACCTGTACTTTAGAAAAGGAAACTATTGGTTCAGAACTAAATGGAGGGAGTTTGCAGCATGGTGGTGTACACCATGAGGTAAAGGGACATTTTAGGCCTTTGCTAAAATCTCCAAAAGTGCCTAAGTGATTTAGGAGCACAAGGCCCAACATTTTAAAGGTAATTAGGTGCCTACCTCCTATTGACTTCAGTGGAAGGTAGGAGGACTAGCTTTGAAAATCTGGCCTTAGACTCCCATTTTCAGAAAATATGTAGGCGCTTGGGCTGAGAGTGGGTTAGGCACATAACTCCCATTTAGCTGTGTTCATTTCAACAGGAGTCAGGTGCCTAAATACCTTTGATGATATGGGTTTTAAGAGCTTAAGTCTTGAGAATCCTAATGACTTCCTAAGTAATTTGAAAATTTCACCCCTTGTCTGCCCACAAAAGTTGGTCTTGTTTAACTAAAGTCACATTTTAACCATGTGATGACAGACTTAATTCAGTTTAAACCTAGCTTAAATCAGTTTAGCTGAATTCAAAAAGTCAAACTAAATGAATTGGAATCAGTTGTAAATGTATTTAAGTCTGTCATCAAGGGATCAGACGCTTGTTTAACAAAATCAATTAAAAACAGTTGTAATTAAATCATTGCAGCTTTGTGTGTAGACCAACCCTTAGGCCAGGTCTACACAAAACACATCTGTAGGTCCAGGGGAGAAGAGATGTGCTCTGATCAGTACAGTTGTGCTGGTAATAGCCCCTAGATTAGATGCAGTTATGTACAAAACTGGTATGACTTTGGCTTTTCTTTTTTGGTTGATTTTTGTGGGGATGAGAGGGACTGTTTGGAGAAGCAGTAGAAGTCCAGTCTTGTAAAGATAATTTGCTTCTATGGTAGGAGTGCTTTTCCAGTGTAGTATACCAGTATTGTACCAGCAAAGCACTTCTAGTGTGGACATAGTTAGCACTGAAGGCAGCAACCAAGAGAAGGAATGCACTATCTCAAACTGGGAAAGGGGCTTGGAGTAGACAATACAATAATTGGACTTTCTGTAGGCTGCAGATAGCCCTCAAATGCACTCTGGCAGTATTACCCTCTGAGTATCCAGCAGAGATAGCTGCAGGTGAGGTTGTTCTAGGTGCATTTTAATTTATGTTATGACCTCCTGACAAAATTCCTGGATGGCTAGGCAGGATGCAAGGTAATAGAGGAAGAATCTGCTGCCTGCACAGGTAATGGGAGCCAGGGAGGATCACTCTAAGCAGTCTGAGCATGATACAAAGGTATTTTCTGTCCTGTTCCCTCTTTTAGTCATTACAATTTGGTGGGGTAATTTTTAACTACAATAATTTAGTTAGCTGCCTCACTAGAGACATGGGCAGATTCTGAAGTTCCTACTTAGTTCTCAGAGGTGGCTGAGTAAAGGCTGAGGAAGCACAGAGGAACTATTAAGTCAGATTGTGCCTCATACAGTTTCCTCCATGGATGGATCACTGAAAAGCAGGAATCAGCTGCATCTGTAGCTCTTTCAATCTGATCCCTGGAGGAGTGGAAGGGTCTGAGGAACCCTGAGGGGTGTGAGTATGACAACTGAGGGGCAAGAAAGGAGCTGGAGTGAATATGCATCACCTTCCCTGGCATCATTTGGTGATTCTGCTAATTATCAGTAGGTGCTAAACATGCTGTTGGCTCTTTGCAGGTGGCTCCTCAGACCCATTTGAATCTGATTGCAGGACTGAGCTTTAAACTGGATTAAGTTTTCACTAGAGCTCTTTCCAGGCTAGGGAGCCTCCTTCTTCCTAGGCTTGTGCCTTGTTCTAGCAAAACACGCATGAGCTTAACCTGATATATGTGAGTAATTTCCCTGTAGTCTGTCAAGGGGAAAAAAGCGGAAGCTCCATAATCTGGGTCATTTAAAATAGGCATGAACAAAGAACTAGCAAATGTCCTGCCAAGAGCTATTCTGCACTGGTGTGGGAATGGATTTAGATTATAACTGTTTGGGGAAGGAATAATCTTTGTATGGCACTAAGCACAATGGGGGTATGGTTCAATGTTGTTTGATAATAGAAATAAATAATAACTAGTGTCCTAACATTGTTCATGGTGTCTAATTTCTGTCACTTTAACAAGACTAGTCATTGTAACTAAGCTAAGGCAGATTGGGGAAAGAAGCCGGTTTAAAAAGGAAACAGCTTAGGAGTTAATATCTTATGTTCTTTTGTTGACATTTTTCATGTTTGCAAAGTCTCACAGCTTGATTTGTTGATCCTGTGAAATCATCAAGGGAATGAAATAAAAATACCTGGAAGATTGTTTGACATGAAAGCACATTGTGTGAAATGCACGAGTCCACTCTGCTTGGTCCGTGAAGCAGAGACTGAAGGGAGGGGGTATGATGCAGCAGGCAGTGGGAAATAGCATTCTGAATTTCCATGGCCTAGGGTCTGTGATGATAGGCTTTTATTCTGTTCTGTCTAATTGACACAGACCTAATCCTGAACATATTGAGAAGCATTTGCTCCCTGAAATGTTTTGGACAGTATAATAACTTATTTTCTGTGGAGCTGTTGAAAGTACTGTTATGCCTTATACACATGCAACCTGGGCAAATAATATGCCTTCAGAATTAATTAAATACCTTTTGTCATAGGGTCTGCAGGTGTGACTAGGTTCCTGTATTATAATACATGAGGAAAGTAAGTGGCAGGCTTGCAGGCCTGTTGCCAAGCCTAATGTACATTCTGTAAGTGTCACTGGTGCAGCATTCCATAAATCTTGCTAATAGTGTGAAGTCTTGAAATGCGTGATCTTTCTATGCTAAGGTCAAGTGAGACTACCTCACAACTTAATTTTAGCTGTGCTGTCTCTGCAGATGGTAATTTACAAGGAGGTTTCATTGTTCAGCGTCCATTTTGAAGGGTTGGATCAAGATACGACTCAAAGATGATATTTTATAATCTAAAGGCTACTTGTATCTTGCTGCCCAGAGTGAGGTTCCTCACATGATAGGTAGAGCAGAGTGTCAAAGCTGTGGAAGTGTAATTACTAACGACAGCCAACAGTAGCAGATTCCTGGGAGTTTTGGTTGGATACTGTGAAGGTTAGGACATGAAAGCCACTAAAGTCGTTCACAGACGTGCATTGTTTTCCAGAGCCTTGACTGCAAGACAGTCAACAGTGATGTTTCATTCAGGTGGCAGACATTTAGTTGACAATAAAGTAAGTGACTGTTAGCTCAGCGTTCCAGAGGGGATGCCATGTTACTCTAGTTCAGCAAAACAAACAAGGAGTCCTGAGGCATTCATAAAAACTAACAAATTGATTTATCCCATGAGCCTTCATGGGAGAAAATTCCACTTCATCAGATGCTTGAAGATGGGAACTTACAGAATGTAAATGTAAATCCCCATCTTCAAGTGTCTGATGAAGTGGAATTTTCTCCCCCAAAAGCTTGTGTGATAAATTTGTTGGTCTTTAAAAGTGTCACAGGACTGCTTGTTTGCTTTGTTGAGCTCAGAGAAAAATTTAAATAAAGACTTAATCCCATTGTCTCTGTGGATGGTCCATCCTGCCTTCTCCCCGAAAAGACTGCACAGCAATGCAGTTTGATTTTACATTCACTGAACTGATTCAGAGAGAAAAAGGGAAACTATGGAAACTGTAATGTAAGCCGTATCCTCAGCTCAGATTGATTTGTCACCAACTAAAGCTCTGTCTGAGTATCTTTTTCTGATCTGTTAGTCAGTCATAGTCACTGCTTGCAACCTTACAAAGCAGATGTGTGTGAACACTGACCTTTAACATGTATGTTAAACACCCAAAATGAGACATTATAAAAACCAGTTTAGAAGGAAATGTGAAGAATTCATTGCTATAAAATACGTAAAGAATTCTGCCACCACAAATTCATTTCCCTATATATGGTGTCGCAAACAGTGGGTGCAATTCCTTCCTATGCAGAGAACCATCACAACATGCGTCTTATCTAAGCTCTGTGTAGATGACTTGAGGGGAGTCCAGATCTTGGTGCTGGTCCCTTCCATATTGTACTATTATTATTTTATTTTCTAAGTATTTGTATTTCATTAGCATGGAAGACCTCGGTCAAGACCAAAGCCTCTTTCTGGCAAGCTCTATATCCACACGTGGGGGTATGTCTACACTGCAAGTAAAATCCCATGGTTACCCATGCCAGCTGACTCAGTCTTGTGTCTTGAGAGTAGAGTTATAAAGTTTGCAGATGATATCAAACTGGGAGTGGTTGCAAGTGGATAGGATAAAATTCAAAATGATCTGGAGAAATGGTGGGAAGCAAATAGGATGACAAGTGGTGAAATTCAGTGACAAATGCAAAGTACTGCATTTAGGAAGGAACAATCCGTTGCACACATACAAAGTAGGAAATGGCCTTCTAGAAAGGAGTACGGTAGAAAGAGATCTGGGGTCCTAGTGAGGTGAACTATGAGTCAACATTGTCACTCTGCACATGCCCCCCCCCCCCAAAAGGTAAACATCGTTCCAGGATGTATTAGCAGGCGTGTTGTAAGCAGCATATGAGAAATAGTTTTTCTACTCTACTCCACGTTGATTTGGCCTCAGCTGGAGTATCGTTTCTGGTTTTGGGTGCCACATTTCAGAAAAGATATGGACAAACTGGAGAAAGTCCATAAAAGAGCAACAAAAATGATGAAATGTCTAAATAACATGGCCTATGAGGGAAGATTGAAAAAAATGGATTTGTTTAGTCTGAGAAGAGAAGACTGAGGGGGACATGATAATAGCTTTTCAGTGCATTGATTATATTACATGGAGAAGGGAGAAAAATTGTTCTCATTAACTTATGAGGATTGGATAAGAGGCAATGGGCTTAAATTGCAGCAAGGGTGGTTTAGGTTGGACATTATTAAAAACTTCCTAACTGTCAGGATGGTTCAGTGCTAGCCTATGGAGGTTGTGGAATCTCTTTCATTGGAGATTTTTAAAAGCAGGTTGGGCAGACGCCTGTGAGGGATGGTCTAGATAATGTGTGGTCTTGCCTTGAGTGCTGGGGACTAGAGTAGATGACAGGTCTCATGATTCTGTGAATAAAAGACACTCCTTGCCCTAAAACTGCTGCTGAGGAAGGAGAGATGAAACCACTTCCCTAGGTCGCACAACCGGACAGTGGTGGAGCTCAGAAGAGAGCCTAGATTTCCTGTAGTCCTAGTCTGGTGTTGTATTCATGGGATCACACTGGCCTCTTCCATACAACTGGGTAAATGTCACCTGCTGAGAATACTACAGGAACCCCATCCAGCTGAGTTTTTTCTTGCAAATGATTCATATGTGAGAGTGCTCATTCTTTTGCCCACAGTGTGACTAATCATAAAGAGTAAGGATTACCCGCTGTGTTGAAAGTGTGGCTTTCAGTGTCAGTATTGAGGTATAGTTGGGAGTCATGGCTGTCATTCCAACTGCATTAGAGCAGGGATTCCCAAATGCTTTGTCTTCACAACCGTTTTAATGAAGTGTTATCTGCTGGGACCCAGACAAGATGGCATCCTCCCCATACTAGGGATTGCTGCAATCATCTGTTTCTCACATAACCCCCTTTTGGGTCATGACCCACAGTTTGGGAACTGCTGCATTAGGCTGTGATGACAAACAGATGAAATATCCAGAAATATAATTGCTTGCTACATTTTATGCTAATTTGGCTAGTTTAAGAAGGTCACAAATTCTGTTATCTTCTATTGTGTTGAAAAAAGGCTGAAAGGAACCTCTCAAGCTGTTATGTATTAATTCCCTCTGCTTTGAAAGTTCTGTGATCGATGCCTCTGAATTTTATAGCCTTGTTCTGCATTGTATATTTCATAAGGTTCATTTGTTCACCAAGTATTTATTTAAAGGTTTCTGCGTTGTAGTCAGATATTAAGTAATACAGTATATACTTAGATAGAGACAAATGAACTGAAACATTTTGCTCTCAAGGCCCGTTTTACCTCCTCTCTAAGTACCTTGTGCTGAAAATAAAATTCATAAAGCTGCAAAATATGTTCCCCCTCAGACATTGCTGTGATTTGATTTGAAAGGGATTTTTAAAAGAATATTGAATTTCAGGTTTTGTTTTTCCAGAATGGTGATTCTGGCCAAAATCTTTTTAATCAAAAGAACTAACGGTAACCTTGTTAATAACTAAGAAAACAATGGCCAATGCAAAAATGCCTGCCAAGAACTACAAGTCACTTCTGTTGGCAGAATAATTGGTAGATTATTTGGGTTGAAAACAATATAATTTGTATTTCTAATTTTCTAAATTACTTAATTAATAACACATGCTCACCAGTTTGACCATGGACATCTTTTTAACTATGTCAAAGGGCCAACTGCAGAAGTAAGCAGTGTTTCTAAATGCAAAAGTAAATAAGGCCAGGGCCACTGATGGGAAGCTAATTCTGTTCTTGCTGACGTAATTTCATTTGTTATAATAAATAGCTTCCCAATAGGGGATGCTATCATATGATTATGTAACTATTTTCAGGAAGTGCTGGATGAGGGAGAATGGTGGAGGTAGGAATAAAGCCTGACTGCTGTTGCACTTTCAGATGTCTTGGCTCTGTCTCTTTATGCACACAGAACAGGATGGCACAGACTTAAAATAGCTCCTCTTTGAAGACAACGGCGTTATGCCAGTTTACGTTATCTGGTGTAAATGTATAAATGGGTTGTATGTGTGTGTGCACATGCACACACGTGCACGTGTAGGGAATTTGTGGGAGGGAGCACTAGGGTTACACCATTGAACCATGAAGTACTTTGATGAAGAGAATTCTAAAGTTTGTGCTATTGTGTAAACTGGTAATCCTTAAAAATGTTGGTCAAATGGATTTTTTTCCTGCAGTCTTCAATAGCTGTTATGGTATATAGTGTTTAATACAACCCGCTTCCTCAGCTTCTTTTTATTCTTTCTCTTTCGAACCCCTCACCCACCCCAGCCTACTTTCAAAGGAAAACAGCTTCAAGATGGGGCAGGGCCCTCCAGAGTCTAATTTTGTTAAGTTGTGCAGCCGCAGGGAAACTTGATGTAGTATCCCACAAGCCATTCTGCTCTGGGTAATGTGAGTGTTTCACCCTGCCACATTATGTCCAGTACTTGATTAACCATTGTTTCACACTGATGAAGTAGTCTGTTCTCTTCATGAATCAGATCCTCTTCATAATCCCTTTTCTGTAAATCTCTTCTTTTCATTATATGACCATAATTATTTCTTTCTGTAGAGTGCATAACCTAACACCTATGTACATTGAGTGCCAAGGTTTGAAACCATAATAAGCTGAATGCTCACCTTCAAAGCCATTATTTCAATCATTAGAACACAGTTTATTCCTCTGGAGAACATTAACATTTGAAAATGTGTCAACTAGAGTATGAAATTTATCATGATCACAGACCACCTGCCAACTAATTAGAATACAACATTCTGATTTCTTGTACTCCAGTATTAATCTAACGTTTGACATCAGTTTATATTTTTAAGTTGTTTCAGTTCAGTGCCTGGCAAATCGTTTGTGAAGGCCAAAGAAATTTGATTGAAACTGGAAAGAAACCACAATCAGGAGGAGGTGGCGAGCCAAATACAAGTTCAAAGTGCTACTTCAAAAGATCCAATTTGCCATGCAAACAATGCAAAAAATCTTATCACACCAGCAGGGAGAAAGGTGGCTAAAAATTGCTATTGTTGGGTTAATCTGTAGTTGCTTTACGAAAGTAATCTCCCACTCTTGAGCTAAAAAGAAAAATCTTTTAAAGGTATGTTGTGCTGCAGATTTGAAGAAATGAGTTCTGCCTAGAAATATTTGCTGGGAGCACCCACTAATCATAATATGTTTATGCTGCATGTATGTTCAGCCAATGGGTGTCTGTGTGGCTGCTGGTAAACAGGGAACGAAAGCTGCAGCATAAGCAACTCATTTGTGATTATAGCTGTCATCGACCAATGGGATTTATGACGTCATGTGCCAGAAATGCCCCACACCTTATACATTCGTCACACAGGACAGTCTCTGTGTAAAAGAAAAATGGACACAAATCCGAGATCAGAAATAACAACATTCAAAAACCAGTAGGGGAATATTTCAGTCACCCGTCTCACTCCATTGACGATTTGTTAATAGTTGTGCTCAAACAAATGGATAACAAATTGTAGCTTCGAAGAGAAATGGCAGAATTTGAATTAGTATACAAATTTGACTGTGTGAAGTCAGGACTGAATAAAGATTGTGGGTTCTTTTCCCATTAAAAAAGGTGATTTTACCACACTTTCCTCTATATGCCATTCCCTAGTGTTTGAATCTTAATAAATGCTGTGATTTGCTGCAACAGTGTGAACTGATCCTATGACTTATACTTCCCTGCATTTATTTTCCTCCCATTCTGTAAGTTTCCCATCTTTTAAGCATCTGGCGAAGTGGGATTTTCTTCCATGAAAGCTCATACGATAAACAGATTTAGTCTTTTAAAGTGCCAGCAGACTCCTTGTTTGTTTTCTTTTGAGACCTGTTTTATTCCAGATATTGTTGAAATAACTATGCTGCTGGGTGGCAGAGAGAGGAGGCTTTCACCTTAGAAACAAGTGTTAATGTATCTTTTATTTTATATATAATGTGCATGCACACTTTTGTGAAATAGTAAGACCCCCTAAAGACATCCCTGAATGCTGCATTCTGTAGCAGCGTCACTAACTGAAGTCCAATGGAATTCATGGTATCAATAATGCCACAGAATGAAGCATTCTGGGTTTCAGCCAGAAAACTAGTAAGTCTCACACGATTTCCTTTCAGAGATGAAAGGAAAGGAATGTTTAACATGGTAAACTGAAACTTATTTCTGTGCTGAATGCCTCTTCCCTTCAGAGCCAAGTTAATGGGCCCATTTCACTGCATATTTTGGGTTTTAACACACCTCTCAATTTGCAAAGGCCAAAATATGGGGCACAGTGTGTGGCAAAGACCCCAAATAATTGCCATACAAATATTATTCAGGATTCCTTTGATGCAAATAGCTCTTTGTAACTGCAGCTGTATCCTTCTTTATTTCTGGTCAGAGTCATTTTCTGCAATAAAAGGGAGAGGGTACTTCCTTTCTGTAGAATGCAGAAACTTTGGAGTTAGAACAAATGCTACCTCTCCAAATGAAGCACACACAAGATCAATGCAGGGTGTTAACTAGGGTTTAATTTGAGCTTTTCAGTTGACCTTGAGGGGCATGTTCTGACATTCCATCTGCAAGAAATTCTGGCTTGGCCCTAAATGCCTACATTCAATTAAGCAACAAGAAACAATAGGTGAACTCGTATAATGTTGCAGTCTTGGTTACAGTGGGTGAGCAGCATATGGGAATATATGGTACAGTAATAGAGCAGTGCTGAAGTTTGGATCAGGGCTTTGAGTAAAATGACAGTCTTTTTTCTCAGGTGAAAGTGCAAGAAACCTTATTTATTAATAATAATGAATGACTAATTGAGCCATTGTTTTGTTTAATTGAGAGTGCAGCGATTCAGCTTCTCCTCCCTGTAAGTGCTGGTTGGACAGGTTTTCCCAGACAGCGCTGCTTGTTCTTCTATTGTAGTTTTGACTGTGTGCTTTTCATGTGTGTGGTTCTTGAACTGCTCTCCAGAGATACAGTGCACTTACGAGATGAATGCAGGAAACTTTGAAATATGCTTTCCATCCTGAACATTTGGCAGTATGAGGTTTCAGAGACTGTTTGGGCTTTTCACCAGCTGTTGTGCTATTAAGAGGTAAAGTAGGTATTAAGAGAGCAACTTCAAAGGTTGGACTGAAAGAACTCCCAGTTTGGAGTCCCTGTAAACTTCTGCTCAAGCACATATTTTTCTCCAAAACATATCTAAAATTATTCTCCAGTTTTCCCTGAATAATGAACCAAAAAGAGCAAAGCCTTGCAGAAGAATGAGTGGATTAGCAATGGCAGCAAGTAGCAATAATGAGAGAGACACCTCAGTGTTGCAGCTGGAGACTCAAATGTCTCCATAAAGGGTAATAGTTTATCTTAAAGTTGCAGCAAGCCTAGAGAAGATGTTTAGAGAGGGTTTCTCGACCTGTACGTCACAGCCCAAAATGGGGGTCATAAGAAGGCATCAAAGGGTTGTGTGGATGGCCCTGGGCTCATCCCAGGCAGTGGCTTATGTAGGTATTGTCCTATGGGCCTCGGCTCCCGGCAGGTCCAGCCCAACCATATAGGTGAACTAAGCAGCACTAGCTTTAAGGGGACCCACATTAGAGGGAAGTGACTTATATTCTCTATTTTAAAGTGTGTGTGTTCTCTAACGTGGGGTGGAGCACCAAAATCATGTTTCGCCTAGGGTGCCAAAAACTCTTGGGCTGGCCCTGGGTCCAGGCACCATGACTTGGTACACAATGTACAGGATCATTCAAGTGTGGCCCAGGTACCCATCCATCTTGATGACAGGGACTCAGCTGGGCCAAATTTGACTGAGTGGCGCTGTGACCTGCCATCCAGCAGGTCACAATGCCTCTCATGTAGATTTGGTCCAGCTGGCCCCCCACTTGGGCAACCAAGCCAAACCTGAGCAGCATAGTCACCCTGGAAGCTACAATGCCTGAAGTGGGGAGCTGAGTCCAGCCAGCCCCATGGGACAAAAGCCACTGCTGTGTGCACACAGTGCACTTATTACGTTAACGTGCATTGTATAAATCACATTAGCAGGTAGTTTGTAAGCCAGATGTTGGGGGGGGGTCACAATAAACCATTGAGGTATACAAATGGATCCTGAACCCTGAAAGGTTGAGAATCCGTGGTCTAGAGGCAAGGATGCTGGGAAGAGGCTGTAAGAAAGACCAAAGGCAGATAGGAAGTGGTCCAGAGAGGCAGCAAGGGGTCACTGTAATCAGGTCTTGACTACTTATTAAAGGGTCACAGTGAAAGAAAAGGGCTGTGGGGCTTGATCCTGTCCTCAGCTACACTAGAGTCAATCACGGAAACCCCACTGAAGTCAGTGATGTTACACCTAGCGTACATACCAGGAAGATCAGGCCAAGCATGTAGGAGGAGTTCGTTTGAGAAGTACTTTCCCCCTTTCACTTTTTTGGAAGGAGTGACTAAGCAAAGCCCTCTTATTGAGAAATGCTATCTAACTCCTGCTAAATGAGATCTTGTTAAGAGGACTACAGTAAAGATTCTTTTTTTGCTGGTAGAAGAACTAGAAATGAATGATCTAAGTCACGTTAAGTCATCTGGAAATTACTGCATCTTCCTGTCAGGAAGCTCTATCTGGACTGGAACCTTTTCTCTGTTTGTTCCAAGAGGCAGATGAATCTCCATGGCCTTGCCCCTTCTGGACTCCTCTGCACCTGATCAAAGTGGGTGGAAATCAGAATGGTAGCTCTTTGCACCTGGGCCAATGCTGGTGACAAAAGGGTCAAGATCATGGGAAACTGGATTCACTGTCTGTTTCTAAGGCTGTAAAGAAGGCTCATTTGTTTGTGTGACTTTTCCAGCTTGTTTCAAGCCTTGGTTTTGTATTTTTCTGATATGTTGCATTGAATGAAGGGTGCTGTATAATGTGTTATTGTGTTACACGGTGCCACTGGTAGGATGTCTGTCTTAGCTGTTTGCACAAAATACATTGGACTATAGATACTAACTCCTGTTTTTAAGACCTACCAAGATGCACTTCATATATCAGATGCAAACTCTAGTAACCAAAGGAAATAATAAGGATGCACACTCCAGAGCTGTGTTGATTTCACTCACCTCTCAGCAGCTTTGCTGATGAGATTCACTGGCTCAATACCAGTTAAACAAGCTAAGTCAAACAGAAGAATCCCACCAAAATATCTGGAAGGGGCTTCTGACATTCTTTCACGATTATCAAGCCTAGGGAGGGGTGGAAAATTTCTTCAGCTCAGAAGAACGGCATTGTGTAATGTGATAACAAGTCCCCTAAAGGTTATCAGTGGTATTATCAAATCTATTGGTTGGACAAAGAACCTCTCTGTACAGCTAATTAAAACTCTTTTCTTCCCATCTCATTCCTGTTTTGTGGCCACTATTCAGAACTGAGATGCAAAGCACTGGAGTGGAAACTTGGCTTGCAATATTTAAGGCAAGCTCTTTCCAAAACACCTCAGTGAAAGATGCAGCAGACAGTTTTGCAGGCTGCATCAATGGCAGATCATGAAGTCAATTGCTGTCTGCCCAGAAGGTCAGTTGAGAGAGGGAGAGAGAGAGGAAAAAATCCTATTTCTGTCCTTTAAGTTTCTCTGAACTGCTCACCTTCCTACAATGTAAACACTCTTTCTCCTCTCATCTTAATATCATCCACATCTGGATCCCAGATCAGCCTACTATGCTCTTTTCTTGACCTTAGGAGATTTTTCTTTTTGTAAAACTCAAGGGTTTTTTTTGCCCTGTAACTTCCAAATTACTTATCTAAAGATGAGGCCTTGTATGGAAAGGGATTGTACTCATGTAACTGTTTTGGTTTCAATGAAATTACAGAACCAAGAACTTGACCCTCTGTTACTTTGATTCAGAGTATATCTGAAAAGAACAGGTCACTAGCATGTAGCAGGGTGACCACTTGTGCATCCCCAAAATGCCAGACGTGTCACCACTTCTGAGAACTGTATGCGCCCACCAGTTGTGTGATCCTGGCCCTACCATGCATGATGCATCCAAGATCATGCCAGCAGGGGTGGGGTGGCATGCTCATCAAAATGGTGTCCCTTGTCTGTGACACCAGGCAAAACCATGTCTGGTTTTTGTCTCAGTGTCATTGAGACAACCCATTTAAAAACAGGACTGTCCACTCAAAGTCAGACCAATGTGCCAGGGGCGGGCAGGCCAATGAGGGCCTGGCTCCTGCTTCCATGACTTAAGCCTGCATAGCCATATTGAGATCAATAACACTGCATGGGTATCAAGGGCTATGTCTACACTTGGGGCTTAAGTCGATTTAAGGACGCTTAAGTTGACCTAGGCAACTCCCTGGGCATATCTGGAGTTCATTAAGTTGACTTAGCACTTGCTTTAGTCGACTTAATAACTCCTGCCCTAAAGTTGACTTTAAGGGTTAAGTTGGCTTCATTAAGTTGACTTAATGCAATGTGCCCATTCAAGTTGACTTAGTGCAGTAGAGCCTTTTAAGTCATCTTAAGCCAGGGGGCCTATTTAAAGATGACTTTATTAACTTGACTTTAAATGTGTCCCTTTGCTTAAACAAATGGGGCCTCACTAAGTCAACTTAATAAAATCGACTTTAAGTAGACCTTATTAAGTCGACCTACCTGAGCCCTGTAGTGGAGACATAGCCTAGAAGGGCAAGATATGGTCTCTGTGTCCCATTGTTATTAGTTGTACCGAGAGCCCCAAACCTGATTATGCTAGGTGCTGTACGCACACAGAGTAAGAGACGTGAGCAGTGCAGACATCAGGGAAAGCAGGTGAAGTGCTAGAGAGAGGTGAAGTGACTTGCCTGAGGTCACACAGGTCAGTGGCAGACCTAAAATGCAGGGATGAAGTCTTGAACCCACAACAGTTCTGACTAAACTCACCTGGATTCAGGGTGGGGGGGCGGGGCAGGATTTCATCCCAGTTTTATAAGTTTCAGGTCGTCTTTTGTTTATTTGACTGCGTCAGTGCCAGGGTTGTTTGGGAAGGTGCTGTGTACTTCCACATACACAGTTATGCTATTTATCTACCATGTGCATGACCTGGAGCCACAAGTCTCTGTTATGCCACTCTGTTATTCCCAGCCATATCCCACAGTCATTAACTCTAGAGGTGCTTCCACTGTTGTTTGCAAAGGGTGATGCTATTATTTGTATTTCAGCAGTGTCTAGCAGGCCCAGCCATGGACATGAACTGCATGGTGCCAGGTGCTATACAAACGCAGAACAAAAACAGCTGTTCGCTGCCTACTAGAGCTCAGAATCTAAATACGAGACAAGAGACAATGAATGAATACAGACAGACAGGGGGGAACAAGGAAGCAATAAGTTCACACTAGTCAGCAGGACAGGCCATGACCTTAGTATATCAGCAGCCTAGCTGTTGACAGAATCGTTGTGTTCTGTTTTTTTTGTTGTAGTGAGTCACCCCATCCACACCCATATAATGCCGAGTCAGGGCAGTCACTGAATGGACTTTCACAGCAATATTACCATCCCAGTTCATCTCTTCCTGTCTGTCTGTAGCTCTGCAGGAGCTTGTGCCTCAGTTTCCCCCACCTTCATCTAGCCTGCTGTGCTCTGGTCACTGGAATGTCCTGGCCCTCCAGCCAGGTCACTTTATAGTTTCCTTCCCCTTCCAGGGTCAGGGTCCTTAATCAAGCCCAACAAAAATGTACAAACCAAAGTTTTCACCCTGCTGGCTCAGCAGATTGGCCCCTGGGGTAATGGAATGACTGTTGTTGTAGCTTCAATGCCCTGGTTTGATCACTCCGCAGTCGAGAGGCTGGCATGCTTTTTCAGTAACTGAGGGCTTCTGGCAGGCTACAGCTCATCAGGGCCTTTTTCTCAGTCAAGCTTCGAGTTCTCCCCTTGGAGGAGCCTTTCTGGTCCTTCTCCCTTTCTTCCTCTCAGCCTTGTCTCCAGGTGGCTTCACAGAGCACTAGGGCATTTCCTATAACCCCTGTTCTGGCTCTTCTCTGCCTACGTTGGCTCTCTAGTCATTTTTGGAGACAAACCCATGTTTCCCCACAGCTCAGCTGTATTGCTGATTAGTCCTGGCCTATCCTCAAGGCATGGCCGACACCTGTATTAACCCTTTCGTAACCCATATCGGTAAATACCTCATCACAACCTCTTTTCTTTTTTCTGTTGCAATTCCACACAATCACTATTGGCATCCAAGAACCGAGTACTAGTTTGGGCATCGTGTGTGGCCACACTGCTCGCCTGTCTTTGTGCATATTAGATCGATGGATTCCGTGCAAAACCTCCAGCCAAGGTTGATCAAGAAAAGCTGTGCATTCCTTCAGCCTGAATCCATGCCTCCAGTAACTACTAAACGTTTTGCTTTCTTCCCATCAAAACATCAGCTTCATGCTAAGTAAGTGCCATCACTTGGCTGACAGTGGCATTATTGCCTGCTGTTGAGTCTCTGCTCTCTTTTTCTGATGCTGATGCAGCTCCACTCCTCTGTTTCCATTGCTCCCCGTTTCCTTCATCTCCCAAACAGTGGCAGCCTTTCTGTTTCCTAGCTGCTTGCATGTTCCTGTTGGTCACATGACTTCTGACAGGAAATAACTGAGGCGCTAGTACAGAACTCAGGAGCTTCCCCTTGATTTTTCTTCTTTTTTCCTTAAGGTCAGAAAGCACCATTTTGCTCATCTAGTCTGATCTCTTGTATGATGAAGGCCTTAGAACCTCGTTAAGTGATTCCTGCATCAAGCCTTAAACTTCCAGCTGAGGTAGAAGATGTCTTCTAGAAAGATCCAGCTCTGATACTGGTTCTCGCATTATACAGCTGAGGAAATAGCACACACATCCTCACTGAAGAGGAATGCATTAGAAAACCCACTGAGGTCCCTTCCGGTTCTGCATTTCTCTGATTCTGCCACATTGCTGCTAAATTTAATTTATAGGAAATGTATTAAGGGACATCCCTTCAGGTAAGGTTCAAAATTGGCAGTAGTGCCGAAGTGAGAGGAAGAGATTGTTAGCCATGAAGTAACTTATGCGTTAGAGCTGTGGTTCTCAACCTTTTATGGGGCACAACGTGCTTGGCGGCATGTGCAACCCTACAGGACACACCAGCTCACCCCCCACCAAATCCAGCCCCCAGCTCTTCGCAACACACTTGCCACTGTGTGGCGACACAGTAATGAGTCCCAACACAGTGGCTGAGAACTGCTGCATTAGAGGACTCTTTGAATATTCTTATTTAACACCTAATATTGATGTATACATTGAGCTAAAGAGCAAAGGCTATGATAATATGCGAATCAATTAAACATGCAAATCAAATGAATATAGGTACAGCATTGTGTTCAGATCATGGTATTTGTGATAACTGCTCATTTTATCATCTTTAGTTTGCAGTGACCAACACTAGTTTAAAAGTAAAATAAACTTTTCTGTCTCAAATAAATAAAGATTACAGCAAAAGCCATACAGCTAGAGTTGTGTGTTCTGTGACCGGCACACAGCTTCCAGTAGCTCTTCTTACCAGTGGTTGGCTAAGAATGGAGGCAGATCTGAAGGGTACTTAGCTGTAGAAAGGGTGATTTGGCAAGTTATAGACCAGGTGTGGGCAAACTGTGGCTCGGGAGCCACATGCGGCTCTTGAACCAAAAACTGTGGCTCTTGGAAGAACGTCAGCAAATCAGTTTAGGAAAGCAGCCCCAGCCTAGGAGTTCAGGAGGGGGTCAGGATAGTGGGGAGAAGCATGGCATGGTCTGGGATGATGGGGAGATGTGCAGCATAGTTGGGATTTTAAATAACTCACCACTAGCCTGCAGTCTTCTACTACTTCTAGCGAGCAGCAGCTAAGTTTTTACTGTATAGGCCTAATTTTCGTGGTAACCTTAAGTAATTATTAGTATTTGACATTAGTAGGATCAATATTTGTCCTCTTTTTATGATAAAAATTAAAGTGTGCAATGAATTATAAACTTAGTAATTTCGGAGTAGGTAAAAGCATATGGCTATATGGCTCAGTGCGGCTCTCAAAGGTTTAATAATCAACTTGTGTGGCTCTTGAGTTCCATAAGTTTGGCCACCCCTTTTATAGACACTAGCAGCCAAATTCTGTTGAGCCAAGGTTGAACAGGGGCCAGAGGAGTTATATTGGACATCAGTGGCTGGATACACAGCAGCTTCCTTGAGAAAAATGATTTGGCCACAGTGCCTATGGTACATTTTATGCATTAAGACTGGAAGGCAGTCTGTTTCTGTCTGTCTACCTTATGACTGGGTCATATTCAGTCACAGCGGAGAAGAGCTAGCCAGAACCACATGTCATTCACAGCTCTTTCCTAGAGTAGACAGGGCTTATGAACTGAGTGGTTGTTTAATTACCATCAGCAGTCTCTGCTGGACAGGCTGTTTGTGGAGTTCTTTGGAGACTCTTTCCATTTTTCTTTGGCTTCTAACTATCACTGGAGGATTTTAAGAACAGCTTAAACAAACATCAGTCAGGGAAGATCTCGGCATACTTGGTCCTGCCACAGCATGGGAGGTGGATAGATCAGCTCTCCATGTCCCTTTCTACACGTCTATAAGATGAGTTCTTCTGAAAGTCTGGTTTCAGCTGCCATGCATGGTTCCATTTCAAGTGTGGTCACAATCTCAATGCCAAATCTACCTTCTCCCTCTGCCTCAAACTTCCACTGCACTCTGTGTTAGCACCTAGGACAACTGCCCTGCATAAGTTGGGTCTGTGAGATGGCAGCCAACAGAGAGGGAGGTGGTGACCACTAGAGCTAAAAGCAGGAGTCATAATAACTTCAACTGCAGAATCAGGCTGCCAGGTTGACATCAGTAAAAGACCTATATCCTCCGTGGATCCTTTATACTCATAGAATCATAGAACTGGAAGGGACCAGAAGAGGTCATTAAGTCTGGTCCCCTGTACTCATGGCAGGACCAAGTACTTTCTTAAACCATCCCTGAGAGATGTTTGTCTAACCTGCTCTTAAACTCTTCCAATGATGGAGATTCCACAACCTGCGTTCACAACTTATTTCAGTGGTTAATCACCCTGACAGTTAGGAATTTTTTCTTAATGGCCAACCTAAACCTCCCTTGCTGCAATTTAAGTCCATTGCTTCTTGTCCTATCATCATCAATTAAGGAGAACAGTTTTTCTCCCATAGAAGAGGAAGGTCAGGATTTGCCCTTTGGATATTCACCTTACATTTAATAACTGTGTAATGCTAATTTTCCTAATGATTACAGACCAGATTCAGATACCACAGCTCACCAGGACAGGCACCTTACTCCCAGAGATGTCCCATTGGAATCAATGAGTCTATTGGCTGAGGAAAGTATCAGCAGAGTAAATGGAGACCTAAATGATCACACCTCCTTTAATGTCATATACACCGTTCTTTTGTGCTCTTTTTGCAGTGCAATGTACAGAATATTTCCTGGAGCATGGTGATCAGTGATAAGGCAAATACTTTTCCCTTCCCACCATCCCCAGTGATGTGCCCATGAGAGTGGTGAAGTGACATTTGTCTGGTGAATTTCTCACGTCACTTTTCCATAGTGTCATGGCCTGTTTGCCAGTTGCTATAAACTCATGTGTCTAAGGTGCATCTTCAGTAAAGGAAATACTGGCCAGACCAGTTGCTGGCCAACAATGACACTTTCCAATAAAGCATGTGTTGCCAAGGTCTGTCAGTCTAGTCCTTCCTTCAGCATGCATAAGAAGCCCTCAGCACAGCTACATGTGCTTTGCATTAGATCCGATGATCAGGTTTCATCTGGGGAGGAAGCCCTGTTCTTCCCCAATGTCCAGGTAGGCTACTACTGAATGCTTTAGGGCTCTGGAAGGGTTGTATAGATTTGTGGTGCTCCCACTGTATGTTCCTCAGGCTAAGGAATGTCCCAAAATGAAATTCAATTAAGGCGCAATGGGGTTTCTGTGAGATTAGAGCTGTGTGTGACTCCTTTGTGGACAGACCACTCTCCAGTACTTCCCCTCCCAGAAATACTGTGACTTACAGACTTGCTGGGTTGCGTTTCACTTGAATTAAAATTTGATGGTTTGAAGCCAATGAACTCTGCTTCAGTTTATTTCACTGTTAAGGGCCAGATGGTCTCAGCTGGTGTAAATGAGTGTCATTCTAGTGACTTCAATGGAGAGAGGGGGATTTACACTAGCTCAGGCTCTGCTCCTCCCTATATATTATTGCACTTACAGAAGCTGCACTATAATGAGGTCTTAGGCTGCATTATATTCTGCTGAGCCCAGCGCTGTCACCCTAGAGATGGTTTTAAGCTTACTGATCTCAGCCAAGGGTGCAGTCTGAATCTTCGTGTTGTATCAGATCATCACCTGTGCCCCTGGAGTCCTACAAACAGCAGAGGAGATGGAAGCACAAGAAGACCATTTTGTGTCCCACTACTCTTCCAGATCCTGAGACTGGTTCTGAATCTACCCGAATCTTGTGCCAAACGAGGGTGACCAACTTTCCTGATTTTTACACGGAAAGTCCTGATAGCCAGGGCTTTGTCTTATAGGTGTGTATTGCCTCCCCACTGCCTGTTCTAGTTTTCCACATTTGGTATCTGGTCACCCTATGCCCAGCATAAATTTGAGCAGCCTCAGGGGCTGCTGTAAATAACACTGGCTGCCAGCAGGTGCCATTCCAGCAGCCTAGTGATAACCTAGCTTCATCTGTTTTTCCTCTGGTGTACCCCTGTTCTAGGTCCTGGGAAAAAGCCTATAATTGTATTGGAACAACTAAGGCAGCTCCGTGATACTTGTGTTGGGGGAACTGCCACTGACTGGATTTGTTCCCTTTAGGGCTAATTTTGCTGAGGGGTGAGGTGTATACTGGTTTTTTTGTGGTTTTCATTTTTAGTCCTGAAGGGGAAGGACTTCAGTCATAGCATCTTAACACAAGGCTATGGCTTACTGCCCTCTCTGAACCCCTCTCTCCCTGCCTGCTCCCTAAGCTGCGCTAGGTGCCAGCTGGCTCACCCTGAGGATCTGACTACTTGTGTCTGTTTGTTGCAGTATAACGATTCATCATGGAAATTCAGTCTCTGACCCCACTGCTCTCCCTCTACGGCCTCAGGTCTGGATCAGCTCCAAAAGGGGCTTTCTTTGCAATGCAATCCATTGCCGCAGGAGCTGGCTTCTGAGAACAGCCGAGCTCAGATCCTCAGCTGACACCTTTGCTGAAGTCTTGCAAGAACAATTTACACAATTTCAGTGTTATCTAACCTGAACTGGACCCAGGGGCCTCCATCAAAGTCACATCTTCAAACCACATCTTTCAACCTGTCTCCAAGTCCTACAAACCAACCCAACCCAACCACCTGAAAGAAAAGAAATACACCCCCCCTCTCCATTTCACCTGTCACAGTGATGCCGTGACACGGAAGACAAGCATGGAGGGTAGACTTCAGAATTCAGGCCATGGCTTCATCTTCCTTTGTCAGTGTCTGCCTTGATCTCAGACCTGTGTATGATGTTACTTAACAAAGACTCTGCTATATTGAGGCACAATCAGGAATTTCCTTTCATTTATCATGCTGTGTTATAGCCATTAATGCAGCTTGGAGGCTAAACTAAGAACAGAACCATTCCCATGACTTCACTGGAGTCGTATTTGGGGGTTCTCTGGCCAAAAGCCAGAACCCACTAAAGGAACACAATGGATCTGGATGGGATAATCTTTCATCTCAAGGGCAGGATTCAAGCCTATGGGGTTTCTTGTTCTTTCCTGGCTCGTGCCCCTTCCAGCCCTGATCTGAAACTGTCCAGATGAACTGCAGTGAGGATCCAGTTTTGCCATTCCAAAGGCATCTTACCTGTAAAGAGGATTATTTTATCACAGTGTCTTTAGGAAAAATATTGGTGCAGGGGGGCAAAGTGCCATGCTTAGCCTCCTTGTTCTTGCCTCTTGTACTATAGTATTTGCTAGACTAAGCAAGCTTACTCCATAGCACTAGGCAAGCTTTTGGTAGCAGGGAAGTGAGAATAGAGAGTAAGAAGGAAAGCAATGAAGGCCTCCTTGTAGCTCAGCTTTAAAAGCTGTCTGGCCCCTCTCCTGGGATAGCAAGTGACTCTGGTGCTCAAGCCATTCTAGGAGGGCAGCAGACTTACTTGCATTTGGGAACTGGAGGTGGAATTGGCAGTCTGTGTATTTTCTCTCTCATAAAAAAAATAATAAATGGTATATTCCTGTTTATCCAAAAAATGATTATAAAAACCTCCACCTTCTCTGAATCCTTTCCTTGCCCCCCCCCCCCCATGAGATACAGGCCCTTTGCAGCCATTTCATGCTGGGGGGCAAGGAAGAGATTTGGATAAGACAGAGGTTCAGACCATATAGCAGAGGCTGCTGAATGGTGGCATGGCTGAATAGCTCCTGCCCTCTCCAATCTCCAGATCATCAGAATAAAATCCATGCCTCTCCCATGCTGTTTGGATAGTCAGACTGTATTGATGAATGTACGAGGAGTACAGACTGAGGGAGGCAGTGTGATCTAGAGTTCCTAGCACAAGACAACCAGCAGGAAATTCTAGTCTAGTATATTCTGTTCTAGACTCAGCTACTGATTCTTTGCATGGCCTTGGGCAACTAATATGAGCCAACATTTTCAAACTTGGCTGCAAAATACATATTTGAGCCACTTAAATAATTGATCTGACTTTCAGAGGGGAGTGGGTGAGCAATCCAGGGTCTATTGACTTCAATAAGGAAGCAAACTGCTCAGACCCTAGAAAATCACAGCTAGAGTGTGGCCATTGACTGCAGTGAAGCTAGGATATCATTCCAGGTATCTTGTTTATGTGCATAAATATGTGTATAATGTGTGTGCACATGCGTGCATGCACACAGACACACAAACATAATATTATATACCTACTTCTAGCACCTGGGTTAGAAAATGTTAGCCTTCAGTTTTTTGCTTCAGTTTCTCCACGTAGGGCAATGATGCAAGTAATGCTGGTCAGGAGATTATTGGGTTTTTCCCCATGAAAAATATCATTGAAAACATTTCTATTTGTGTGCAATGATTTTTTTCCCCAGGTTTTAATCAACAACCTAAAAAGTGAACAACTTAAAAAGAAAGAAAAACGTTTTCATGAAAACTTTCATTTCATTGTTAAAAAGTGCTAGTTTCGAGGATTCAGTAGCAAGGTACTGAATGAAGATGCAGGGTGCTATATGGGTGCTAGGGTGTATTTTCTGAAGGAAAACTTTCAAAAATGTGTAAGGGATTTAGGAGCATAGTTCCCATTGTTGTCCTAAATTGCTTAGATTCTTGTGAAAATCCCACCAGTTAATACAACATTACATTTTTGCCTCTTCTGATTAATGTAGGCTTAAAATGTAGCTATATATTGACAAACGCTGGTGGAGAAACATAAGTTGGCAGAATAATTGATTTTTGTGGTTCAGTGGCTGACCTGCAAAACAGTAACAGTCCCCCTTATTTCTGGCCAACCTCAAAAGGTTCAGTTTTTCTCCTCAAAATGAAAAACTGAAAAAAATCTTTTTGGATTGGATAAAATATTTTGTTCAATCTGAAGGGAATCAGTTGGTCCATTTTATTAATGTTCTTTATCTCCTTTCTATTTTTTTTAGTTAAATCAAGCTAAATTTTGAAACAATATCATTTTGAAATGAAATGTTAAAATGTTTCATTTTGAAGAAGCTGAAATGAAATCTTTTGACTTCTTTGGCAATTCACCTTCTCTCCGCCTCCTCAACCCCCATTTTTTTCAGACAGTTTTGGGTGACTTAACACTGCATTTTTAAGCAGATAAACTATTTTTTGAAACATAAAAAGCCCAAACTCCCAGTTCTGATAAAGTGTGAATTACATTGCTCTGCAGTACCCTCTAGTGTAATGCTAACATGTGGTATTTCTGTCTTAGCTTCATGGTTAGTAATACCATTATATAAGTGCTAAATAGCATAAAAGCAGATAAAGGAACCAATTATTTAAAAAGGAAAAGGGAAAACCAGGAGTGTGGGAATAAAAATCAAATGGACAATGAAGTCCTCTTTAGCAAAGGCGGACAACATCCAATGGGTGGACTTAAGAAGAAACGTTTCCTTACAAACTCTTATTACAGGAAAACATGATTTTTGATCTTTCATTATACTGTACTTGCTTGATATCATCAGGCGCCTACCATTTGCTGCCTTTCCTCCATTTTTCATGGGAATTATATAATTCAAAGTCAGTTGTGCACAAATGGGACCACAAAGAATAGCAGTCGTTAGATGGAAGAGAGGATGATTCCTAAGTGTACCTTTAAAATCATAGTATTTCAAAGGAACAATTAGTGACCTATCTTTGACTATGATGCTGTCTTATAGAGGACTAAAACTGGAATAGATTTCCTGAAAACTGAATTCAGCAGCCATTGAGGTAATAGTATTTTCTTCTATGGAATGACTAGCCTTAGCTTAATTTGAATTCTTAAGCCATAGGATGCCTCTTCTGCATATTAACATGCAAGCAAATCAGCCTTGCAGAATCTTACTTGCCCAAGGGCAAATAGGTTTTTTTGATGGGTGGGTGTCATTTGTTTTCGCATGATCACCACCCTAATGAGAGGGGTTGGGTGAGTAGATTTTATGCCTGGCTTGGTTAATTTTCATGACAATTGTTCAAGGTGGAACAAGTGTAATTATAGGCTTTTAAAAACTCCTTTTCAGGTTAGTCTGGAGCAGTGTCAGCCCTAATAGTAGCCCGGTAAGGAACAAATCTATGTCTGGAAATGATCCCAGGACTCTCATGTCTTAGGCTGATGGAGGTTAGACCTGTTATATAGGCATCTAGATTGGTCTCTGGGGTATTTTATCTTTTTATAAAATATTACATTCTTAGTATGATAGCTGACTTCATTCTGTAAGTACACTTAAAACTTACCTCAGGGCCTGAATTGAATCCACCAGAGCAAGCAGGGAAAGGATATAAAATACTTATCTGTTTCTCTAAATTACATTTGAGATAAGGAGGAGTCCATGATTTAACAACCACAGCAAATCCACCCAGATTAGTCTTGAGTTAACTTTCATTGATTTCAAAACTCTCAAAGACTTGAGGATTGGGCCGCTGGGTATGGGCACTGTAAATTATACATTATTTGCTGACAGTGGTGATTTACTTCTCAACGAGGAAGTAATTTGCTCCTGGCGCCCAAAACGTCCTGACCACTCAACAGTCACAGCACTATTGTCCCAAGGAACTAATCAATCTTACTCCAGTGAGGATGGAAAGCAAATTCTACTTCCAAGACAACCCTTTAAGTTCTTTTCTGTTATGAGAATGGTTTGTTTTCTTATCACCTGCAGTTCTAAATGGGTGGGCTGTGAGAGACATCAGCTACTTGTCTGCACTTCAGGTTTTGCTATTTTAATGGTATTGACATGGTTAAAGCCACATACTCCCTACTATAGATGGATTATGCCAGTAGAAGAAGAATTTTGCTAATCTAGCTTATTTTGTTTGGGAATTGAAAAGAATGATAATGCTACAAGGCACATTTATACTGGTATAACAGTGTTGATACTGGGACTTTAACTAGCATAGCTATGCCCGGAAAGCTTGTCCCTTCCACCAAAAGAAGTTGGCCCAGTAAAAGATTCGACATTATCTGCCTTGTCTCTCTCGTACGTGGGGAGCTGCAGGAGCAACACTACTATAACAACGCTGCAAATATTTGTTTAAAATGACAGACAGCTTCCTGGTTGCTGATGCCTGATTTTTCACGTATCAAAGGTAAAGAAAATAGATCTGCTTCTGAGAGTCATGCACATTTCTCTCATGCTCTTTTTGCTTTCAACAGCGATCTCTGTTACTGCGCTCTGAAATTCCCCTTGCATTTTTCAGGCAGTAAAAGTCCAGAGTAGGTTCTGAGGAGAAAGGTCTTTGTCCTGCAAATTGTTCAATTCTAGAACTAGTCAGGTTTCTTTTTCGTTAGATTGTTTCTTCTTGAAAAATGGTGTCCTTTCAGAAGCAAATATTTTCTGTGGCAAGTTTTCTTTCTCTTGAAATGGTCTGGTTTTCCAGTGAAAACTTGAAACTTCTCAGCTTTTTCTAAGACCAAAAGCAATCAAAAGACTGTGGAATGTTCAGTTTCCTTTCCTTTTGAAAAATAGAAAATCCCCTGCTTAACACATGAGGGGAGGTGAAACCCCCGAAATTTTCCATTTCTTTTGAAATTTTTCATTTTAAGCCAGTTCTTCTGATATTGCTTTAAAACCAAACCTGCCTGCATGCAAGGAGGCTGCATATTTATTTGCTTTTAAAGGTCCAATTGCAAATGTTTTCAATAGATGAGCAGTTACTCAACCAAGAAGTTCTGGTGGCTTCAGCGGGATTTCTTGAGGGAGTAACCGATCACCACTGTGAATAAATTTGGCTGAAAGTAGGTTAAGAACTGAGCCATATATACACAAATAAGGATAATAATGTTTAGGAAAAAAGGGCTAGGCTACTGTTTGGGATTATTCCTTTGTATGCATGTTGTTTCTAAAATAAATAGGAAATGGAAATAGTAAGAGAGACTTATACAGTGAGCCAAAAGTGAGTTGGCGCAAGCGGTTGGGGAAACAGCCTGCGTGGGAATGCAGGATGGTGTATGAATCTTCTGATGACTAGACAACAACAACATTGAACAGCACTCACTGCAGGAGTGAAAATGAATCTGATTACAGTGAAACTTAGGAAAATTGTACTGTAGCATCCTGCTCATACAGAAAGGGGAAAGGAAAATGTGTGTGGTGAATGTTTGCAGGATAAGAATGGAAACCCCTCCTAAATTCAGTAATAAAACACAAACAAATGAGCTCTGTATTAAAATCTAAACTATAACAAGCTCTCACGTGCGCATGCGCCCCCCTGACAATGAGATTTTTGAATGCTAATGATAGACTTTAGATAAATTAAGGGTGCTATATGAGAGACACAGGAACGGCTGGAGTGCCTAGCTCAATGACCATCTGGCCCACTGTGCTGTCTCCAATAGTGATCTGTACCAGAGCTTCAGGGGGAATGAGCAAACAGGAGGCGCGCTCTCTCTTTCTCAGACTTCAAGGTGTTTGTTTTTATCATCCAGTTTTCTAAACACAATCCAATTGATTGGTAGCCAAGAGGAAGTAATGTGTTTAAAACAAAGATGATGGAGGTAGATCAAGAAGATGACTTAGAGAATGTGATGAAGAAAATGAGTGTTTCCACATGTTTGACACCTCTCCTCTATTCCCTCCCCCTACCCCCTCACATGTTAGTCTGCTTGAATGATCAAAAGCAAGAGAAGAAAGACAATTACAGTGCTTGCCAAATCCAGAAATAAAAACTTGGCAAAGTGAGTGACAACCTAAGCAAAAAGCCAACAGTTAGCCTGTGGCATTTGGGCAGGTTTTGTGAGCTTTTGCCTACCCGTGGCGTCAAAAACAATAAGTAAACCAGTCCTCTTAACAAGCAGTGGAAAGGTGGTGGGTGCAATAATATCCAGCCTCACCTAAAGCAGGGGTCTTTTCTATTTTCTTTTGTGTATATGGCAAAGGTCAGCTATTGAAGGAAACGTGTCATTGCTGCTGTGGGTGTCTGTGTCACTCTATTAGCTGTTGCTATTTAAGTCCTGAGTTTTATTTTTAAAAGCTTCAGAATCCCCAGCTATTTAAGAGAGGAAATATAAAAAAGTACCCTAAGAACAAGGTGAGAGACACAAATAGAAGAGGGGGAAAAGAAAGGAAAGTGAAGGAAAAAAACCAGGGGATCAATCCAATTTTCTTTGGAGACATAGCGCATTGTTGGGCCTGTCTGGCAGTGCTCCAATGCTTCAATTGAAAGTGAATTTCTTTTATTGAATTCTATCCAGAGATATCATAACCTCAAAAGGCTACTATTACCCAGAGGGTTTCAGATGACACCATCTGAGCGTGACTTTTGAAATGCAAGGAGTCACAATTGTCATTTGACAACATGGGACCTGTCAAGCCCCCGCTTTTCAGACAGCCAAGTTGTTTACATAATCTGGCCTCACCAACCCACCCTGAGGTAAAAGCCCCTTCAGTGCCGGAGCTTTCTTTCTCAGCAGGTGCAGATGCCAGGCGGGGGAAAAAAAAAAATGGTGAGCTCCACAAAACTGTCCCATGCTTCGTTGTGCAAGTTTAATCATCAAATGCTTGAATTCACAATTGGAGGGGGTCGCAGGTCACTGCAAGACCTCTGGACTCCTACAGCCCAGGTTTCCCATCTGCTACAAGAACACAGACTTAATACAGCAAAGCAAAGGGCAAAATATTAAGAGGAAGCAAGAAATTCATAGGACATTTTGAGGAAACCCCAGTCATTGGGAGGGAAAAAATTAAAAGGGGAAAATAATGACTGGGCACAGCTGTGGAAAGTGCTGAGTCACTGAACACTCAGCTTCTAGAAGTGTCCGTGGGAGCTTCCTGGCGGCCAAGTCCAGGACAGTTTGTCCATGGCAGTGCTGGTAGGAGGGGGGTGAAAGGTATTATATCGCCTCAGGCCCAGGCTGCCCTTCCTGCAGGTTTCCTCATGAGAGGACACAAAGGCGAGGGGGAGAGAAAAGAGCTCTCTGATATTGCAATCTTCCTGCGGAGTTGTTCTGAGCTCTTCTTTCAGGTTACAGAGCGTTATATGCTGTGTGAACGCTGGAAAAAAGCAGGAAAGCTGCCTTGAGGGATCCGCTGGAGGCTAAGTCCATCCATGAAGAGTGCCAGCACCTGACTTTCCATTTTTCTCCCCCTTGTGCCATCACTTGCACCTGTGCCAGGTAAGCGGTGCAACATGCTGCTCGATCACCATTCTCTGCTCACTGAATCAAGGGGAACCATTTGATGCATGGAAAGTGCTCAGGTGTAAATGATGGCATGGAGTGTAAGGAAGTAGAAAATTAGGCCCCTTGTGCCTTTGTGCTGCTTCCTGTGTGGCTCTGTTGGTCTTTAAGTGCCACATGACTCCTTCCCAGCTCCGTGGCTTCACAGTGTCAGTCCAGGGCTTCCCTCCTGGCTGCTGCCCAGGTATGTCACTGAAGTGAGTCTTTGCTGCACAGCAGACTGGCTGACTGGGCACAGAACCTGGTCTGCTTCCTACAGCAGGAGCCGTAAGACTTCAGCAAATGCCCAGAGCCTCTCCGGAACTGGACCGAGAACGGTATGTCACATATGTTAGAGCGATTCCCTCTAAGATTATGAAACTGTGTTTATTCTAGTAAACCTGTTTTCACACCCTAATTCTGCAACATTTGCCTTTTAGACTTAAACTTTTAAAAGTAGCACTTGTCTTGAGGTTATCTAAAAGCAAAATCTATTTTGTCCTCTTTCCATCTCCTCTGAAGATAAGGGGGTGAGGAGAAAGGGGAGCAGTCATTGCCTTCAGAGTGTACAAGGAGGCTGTCTTTGTTCAAGGGAACAAATGGAAAATTAATCCTTTTGTGTCTTCATGTTGTTTCCTGGCTCCTAGAGTGGGAACTGGGCCTTGCTCAGGCAGTCAGTCACAGTCTGGGTCTTAGCTAAAAATGCTAAAGTCATATCGTCTATGTCTACACTACAGGGATAAGGTAAGTAGACTTAACAAGGTCCACTTAAAGTCGACTTTATTGAGTTGACTTAGTGAGTCACCATTTGTTTAAGTCGACTTTATAAAGTTGACTTAAGCCAGGGGACACATTTAAAGTTGACTTAATAAAGTCGACTTTAAATGGCTCCCCTGGCTTAAGCTGACTTTATAAAGTCAATTTAAATGGCTCTAATGCACTAAGTCAACTTTGTTAAGTAGACTTTAATGGGCATATTATGTAAAGTCAACTTTAAGGGCAGAAATTAAATCAACTTAAGCAAGTGCTTAAGTCAATTTAATGAACTCCACATGTGGCCAGGGAGTCGCTTAAGTTGACTTAAACCTCCAGTGTAGACATAGCCATCTAACTGTGGTGAATCCATCCTGCTAGTCTGCTGGTGTATGGGTGGAGGTGTAGCCAGGCCTCTAGGGATGTGTAAGTGTTGTGCCAATTTGAAAGCAAGTTAGGGCTGGCTTGCATAGTTGTGAAAGGGATGAGAGGGTGCAAGGAGCTGCTCTCCTTGTGAACCCAGGCAAGGGACAGACACCGTCTCTGTCTTCGCAAACCAAAAGCATAAGGGAGGGTACCAGAGAGGTGACATTAGGTTCTCCAGAAGGGATGGGTCTGAGTGGGCCAGTGCATTGACTCGCAAACCAAGGCAGATGGGTGGGTGTGGGTAGAGGAGAGGACAGGCTATGTATTTTGAAAGGGAGCTGCAGTGTCTGCGTTGGCACCTAGCCCCCTGGAAGCATTCTAGTTTCTCCAGTCTTAAGGCAGCCAGAATGCCTTCAGGGACTTACTGTGGTAAAGCTTTTCTTTCTCCCTTTTGCTTTGAGTAGTGATCTGGCCACCAGATTGTAATCTGAGAACCAAAGCATTGCTTATAAAACATAAAAAGATCATAACTATAAAAGGAAAACAAGGAGTTCTGTGGCACTTTTGAAGACTATCACATTTTTTTGTTGCATGAGCTTTCATGGGAGAAAATCCCACTTCATTTTGCTGAACTAGACTCGCACGGCTACCCCTTTGGAACTTATAGCCATAGAAGAAATCCAGCCTTGAGGCATCATACAGCTGCAATCAGATAGCACCACAGCCACAGGGATGTATTTCCTTGTCCCACAAGGAGAAACATGACAAAAACTTTGTTTTTCCCTCCAAATGTGAAAATGTAGTGAGGCCAATGAAAGTAACTGCAGGACTAGAAGTGTAATGCCCCCGTTTAATGAGAGCAAGAGAACCTAGCAAGAAATGTGAGGCAGCCATCTTTGATATGGGCAACAGTTACACGGACTCAGTGTATTAAGAGGGACATAAATCAGAAGCAACAGAAGTACAAAAAACATCTGTATGGTAGATAAAAATCTGACAGAAAATCATGTAAAGGTGCAACTAGGAAAGATGAGTTAACCCACCAAAAAACAACAAACAAAGGTACAAACTGCAAAGTATTTGTAGTATTACCCACTTTCACAGCACTTTCCGTTTACCTGAGGATGGAGCTCTTGATCAACCATGGCAGCAGTGGACAAGTAGCTACAGAAATCTGTTGGTTGTAGTCTGGACTTGGAAGTCCCAAATAATAAGCTGCATTTGTGTGATTGCACTATGTGATTGAGGAGGTAAATGTCATTTATGATTTCCTGCCCAACAAAACCCCTGGCCGATGGGAAGATCCCTTGAAAAAGCCTCTTGCCTTTCTGGAAAAAGAATGTGGTACGTGAAATATTTGTCTTTAGGTGAGCAAGACAGCAAGCAGGTAAAGCAGTGTTCACTTTGAATTCCTGACTGTGCTCACTAGCACTTATATATAATTTTGCTGCTATGGAATCCAAGAACAAGATGAAAAGTGTTTATGAGCAAAGCCTCCCAGGACAGTTCTTAGTGAATCAGAGCTGACATTGGACAAGCTGTTGGACAAGTTATGGAGGTGTTAGAGTCACCAGCTCTGACCATGAAAAACAATATACAGTGTGTGTATGTATCATGCAAACATGTAATCTTATCAAAATCTATTGGTTATGTGTCAAGCAAAGTATAATTCTGCTGGATAGGACTGACAGTGGCTCCAAGAGAAGATAATACAGACTTAAAGAAGGACCAACACATCTACATGATTTTCAGACCTATTAGAACAGCAGAGACTTAAAAGCAGAACTAGAAAAGAAGGAGATCTCTTTGGTACACTTACCATATTATCTGGAACATGCTTCCACAAAAGAATGCCCAAAAGGTGATGCTGTGAAATTGAAAAGCTGGTGAAGAAGCTGGAAGATAAAGTCAAATTAAGACTTCAAGCTGATTCAAACCAAAAAGAAAGTGCTTGAAAAGGAACTTCTGAGGGTTCAGGAAATTCTTAACGGGTTTCCAAAAGGGAAAAGGATAAAAACTCCTTCAGACAGACAGAAACTCATTGTGCAAGTAAAGTTCTGGTGGTAAACTGATGTTAGAGGCATTCTGGATGGATATGATCAGAGAATTAAAGAATCTGCCTTCTATTCTGGGCCGTTCACAGACTGTAGTAAGGAAAACAAGCAAGAACATTTCACAGGAAAAAGTTGCCCAAAGTCGCAAAACTCTGCTGACAGTAAAGCACCTCCAAATCGAAGCAATCTATTAAAAACCTTTTGAAACAAAGACTTTATCACCATCGCAAAACAATCTTGGAAGAAAAGTCTTTTGAATATGAATACGTAAATGAGAAGGCAGCCAGGAGTGAAAGTATACTTGACTGTAATAGTGACTGACGTTTTAGCAGAAAAAAAAAAGAGAGAGAGGATTAGTTTATCAGCCCTGGGTAGACTCTTGTGAATCATTTGGGAAGAAGTGTAATGCTGTGTCCTTTAATGCACCATATTATAAACTGCCAAACTCCAAAATTGCTGGAAGTTAATCTAGTACACAAGATGTATTAGAGTAGCAGTTCTCAATCCGTTTAACAGTGTGAACTGCAAATGCAGCTCTCCGTGTGTTATGTGGGCCACACACTCATGCCCACACACCAACTAGCTTTACCTCATGGTGTTACATGATTTAGTTCTCTATATTCTTACATTCATAGATTTTAAGGCCAGAAGGGATCATTAGGATCATCATCTGAACCCTGCATAGCCCAGATGATGGAATTCCGCCAAAGTGATTCATGAACCACATCCATAACTGGGAGAACAATTCAGGTCTTAGAAACATTTTTTCTTAAATGGGCTTTGCTTCTTGGCTAATGGTGAGTAATAGATTATTTATTTTTAGAGGTCTGTTCAGAGGTAATTAATTAAGGAAAGCAAGATGGAAATAACAATTGTGTTGTCCATCTATATTTCAAAAACCAGATGTATTGAAGGATTCAGTAAAACTAGTAGCTCCGAAGGGCGGGATAACAGTCCATACCAGACTAGTGGACTCACAATATGCTAGCGTGTGTATTCTTCTGCTTGCCTGTGGAAGGAATGAATGTGGCAAGAAATAAAACTTCTGAGGAAATCTTTTTGAGAAAGAAAAATTAAATGTGTGCATGCAAATACAAGCCACCTGATTAGTGTGAAATGAAACACAAATGGCATAGGCATTTACACATTTGCCAGGAAGATTCAATTCCTTATAAAATGTTAATGGCTATATTCTGCCATTTCCCTATCTCAATGAGGATTCTAAACAAAAACAATGGCAGTGTATGGGACTGAATACTTTGCCCTGTGTAATTATAGCAAGGCATGTTTCTATGAAACTACAGCAGCATGACACAGGGAATAATGCTGTATGCAGACAATAGTTTATGGCAGCCACAGTAGATGTAATGCGTAGTAACGCAGCTGACTACGCATGGGTTGGCAAGAAATGATGATAGCATTCCTGTTGGATCAGATTATAAGATACAGTTGTCACTGACATGGTTTTTGTATGGAAAAATAGTCTGTCTACTCCTGTGGAAGAGTGTCTATATATGGTACTCTAGCAACAGTTCCGATGTTCAAAATAAAGTCCTTTTTTTATTCAAAGAAACTTTGTAATGAGGAACCCTAAATGACTGGTTTCTCTGAAGCGTGGTCCCAAACCTTCACTAGCTCAGGAACTGACAACATCCCATCCCTGTCTTGTACAGCATCTCACATCAAAATCATTCCCAATAGTGAAGAATGCTCTGATATGGGGCACAACAATTTCCACTTGGATTGCTTCATCCCAAACAGGTAACTCCCCATAACAGGTCACCACCTTCAGTTATAGCCACTGCTTCTCTAGCATCAACCGAGGTGCAATTTTTCTCTTTCTCTAAATACTGTTAGCCATGACTTTTGTCATTACTGTGTAGTGGCTGACTAGAACTGTTCTATCGTGTTCTGAGGATCATGAATATGTTTTGGTATCGTTACAAAATTAGTGGATAAAAGCAAAAGTGCTGCTATGTTGCACTTTGTCATTTAAGGTTCCCTTTTTGGGACAAATTTAGTTTTGAGAAGTGGCCACATACTCTGAAAGTCCTTACGTTCCAGAGAGAATCATTGACAGATGTCCAAGAAGAGGCAAAATAATCCCCTCTTCCTTCAGGAAAATTTAGTTTGTCTGCCCTACATGTCTCCATTTGTATTCTATTAATTGGCCACATAAGTCTGACTTTTTTTTTTTTTTGTTATATTTGTTTGTAGTTGAGTTTTAAAAAGAAAGACATAACAGTAGGCACTGACATTGTTTGAGGGGGTAGTGAGCCTGCTATATGATTGTCCACTCTTAATGTTATTGCAAACCTTGCTCTTTTTGGTCTGTTTCTGAAGGCCCCAGTTCTGTACTCGAGAGATCGCATAAGAACCTGCTTTCACTTTTTTAAAACATCAGTTTCTGTGAAGAAAAGTTAAGTGGATGTGACCTAAAGGCTCAGAAATCAGAAGACAAATGAACAAGAATTTATTATTTAAAGAAAATCTCATAATTTTGAAGGAAATTTCTTGAGTTTTTTGGTGGTGGCCTGGATCATAGTTTTTGAATCTCTGTGGTTGGCAGTACTGGGACCTTTAGTAACACTGGCCCTGTGTAGCAGCTGAGGAACCGCTAAAAACAACTTGCCTTGTTAACTTCCAGAAGCCACGAGGAAGTAAGGTCTTGCCTACACCAGCTGGCCAGAAACACAACTTTGTTAGAGCAGATTTGGAACTAACCAACCAAACTTGTTAGTTTTTAGGTGCCACAGGACTTCTTGTTTGTTTTACTGAACTAGACTAACAGGGCTGCCCTTTTGAAATTACTAAAACAGTAGCTCCTGATTTTCTTTTGATGGGAGCTCCAGTTCTACATTTCTAGCACCAGATAGTGCTGCATGAGGCTATAAACAGCAGCAGGCACAAGCCCTCTTCAGGTCACACAGACTGGGGACTGCTAGCAATGCTCTGCTGGGTCCAGAGGAAACTCAGAACCAGGGCAAATAAAAATACTTCTCTAGGCTGAGAATGCAGCGTGGGCTTCCATGCTGGAAGGACAATAGGAAAGGAGAAACCAGCTCTGGGGTTAGTTTTCCCTTGAGTATTCACATAGTGCTCCAGTATAGATAGCTCTTCTTTGTGAACTCTTTTGGTTTGTTTCATCCCATCCAGATAGCCCTCCCCTGTGGCAAGCTACAGAGGGGCAGTTCTCCTAGCCTGGCAGGGGCTTCCTGCCTAGCAGCCCCTTCCAGAGAAGGGGTGTGAGGTCCTGTACCATTGCAGCCACGAGCCAGGCCTTACAAGTGCTTTTTGAGGAAAGGCCCCCACTAATTCAATTTGTAGAGGCAGGAGCCATTTGTGTGAGGTGGCTTCCTTTTACCTCTGGAGTACATTTTCTAGCAGCTGTAGAGGTTCCCAGAGGGAACTGGTGCTCCCTCAAGCAGTATTAACCCATGGTTGGTGTGGCTGGCTGGCGGGGATGCTTTTGGGACAGATGGCCAAAAGATAGAGCTGAAAAGCACAATCAAGGCTCTGTTTTCTCGTTCTCTCCTCCATCCTGTCCATCTCCAGTCTGGCGTAGAGCATGTGCCCTGCAAGTTGCTCCACACAGGGGTGACCTCATAGTGCAAGGAAGGGTGGGAGTGCTGCAGAGGACCCATTCTGTGTTTCTATGGGGGGGAGACAATCCAACCCCAACTTAGCAAAACTACAAAAGGCCCCCTTTAATCCTTCTGCTTCACCATAGAGCAAACCACATACCCCCTCTGTATGACACTGTGCTGGTTCCCTGGTATAGCCTAGTCACATAGTGAAGTGGCTGATGTGTGTGACCAGAATGCCAATGTGGGCTCGTCTTCTGAAACTTCTGAACTCATTCCTTTCTCCTGAGCCTCCTCCAGCCGTGCAGCTATTGACTGTGTTATGGAGGCACACGGAGCCTGCTAAGCTTGTTTCCAAACTTGGGAGTATGGCTGGAGAGTCTGAAACTGACTCTGGCAAATGTCCATGGTTTATACCCCTGCTGGCTGCAGGAATGTGTCTGGAGTCTGCTTTAATTTGTAAGGCTTCACTAAGGGAGGGGTTTTTTTGGTGTGGGGGGGGTGTCCTGGAAATTGTTTTTGCCAAATTCACTGAGGAGTGCACAGATTTTTGGCCTCTTCAGAAGAGAGTGCGTAGGAGAGGAAACTGGTGCTTATTGTTGGTCGTATAACTGGCTTATCTGTAAACCTGCAGGAGCACTTTCCCAATAGTTTTCAATGTGATACTTTCTGTGCAACCTGTATAAAATACACTGTAGTGAATGCCACAGGATGAAACTTGACAGCATGTCTGTGCTCTGAGCAGTAGTGTGTTTTCTCCACATTGTTTTTGTGTATGGCCTTCTCCTGAGAACACAGCCCCTAATTACATATTCCTATAATGTGTCACAGATCAGAGCATAAATAAAGTTCAGGCAGACACTCTCCTAGGCGTTTGATGTCCTGGGCTTGGGATTAGTAAAAGGCATCTTATTTTCTGGACCAGCAACTGTCGGGTATGCAGAGGGGACATGCCTGAGCGAGCCCTCTTATATGCGGAAGCAGGGAAAGGCTTTGCCTGTTGCACCAGAATCATCTGCCGGCTAATATGGAACTGTAACCATCTCTGGGCTTTGCAGCCTGGCCCAGGAGCAGCTGGCTAACCTGAAATTGGTGACGCGGGCAGGGCTCCAGTGAAACTGGAACACTTTGGAGAACCATTCTGGCACTTCTTTGGGAGCTGGAATGGCACTCTAGTACTTCACTAGGACTGAAGTCTATTCTGGGTTCAGTGAAGGAGGGCAGGGGGGCTAGCCTCTCTCCACACCAGTTCCCTTCCCACCCATGCCTGATACAGCATGTGAGGTGTCTGTGACTGGGGGCCTGTCACCCAGACAATAGGCAACAGACTGGGGTGCCCATGCTCCCACTCCTAATAGGGGAGCCGTGGCTGGAGGCATGGTACAGTGGGCTGAGTAGGAAGGCCCTGGCACTTCCTCAAGCTTTTTGCACTGGGTAAGACAGGGGACCTGCTCTTCTGATGCCAAAGCTCTCCATGGGATCTGGGAGGCTGATGGTCTGCAGGGTTGCAAGATACCTCTTCCTCTGCATACCTGACCACATCGTGCTCTAGCATGGGGAACCTGGGCCAGGTAAGCCCAAGCACTTTCTTCCCCATAGCTTTGGTGCTGCAAACATGCCTGTAGCTGACTCTGCACCCTGTGAGCTGTGTGTCAAGCCAAGGCATGCCCATGGCTCACCCTGTGCCCTGCCATCTTCTTTGGCTCATGATGCACACCAGTGTTCCCTCTAATTACTCATAGACTGTGTGCGCAAATAGTTTCTTTGTGTGCGCAAAAACATATCTTTGTGAGCACCAGTATTAGCAGTATTGAATTTTTTTGTGCACACTTTATTTTGTTGTGTGGGCAGGTTTCATGACCTGTGTGCGCGCACACACGTGCACAGCTTAGAGGGAACAGGATGCACACCCACTTGGAGGGGGCCATCTCCCTGGCCCCACTCCTTAGGAAAGTTCTGTTTGCCCCTCTGCTGGAACTTTTTTAAAGGACTTGAGCACTGGACATGGGGAATAGAAAACAATGGCTGTGCTTCAAAGCACAGGTGTCTACTGCTTGGTCTGATGGAGATCATTTATTGCCAGTAACTTTAGAGCTACTCGCTCTTGTAGAACATGCACTAGTGGGCAAGTTTCAAACACCAGAGCAGGTCTGATTTCATCCAGCAGAGGGGAATGATTCACATACATGCCAGACATCCAGTATTCTTTAACAAGCAGTGCCAGATGAGGCCTGAGGACCTGCTGTTTTTATCCTCTCTCCTATCAAGAGACAGTGCATGTCAATGTCATCTAGAGGTAAAAGAATTCCAGAGAAAAATATGGTTCCCAGGATGAGAAAGATGATGATCTTAAGCTCTTGTTTGAGCTGGCCTTCAGATGGAGCCCGGAGACATGGCCACGCACTGAGTTACACATGTTGAGATTTGATAAAACAGGATTCACATGGAGTTCCATGGCAGCAGGTTTCTCAGCTCATTTGATCAGAATTCAAGGCATTTGTGTTACTAATGATGCCCTCAGATGTTTGGCAGAATAAACTAATCAGCCATTTAATAGCAGCACAGCTTCTCTATGCCTGGCTTCTGATCCAAAGAATTCTGCTAGACTCAGAGATGGAGCTTTTATTTTTAAAGGAGGTCAGTGTATATTTTGCAGTGTTGGTGTAGCTGTGTCGGTCCCAGGATATTGGAGAGACAAAGGTGGGTGAGGTAATATCTTTTATTGGACCACCTGTTACTGGACTAACTGTTGGTGAAGAAGACAAAAGATTTCTAGCCACACTGAGCTCTTCTTCAGGTCTGTGTGGTTAGCAAATTAGTGTCTTACCAACAAAAGTTGGTCCAGGGAGTACTACAGTGAAGAGACAAGCTGGGTGAGTTATTTTGTGAGCTTCAGAGAAGAGTACAGTAACTTCTCACCAGTTATATCATTAAAACAGACAGCTTTGTGTGAAGTTCAAAGGGGTAGCCATGCTAGTCTAGTTCAGTGGTTCTCAGTCACTGTGTCAGGACACCTTACTCTGTCATCACAGAGTGTTAATTGTGTCACAGAGAGCCAGGGAGGTGAGCTGGTGTGTCCTGTAAGGTCACGATAGGCCACCAAGTGTTACACGACCTATGAAAGATTGAGAACCACTGGTCTAGTTCAGCAAAACAAAAGAGGAGTCCTGTGGCACTTGCGATAAATACATTTGTTAGTCTTTAGACGTGCCACAGGACTCCTTGTTTGGTTTGTGGGAAGGAGGCACTGTGTTTAGTGTGCTCCAGAGTGAGGAGTCCCTGGCATAGCTTCATATCTGATCTAAATCTGGATTAACTCCATGGAGCTCTGAGGGTAATGATGTGTGTCAGGTAAAAACATATTCTGATATCTGTGTGAATTCTGATAACGTGTTAATAAAAATATAATGTGCAAATCTTTCTGGCAGAAATTCATGGATTATTGCCTCAGTACCTTTTTGGCAGTTGGTACGGGCCTATTGTGTTAATCCAATGGCACTTTAGGCTAAAAATCCATGGACACATTTTTGCTCAAAAAATTGACGGTCTGATCATAGTAACTCGTTTCAGATCTTCATATTTTAGCCTCTTCAAAACAAATGGAAAATTATTGGACTAAATTATGGTCCCAGTGGCCTTAATAGTTCAGCATTATGGGAAAAAAAACAGAAGCCTGCTATCAATGAAGGGTGACCCGTTGGAGACAGAAGGCCAGATACTTGTTTTTTATAGATAGAACAGTGGTTCCTAACTTTTTCTCTGCTGTGACACACCTTGATACCTTTAATTATTTTGAGGCACGCACCCATATAGTCTCCAAATGAACTCATGAACATTCATGAGCCAAACCAGAACTCTGAGTTTTTCAAAAAATTCTGTGGCACACCTGCTCCGGCCTGACAGCACATCTGTGTGCCATGGCACACTGGTTGGGAAACACTGAGATAGATATCATGTTATTGAGGTCAGTGGAACTGTGTTGGCATACTCAGATCTAGCTAAAACTCCAGTCTGTTTCATTCACAAAAAAGGAAGTTCAACATAGGTTAAACTGAATACGAGAAATTTGGTTAAATCCTGTGATTGCTCTATGTGGCTGAGTTGCCTTCACTCTAAGTCCCCAGGTTCCCTCTTTCACTGCTGTCTCTTCAGTAACTATCCTTCCAGGGAATGCTGGCTCTCTGACTCCGGTTCCACTGACCATAATATATCTAACCAATTTTACAACCATTTTAATTTAAACATTAAAACCACATAACTGATGTCCTGACTCTCATCCCATGCCCCTTTTCTAGCACATAGCTGAGTTGCAGTCTTGTCTTTACTGCAGACTTGGTTATGTAGTACTTTAGATAGTTTGCTCTTCTCAACAGATGATCAGACCAGGAGTTATATGTTGCTGTTCTCCTTTCACTTCCCTCCAAGTCTAAAACTATTTTTCTGCAGAGTCTCCTCTCTCCATGTGGGGTTGGTCTCCAGATGGTTTTCTGTCTCTCTGTTCTATGAAGATCTCTGTACTCTGCACTCCTCATAACTCTTTTAGGCCCACACCTTCTGGTGTGTCTCTAATGACTGGATCCTCATAGGAATGCCTGTTTACAGGGCATACTAGTCCTTGACTGACCTTTTATGCTCCAGCATTTGGTTCTTCTGATTGTTGTCCACCAGCTCTCAGTGATATATCCATTCTTTTGTCTGCAAGAGGTCATCCTGCATTGGAGGCTGAGTTTTGGTCCTTTGTTCCATTGATGCCTGTGCTGGATGTTTTGGCATTTATGTGATGGGGTAGCTCATGTTGTAATGGAGTCTCTGCTGTGAGTTATGATATGAATAGCAGAGGACCCACCAATCTATCAAGGAGTGGAGTTGAGCGTTCATTCCCATCCATAAACATCCTCTTGAGTCCATCTATGACAGGTGTCAGTACACAGCTGTGAAGCATGTATTTTTTTTTCCTTCATGAAATCCTTACATAATGAGGTAGGGACAACAGCTTTCTTATCTAAATATGATTCTATTTTGAATGTTCAGCTCTTCTTCAGTTAGAAAATAAGGCTCTGTTCCTACTGGTATTTGGCTTTTGTCTTCCTGTCACTCTGTTAGTGTTGCTGTTTTGCCTGCTTGTTGCTGGATGTTCTTTTTATTGTTGAAACTGGGAGGCAGTACGGCATGTCAGTGGATTCAGTGTCCTCCTGATCTTCTTTGCCCAGCTCACTGATTCTGGGTAATATTTCCCACTCAGGGTGTCAGCTAACACCAGTAACCATTACTGACAATATCTGATCTCTGCCAGGGACCAGTGCAGGTGCATTACAGTGTGTTGCAATCTCTTTGGACTACTAAGAAGGGCTTTGCTGTGGTTGTCTTTAGGGGTCTGTAGTCTGATTGCACTAGTTCTGAGTGACCTTAGATGTATCAATAGAATCGTTCCATTCCAAATACCAAAGCTAGAAGCTCTGTTTTTGTTTTGTTGTACCCATGTTCAGTCTCTGACATAAGCAGCGGGTTCCTCTCGCAAGTAGCTACACCTAGTCTGTTTTCCAGTGCATCATACTGAGGAATCAGAACGTCATATGTATGCTTTTGTGGTTCTGCTCAACTCACTCAACATCCTGCATTGTGGACTGATGTATGTGTTCTGCTACTGCAGCCAGGTCTGGACAGAATATGGACAGAAGTACCCCCTTCACATCCACTGGAGCTGGTATGTCTCTGCTTTGATCTTGTTGGGATCTGCTTTCATTTCATCTGCTGTAAGCAGATGTCCAGTGTATGTCACCTAACACTGTTAGTTACTTTTTTTTTTCCAGGCTGAGTTTTATGTTCCTGTCCCCGCTCCTCTGTAGTTTTCTGTCATGGTCCCATTAAGTTTCTGTGTCATTGCTTCCTTCACCTACAATTAGGATATCATCTACAGTTATTTTTATCCTAGGCAGTCCTTTCAGCACTTGGGAGAATCTTTTCTGGAACACACCTGGTGCTGGGCTTATGCCCATTGGCATACGCATCCCTCTGTAGTTACCAAATGGTGTTGAAAAGTTTGTCAGCAAGCTGGACTCTAACTGCTGTAGGCTTCTGAGCCTAAACATGTGCCTCCCACCAGTCAATAGAGATTATGGCTTTGGAGGTTGAACATTGGATAATGGTGTCTTTTCAATGCCCAGTTCAGTGGCTTTGGATCTGTGCATGTATGTAATTTGCCTGATGGATTCTTTACCACCACCACCACCACCTCTGTACTGCTTACCCAGGGTCTTCTGGTCTGTAGAGGTGCTATGATGCACATGTTCTGGAGACTTTTGAGCTCCTTGCACACTGGATTACGTGTTGCCACTGGAATTTTCCCTAGCGTTAAACGTACAGATTCCACTGTGGGGTCTGCTTCCAGTCACAGCTTTCCTGTTACCTTTGAAAACATCCCTATACACTTCTCAAATTGTTTCTACTGTCTGTAGTGTTCCTGCTTTTGCTTCTTACACTGCACCTATAAAACTCTTGGTCTACACCTGATCAGATCAATGACTTTTATGGCTGCATGCCCCAAGAGGAGTCTGTGGTACTTACCATCCACCACCACAAATGTCAATTGGTATTTTCTGTTATTTTTCAGGATGGTTACTAAGGGGTCACGTTTTCCTACGGGCTCCATTATGCTCTCATTGTATATTACATTGCAGCTGTTTTTTGAGTGCATGTATTTGACTCTAGTTCACTCTGAGAATCACATGGTGGCGGGCCTCACCATCTAGATAATGTTGCACAATGTGTTTCCCTTTTACTCTTGTTGCATAGACAGAGATTGGCGTTGTCCCTTTTTGCTTTCCTGCCTAGACAGCCTGAATCTGATATCCTCTTGGACTCAAGGAGAAAGTCATGATGACCTCATGCCATCTGATTTGCCTTCCCCCCTCTTGTGCAGGTCTGACTGAATCTGTCTGGGGCCTTCCTCTGCTCTTGCACAGGCTGCTAAATTTGTTCAACTCGCCACAGTCTTTGCAATGGTGTCCTAATGTGGAGCACTTCTTCTTCACCCCTTATGCTGTCTCCCACAGTAAATGTATCTCCCTGTGCTTATACAACCCAGACCACCTGCATTCCTTCACATGTAACGCTGAGGTGCTGCACATCCCATGACTCTCATTCTTTCTCTTGGAGCTTCCACTTCATGCTCCAGGGTCTAAACATCTGTCCGAACAAGGGTCTGCAGCCTGCAGATCCGGAGCCCTATCTGACTCCTTGGCTGCTCTCTTGTGGCTCCAGACTGCCCTCTACCATCAGGGGACCCTGGAGTGGGCCCACTTCTGGCTTTGGTCTTCCCCCTCCCACTAGGGGACCCTGCAGCAGGTGCCCTGGCACAGTTCCCAGCTCTCCCCACCAGGAGGCTACATCCATTGTCTCTCAAAACACTTGGTTATTGAAGTAATATTTAAAAATGTCTCTGATTTATCTTTTGGGCTGCTGGCCCCTGGTCTAAGGTGAGATCCCCTCCCTGGAGCAGCTGCTCCCATAAGTAATGATTCCCAAAGCTGCAGACTATCCTGTCCTAAATTTGGGAGTCTTAGTCCCAAAATTGCATGTATCAGCCAGTGTGAGAGAGGCTGTAATGCAGGGGTCTCTTTCCTTGCCTTCAATCTGGTCTCTAGTGAAAAACCTATGTTGCTCCATGATTTCTTTCTACTTTCAGGTTGCAATGGCACATAAGCCTGCTGTGAGGCTGTAGGCAGTGGGGTTCAGAAGAACCTGTCTGCCTTGTTCTTCAATATGCTAAAATAACAACTTTCTTTCTCTCACAGTCCCCTGCATGGCCTGGTCTATGCCCAACTCAAGCAACTCGTTCTGCTGGGTCCATCACTGGGCTGGGTTTGTCTATGCAAAATCCAGGGCTCTGCAGTGTTTCAGACCAACTTCCTGCTGTGCAATGGAGAGTTCGTGGCTCAGACACTGTTACCATGTTTTGTTCAGAAACAGTGACGCCAAATGCAAATTAATTTGAACAAGTGGAAGTTTATAGACCCCTGGGGATTGCTATGCCCCTGTGGCTGATTTGCGTAACTCCCTGGCATTCCATATTCATGGGTGTCTTAAGTCCCCCCAAGGAACACAGGTCCATAGACTCCTGTTCCACTGGTCATGATGCATGACCCGACGCTTCTGTAAACTGCAGCTCTTTTTCCACTTGGTGAGAAAGAGACTTAGCTTGCTAAACTCTTATCCTCACTAAAGCTGGAAAACCACCCTTTGTTACAAAGGGCTCGGCTGGCCCAGCTGAAGCTGGTGCAGGCTCCTGTAAATGCCATGAAAGGTGGAAGCTCCGTCCTCTCTCTCATCCCGATGCGCACCAACATCAGGGGCCACTGTGATCTGGAACTGATTTAATTGTCTGTAAAGTTCATTGAAATCTTCAGATGGAAATCATCGTAGTGCATGGGCTGGACTGTGGCTTTTTTCCATTGTCAGTATTGGAGAGGTCTCATGCGGTACAGATCCCAAAAGGAGTGCTGGTTGTCAGAGAGAATTCCTCTTAGGGCTCTCAAGGATCATGTACTGGAGCGGCAGCTGTGGCGCCCTGAAAAGACTGTAGCTTGTTTACTGCCTATCCAACTAGGCCAGGAAGGAATTGGATAAATTAGCTTGACAACTAATAAGTGCAGGAAGCTGATCTATTCTTTTACGGAGTGATTATTTTTAGTCTTCAGCTTCCATTCAGTTCCAGCATAGCGTATAAAATAACAAGAAAAATGTGTTTTCAATAGAATTAAAAGCATGTTGACTCTTCATCCACTGATTTTGCTGTAAACACAGGCCAGGCGCTGATGACTTGTTTATGATTTCACAGCCCACCACTGAACTTAGCAAGGAATAGCTGCCTGTAGGACCTTGGGACAGTTTGCATACTAATCATTTTTGTAATAGATCTTTTTGGCATTCTTCATGTGTTGTGGAAGGTTGTCAACTGCTTCTCTGAAGTTTAAATAATGATCATGCAAGCAAAGCTTCTGTGAGAGAAGCCAGGGTTATATTTACATTGTTGAATTGTGAGTTCCACATGCTAGCCCTCTCAGGTTACCTTGCACTGAATTATTCAGGTCAGTGTACAGGCAAAATGGCTTTCACTGTAATGCACCTCCAATGGGGCAGGTCAATCAGGTTTATTGTTAGCACAAGGGAGAAGGGGGTGTGTGTATCTTTATTTTATTCTTATTGGTAACAAACGGGCATAATCATAATGTGATGTATCGCTCTCTCCCCACTGGGAAGCTTTTAAAGTCAGCCCGTGTGTGGGCAGACTAACTGCTCCAAAAGAGAAGGGGAGCGTCTTTGTTGAACAACATGGAAAGCTGCAAGAGAAGAATGTAGGTTCTGACCCACAATGCCCTGAGGCCAACAGGGGTCTTTCCATTGGGTTTAATGGGACTCTTTGAATCAAAGTTCCTGTTAAGGTCAATAGCAAAAATACTCTGACTTCAGGGCTCCAGAAGAAGGTTCTTAGTTTGTGTTTCTCCCTCCACAAATCTCTCTCTAAGACAAACCCAATGTACCAGTTTTTAAACAGGCTACACAGTTTCTTTTCTTTTTTCCTATCCATCCATTAACCATTTCCTTGATCTAGGTACCATGTATGGGGAGTCAGATACAAACGGACTCTTGAATGTTTTTTATTCTCCTCTTTCCTGCCTTTAAATGTTACACCAAAGCTGTTTCTCTCTTGTCACAGTGATCAAATAGAGTAACCTTTTCTAAAAAGAAAATGAAAGAAACAATTCAGAAACAGGGCTAAATGCAAGCAGGTCCTGCCATATGGTCTGCTGAAGAATTCTCTTCTTTCCCTAAGGGATGTGGGGGAAGGGAAGACTTTCTGTGTGGGTAAAATACAGGCACTTTGAAACTATTCATTCCTACTGAAACCATTTCACTTGGTATTTTTCAGTGAAAGCGAGGATGCCCCCACTTATTATGTGGTTTGCAGATATACTATTTTTTTTTTTGGTACAGCTTAGAAACAGCAATGTTAGCTGTTAAAGCCTAATTGTCAACCCAACTAATTGCCTCAGGTAGTGCAGAATGGAAGGCAGAGGTGTCACTAGGGTATGATGGTTTTGGCCTTTTTTTTCCCCCTGATGATATGTTCCATGCTGAACTCCGTTTCTGCAGTCATCAATAAGATTGTGTCCCAAACCCATTTACGGAAGAGGTAGGCACATCTGCCACATGATGTGCAGATGCAATTCAAAGTGGACAACATTTGCTGTGACAGTCTGATCTGATCCTGTAACACACACTACCCTGTATTTGTTTCACTCCCATTCTGTAGGCTCCCTGTCTTCAAGTGTCTGATGAAGTGAGATTTTTCTCCCATGAAAGCTCATCAGATAAATAAATTTCTTAGTCTATAAGAGTGCCACAGGCCTCCTTGTTTGTTTTGCTGAACAAGACTAACATGCCTACTCCTTTGGAACTTGTCACATTTTTTTGTGAGAGTAAAATACGTATTTCAGTTAGGCCCTGGACAAGATGTTTGCTTGGGACGTTGGTGTCCTTCCACTTTACTTTTGATCTCCATGCGAGATTCTTTATTTATATGTGTAAACATAGGCTGGAGGAACCACTCAGGTCAAGACCTGACCGCTTTTAGGCTTGCCACAGCTCATCTTGGGGCAGACAATCTGGCAGTGCCAGGGCCTGGAAAAGGATGGGGGTAGGATGTCATTGTGCGTGGAGGGCCCTGCCTGCAAGCTGTGTCAAGAGGCAATGGGCCAGAGCAGGAAGTTAGGTTAGCCCTTGCAGGATGAGTATGGGGCCAGCTCATTCTCTGCCTCCAATGTCTCCCCAACACTTTAGGCCCTCTGGTGAGGAAAAGGGCTTTGTGCTGTTCTTCCCTGTTATGCTGTAGCTGCTTCCATCTCTGCCTCACAATTAACATGCCAGCTATTGCATATGGATTAGAGGTATATGGTCTGCCGCATGTGTGGAGGTCTGTGGCTAGTACTGAATGTAGCAGATTTCCCTTCTAAGGCCTTTTTTGCTCTACGGAAAAAAGATGTGTGCGTGTGTGTGTGTGTGTGTGTGTGGTTTTCTTAAACCATGTGGTAACACATGGCAAATAGCACATAGCAAAATTCTAGTCTGGTCAAAGTATTTCCATGTCAGGGTGAACACTTGGTGACAAACACTTATGGGTACTTCAGCTTGCTAATGTATGGTAAAGCTACAGCTGCCTTGTCTGCACTAGGCTTATGTATCATGTGTCAGTTACGTGTTAACTAATATGGCTTAAAAGTTCCTTTTCCCTCTCTTATGTGGACATGCTTTAGATCAGCGGTTCCCAACCTCTCCCTTGGACCAGCAGATCATCATCAAATGCTTTTGTGGACCACCATGTAAGCAAACCATTTGAAATGTTTTTAACATAGCCTTTGGCTGATAGGAGTCAAACTTGTATATCAAGGGGTACTAAAAATGCAGCTATTTCTAATAATTTATTACACTCACTCATAAACATCTTGGACTCATCACAGTACATTTACCTGCAGTAATTATTCCCCCCCCCCGCACCCATGGACCACCTGCAGTACCGTCGCAGACCACAGATTGGGAACCACTACTTTTGGGTCTAGGTATGTATTTGGAAATTATTGCCTCTCAGAGCAGGTCACCCTTCATGCTTTGTGGCTATCACTGGAGCCAGCTCACCTTGGAAATAAAGTATACATTTTTGGCAGTGAGGGTAATTAACTATTGGAATAATTTACCAAGGGTCGTGGTGGGCCTTCCATCAAATTTTTTAAATTGCGATTGGATGTTTTCCTAAAAGATCTGCTATAAGATCTATTTGGGGGAAGTTCTACGAGCTGTGATACAGAAGGTCGGGCTAGATGACCATAGTGGTACATTCTGGCTTTGGACTCTATGAATCTAAGGAGGCTTCTGGTGTTGGGGGATTTTTTTAAAAAAGAAAAAACTTAAAATACAAATCTGTGAAACCTGTCCCTTCTTCCCCACCTACCTCCAATAGCTCTAACAGAGATTTATTTTGTCAGGCCAAAACCCCTTCCTGAGTAGTGTGTCATTGTCTGGCAGATGGTCAGAATGGAACTGGTGAAGCAGGGAAAGAGCTGAAGAGAGGAAACAGTTTGACAAATGAAGCCAAAAGGTCGTTAGAATCCTCTTCCCTGAAATTTCCCATTATTGCTGCCACTGGGTCACCTCTACTGGTGCTAACATTGCGGGATTGTAAATGAGGACATGGCTGCGGCAACCAATATGTTGTCATGCTCTGGTCAGAGCTAGTCTAAGAGATGCAGGCAGGCTTTCAGAAGTGTTCAGCTTCAAGCAGTTCCTGCTGTGATTTTCCAAAGAGCTCAGGGCTTACTTTAGTGCCTAAGTACCAGCTGAGAGCTTTGAAACATTTGCTCCCCAGCTGTGCATGCTGACTTTTTTTCTCTGGCCTGGGGTGGTTAAAATGCCGTATAGCCTGCATCTGCCAGCATAGATGAGTGTTTTCCCTGTTGATACGGTTGTAGCTGAAGTGGTGGTAGCAATAATAAATGTTAGCAACAGAATCCTCATGTGGACAAGGCCTGTGGTAGGTAAAGGATTGTGTTTGTTAGCATGGTCAACCTTAGACACTTAAAAAATCTCTTGCCAGAAAAAGGAATCAAGGTCCAGGATGATCATGCACTTTAAAAGCCCGGTGAAATGCAAATGTTTGTTCTTCACAGCCGTCTCCTAGTGATGGTGGGGTGTGGTGGGAAGAGATTTTCTAAAGTGATAGTTGAACTATCCTGCTGAGGAGATTTGATTTTTATTACTGAAACAGAAACCACTTTAGTTTTGCTCTTCCTACAAATTTAAATGCCATCAGCAGCCAGTTTGTTGGAAGTCTTGTTTTATAATAAGCTTCATATTTCAAGTGCGATAGAAAGGCTATAAATTCAATCACCTTGTCTACACTAGAAAGTTCTACTGCTTTAACCACACTGGTATAATTATAGCAGCACATGCTATTGTGTGAAGGGAGTTATCAATATAAAGGTGCTTTATGCTAGTATAACTATTTCCATAAAAGATGGTGACTAAGGATACTGGTATAAACTACCACTAAACCAGGGCTCGACAAAATTGACTCCTAGCTAGGCTCCAGCAATTTTATTTTTAGGCACCAGAGGGCACGCCTCCACAGCATTTCCACAGTGGAGCTAGGAGCCAGGCCACAAACCCTGGTTGCCATGGCAACCTAGCACTCAGGTTTCGTCAAGCCCTGCTTTAAACTGAAATAAGAGGGTACACGGCAACCTAGCACCCAGGTTTCGTCAAGCCCTGCTTTAAACTGAAATAAGTGGGTCCACATCAGGGGTTGCACCACTATAATTAATTTAATTAAAAATGACACTCTTGACTGAAATAGTTATACTGGTACAAAAACTGTGTAGGCTAGACTTTTACTCTGAAAGATAGCTCATTGGGGATATAAGGAATAAAATCCTTTGGATCTGGGATTAAAAGGAAAGAAGCTGGACATTGTAAAATGTCTTCTTTTTTTTGTAGTCTTCCTCTGTTTTATTTCCCCCCATCTCATATCAATTTTCCCTCTTTCTTTCCTCCTCCCTTCCATAGCATGGCCATTCCCACCAGCACTGGATCCTCTGCTGGGAAATGCAGCATAAACTGGCTTCTGGCCAGTGGCGATTCTGTGCTCTCCTGGCACAGTTTGCTGAAATATGATGCCACAGGCAGGGAGCCCCCTCGCCTGCTCTGGAGCCATCAGTCTATAGCAAAGAGTATTATATCAGGCTGCACCAGGCTAGCCCCTTTTTGTGGCATTAGCCGGTCAAGTGTTGCTGAATGTCATTGGGTTTAAGATTTTGTTAAACAACTTACAAGGTCTTAACAGTCTGACAGAGGGAGCCATTTGAATAGCTGCTTAATGGCCAAGTATTACTTTAATTTGATAATTTATTATCAGTTGTTGTCAAGGGCTGGCAGAAGAATTTAACTTTGACCTTTTTCCTTGGGCTCTATCCCTGGAGGAGCTTGTTCTCCACCCTCCCCACCCCTGACTTCAGCAGGAGTTTGCTCTTCCTGCCCCCCAGCCCCAGAGCTGGAGGAGTTCTGTGCCCCCCAGGGATTATTGAGGTGGGGTGATGTCCCTGCTGTCCCCTGTGAACACCCCCTGTTGTTATTTAAATAAATATATAAATCAACCCCTCCCCCCGTGCAGGACAGGCATAAAGGTTGTGCATTTGGGATGGCTTTATTCCTGGAGGGATGTAGGGAAAAGAGAGAGACTGAAGATATGTGGTGCTCTCAGTCTTGTTGTTGCTGAAGTCAATGAGGCTACATCTACACTAGCAAATTTGTTCTTACTAAGCAAGCTTAGTCTGAACTAATTTGAACCCTGCCTACACTAGGCTTTGCCTACTTCAAACAAATTTTTTTTTTTAGATTTTTAAGTAAAGCTTAGGTTGAAGTAGTTAGTTCAGCTGGTTAGTCCGAACTAACTGCTTAGTTTGAACTAATTTGAATTTCTAGTTTGAATTAGCCTAATGGAAACTAAATAAGTTCAAACTAGTGGTTAGTTGAACTAAGTGCAGTTTTTTAGTTCAAACTAACTTTTAGTGTGAACTAGCTGCATTTTTTTAGTTCAAACTAAAAAGTTAGTTCGAACTTATAAAAGTGTGGCTAGTTAGAACTAAAAGTTTGAATTAAAAAAATGACTTAGTTCGAACTAACTTTTGAACTACTTTTCGGACTAACTAAGTCTGAACTAAAATTTTAGGTGAAAACATACATAGCCCAAGAGTTTAGTTATAGACTTACATGGAACAGGTCCATTGTCATTCGCTGGTACTACAGTCATTTTTCATGTATGTTGCATTGAACTGCTGTTGTTAAAAGTTTAAATGAACATTACAGGAATTGGGAAAATACATTTTAACTAGTTGTGCCCATACATGGCCCTGGTTGGCTCATGGCTCTTTCTTCCTACAGATGTACACCTGTTTCCCTCACTGAGATCCACTTGTTTGTGCCCCACTGATGCATTTTTGGGGGGCTACCAGTCTTCCCACTGCTTCATTTCAAATCTAGAAGGACTCAGGACTGACTTCAGACACCGTACTGGTTCACACCGTTCACCTTTCCCCAAGGATCATGTCCTAACTTTCTAAAATTTCCTTTGGAGTTTCAATAGTCGAACCTGTTATGTATTGTTGCTAGTGTAAGCCAGGGCCCGAGTGAACTCTTCCCTGCCATCTATCCATGAACCAGGAAGAAAACTGTATTTGCATAGATGGACCTACTTTTCCTAGGTTTCAGTGGACAGATCTACTTTGCCAGAATAATCAGCTTTGGTCGGTTTTGGTTAAAAGTTCACTGTTGTTTTGAATGCAGGGTTAATGAAATATTATGATTCTTATTATATTTCTAGAGGGCAGGAAATCTATCTTTAATATGATCTAATTGAGTGGATCACCGTAACTTTAATATCACTAGGTAAGCAGAGAGTAGAGATGCCAAATCCAAATGCAAATCAAAGTGAATGGGATAAGTTTTCCTAGCAGATGATACCTTTACTTACTCACACAGTTTTTCATCATCAGTGCTGTTTATGTGAAGGTGACTGGATGTCCCAACTTGATAGAGAAAGGCCAGATATTTGATGCTTTTTTTTTATGTCGGTTCCCATGACCCCTCACTCTCTGTCCGATTTTCACACTTGCTGTCTGGTCACTCTAGCTGACGCTCTTGCTGGGGAAGAGGTGCAGTGGGCATGTTCTGTGAACATAGATGTAGCTGTAGAGTTCTTGTTCCTGTTCAATGCTCACTAGAGCTGCGATCACTGGTGAGCAGATCTACACAACTGAACCTTAGGTCTTGCCTACACTAGAGCTTATGCCAGCAAAATTTCTTTGTTCAGAGTTGTGTGGTGAATAAAACAGCCCTGAAACGATGTAGGGTTTGCGGGCATAGACACTGTTGTGGGCAGTACTATGTCGGTGAGAGAGTGTCTCCCATTGCCAGAATGTGGCCACAGAAACCCTCTTACAGTAGCCCAGCTGTACGGATGCAGCTGTCCTGCTGTTAAGTTTTTGGTGTAGATTGGCTCTTGGTGTTGGTTTGGGAACTGTGAAAGGCACAGCAGAGGATACCACATCCCCACGACCCAGTGTAATCCAAAAGAGCTGAAATCCCCAAAAACTGGGCTAAGTGGTGGACCATAGGAACACAACAAGGAGTTGTGTGGCACTTTAAGACTAACAGATTTATTTTTTGCATGAGCTTTTGTGGGAGAAGATCCCACTTCCTCAGATGCTTCGAGGATGGGTGAACTTACAGAAAGGAATGAAACTAAATGCAAGGGGGTGTAAAACATAGGATCAGGTCATACAGTAACAGCAAATCAGAGCAGTATTCAGGTTCAAACCATGGGAAGCCTGAAGTCAAATTCCCTTTTGTAATGGCCAAAGAACCCATAGTCTCGATTAAGTCCTGCTTTCACAGAATTTAGCTTGCATATTAATTCGAGTTCAGCTGTTTCTCTTTGAAGTCTTGATGTCCCAGCTACATCTCTAACGACAGTCGTTAACAAATCAGTCATCGAGTGATTAGGAAGATGGAAGTGCTCAGCAACTGGTTTCTCTGTTCTTTGATTTCTGATATCAGCTCTGTGCTCATTCAGTCTCTTATGGAGCGATCGTCCTGTTTGTCCAATATATAAGGTGTTGGGTTATTTCTTGCACATGATGGCACAGACCACATTAGTAGATGAGCAGGTAAATGAGCCTTTGATGGAGTAGCAGGCTTGATTAGGACCTACGATTGTATCTGTTGTGCAGATATGTGGGCAGACTTGGCAGCATGGTTTGTTGCAGGGATGTGTGCCTGCTTCAGTGTTTCTGCTGTTAGATCTGTAGTTGCAGGTGAGTATCTGTTTAAGATGAGGAGGCTGCCTATAAGCAAGGAGTGGTCTGTCTCCTAACACTTGAGAGAGAGAGAGAGGGATCATCTTTTAGAATAGGCTGTAGGTCCTTAATGATCTTTTGCAGAGGTCTGCCTTGAGGGTTGTATGTGGTGACTAGTGGTGTTCTGTTGTTTTCTTTCTTGGGCCTCTCCTGTAGTAGATGACTTCGGGGAACCCGTCTAGCTCTGTCAGTTTGTTTTCTTAATTCCCCGGGTGGGTACTGAACACAGCCTGGCAGTCAGTAGAAGAGACAGTAGTAGCAAGCAGAGATAAGAGCCACTGTGGTGAGTAGGGGCCAGCCATGGCCAAGGTGAAAGTGACCAGTGGCAACAGTGATGGGCAGTGGCAGCAGCAAAGACGTTGTTTCCCTTTCCCCCCCCAACCTTCAGGAGTGGGAGTGGAAACCATGTGAATGCATCCCAGAATTCAGGGTTTTGCTGACTATGGATGGCTAGTTGTGAGTGTGGGGCAGCGGAGACAAAGAGAGCACCATATTCAATGGGCATTCATCCATTGGATTTTCACACTGAAGATTGGGAAACAGACAAAGGCCTGTAGCCCTAGATACAGCGGGGTGGGTTTTGGCTTATGGTTTGTGTGCTTTTGAATCACTGTTGAAGTGTTTCTTTTGTTGCACACAGACTCAGTCCTCACTGGTGGGGAAAGTGTTGTCTCTTAGAAGTGCTCAGAGGTGATGGTTAGTTTTCCCAGATTTCTGGGTGGGAGCTTGAGCAGCTTTTATTCTGCAACGTTACAAGGAGCCCAGCCCTTGTTGCTTCTGATGCCTTTTGGCAGAAGGCTGCACTGGTGCATAGGTGGACAGATACATTTGACCCTGCATGTGGCTGTTGCCACACCAGACAGCCATGCCATAATTGTATATATATGTATTTGAAACAAGCAAGGAGTCCAGTGGCACATTTTAAGACTAGCAAATTTATTTATCGCATGAGCTTTCATGGGAGAAAATCCCACTTTGTCAGATGCTTTGAAGTGGGATTTTCTCCCCTGAAAGCTCTTGCGATAAATTTGTTAGTCTTTAAAAGTGCTACAGGACTCCTTTATATATCTGAAGACTGTAAGTGCTTTAGGCCAGGGCAGCAACTGTCATCTTTTATGACTGCACAGCTCCTGGCCCGGCACAACCAGGTAGTGATGTTAATAGTAATATATGATTTCTGCCTCCTGACTCTTAGACTCTGCTAAGATAAATTTCTCTTTTTTCACATTGCTATTTGCTAGCTTTGTGACTTAGGCCCTGATCCATCTTTAGCTTGACCCAACATTTCCTGAGAAGCCAGTGGAACCACTTCTACTAATGAAGTTAAGCATATGTGTATGTATTTATAGGGCAGGCACTGTGGTAATGGGTATATTGTCACTAGAAGTTTACATTAACTATTTTCAGGGTGGAAGCATATAATCTTGATTTTTATTTATTTATTTATTTTTTAAGTATGCCACTTGACTATGTATGACTGTAGGAGGAAGGATGCTTTTGTGATTGAGGCACTGGTCTGGGACTTAGGCAATCTGGATGCAATTTTTGGGGGTGCCCCGGACACCCTGTCTGATGGTGGGCAAATCACATAATCCCTTTAAACCTCCGTTCCTCAACTATAAAATAGTGCTTCCTTTGTCTCAGAGGCAGGGACTGCTCCCTACTATATGTCCGTATGGTGTCTAGCATAATAGGGCACTGATATCAGTGTCGGCCTCTCAGCGCTGCAGTAATACAAATACAGTAATAGTAACAAATGGCTCTGATTAAGCTGCAGATGGGATTTTCTTCAACATAACTCCATCCCGAAAACTTTTCTGAAGAGCAATTTGCAATAATAAAGTATTACAGTTGATTATTGCCCTTTGAAAGCTTTTTTCACATGACCAGGCTTCACAAAAAGCTATTTTACTCAAAGAAATTAGGTTTCTGGTTAGCAGGAGTCCTAAATAGACATGAATTACAAGAACGTCCTTTGAAACCCCATGCAGCACTTGTTTCATTAAATCCCATGAAGCGACCTTAATTTAGTGGAACACTGGATAGGTTGCTCTTTTAACCTATTAGCACTTTGGCCAGTCCCATAAAACATATTCATGGGTGATTCCATCAAGAAGGACAACAACAGGATTAATATTATTTCAGGATACAGTAAATGCCACAATGATGAAGCTGTTTAAGATCTGGTGCTCACTGTGTCACACTGAATGCATTGACATTTACTCTGCTATCATTTCATTTCCAATATTCCTTCTAAATCAGCCGATGCTAATGTTTCAGTGTGTGTGCAGAATACAGTTCCATCAGGGCTAGGGACAGGGAGCATGTGCTTAATACAAGCATCTTTTCCTCCCTCTAGTATGGAAGATTGCATAGCGCTTGCATTTCGCATGCACGGAAGGCAAGAGCAAGCTTATCTGTGGTGTTGTGAAAAGATCTGGACTCTTTGTTCCCTGATCAGAGTCCGAGCAAACCAGTCATCCCATTTGGTGTCTGACCTAGTATGGGGCATTTGTTCAAATGCCAGGAGTTTCTTGCCCCAAGCTAATAAGATCAGAGCCCACTAGTTTTTGATTTTACATTGAAAATAAGCAGAGACTGGATCTCAAACAGCCAGCTGTTTGTTCAGTGCTTGAGCAGCATGTTAGTCTAATTCAGTAAAACAAAAAGGGAGTCCTGTGGCACTTAAAGACTAACAAATTTATTTGTTGCATGAGCTTTCATGGGAGAAAAATCCTACTTTGTCAGATGCTTTGAAGATGGGGGACTTCAGAATGGGAGCAAAATAAATGCAGGGAAGTGTAAGTCGTAGGATCAGGTCACACTGTAACTGCAAATCAATGCAGTAGTTTAGATTCAAACACTGGGGAACAGCATATAGAGGAAGATGAGGTCAAATCACTTGTAATGAGGAAAAAAAATGAAAGCTCATGCAACAAATAAATTTTAGTCTTTAAAAGTGCCCCAAAACTCCTTGTTTGGCTAGAGTTAATCTGACATTAACCCATAAAGCAGCCCTTTCATAAAGATACATTGTCTGTGAAGACAACCACTATAGATGAGGGCAGAGAGGGCATCGAAGTTTCCTCTGTTACAGTAGTTTACTTGTTGTCAGTTGTGAATGGTTACGGTGCCCTTCGGTTCTATATAATAAAGACTTGTGTGGGTGAGATGTGACATGAGAATGGCTAAGAAGAATGGGGGGATGGTGAATCTAAGGTTGCCATGCTCCATGGCACCATGTAGTCCCCAAAAGGTCAGCTCTTACATTGCTAATGGAAAATCAGGTGTGAATGGCAAAATATATCAAGCATAACAAACAAGGAAACAGTGGTTCCATTCAAACCCTTGCAATTATAAATGGATGGAACTTATACATTTCCTAGAATGAAAAGCTGGGAATCTCCTCTTTTCAGTGATCTAAAACTCCCCTTCTTGTGACCCTGTAGGCTCAGATATTGGACCTTTCAACACTGTCACTGACAGGGGACTGAATGTGGCTGTGTTTGTAATGCAGACTACAGTGTAATTTGGAGGGAGGGGAGTGAGGGAAGACTAATAAAGAAGTTTGTGATTTTATGAGTGGTTTTAAAAACAAATATGGCAGAAGTAGTTAGGAGTATGCACCACATGGCCCTGTCTAGACTGGAAAAAGGATTGTATTTTTTTTTAAACATGTTTACTAACATGTGCTGTTTAAAAAGATAATAGTTCCTGGGATAGACAGGATTTAATACTTTAAAAAGCCCACTACCTGGTTTTGGGGATGTTGTCAAAGATGTTGATACATTTTTAAATACTATTTAATTAAAACACTGTAGCTGACATATTTTAAGAGAATGCTGCTGTTTTCCTATTCTAGATAAATGGTGGGGCCTGGCTGAGAGGAGTTAGTGAGCAGCATACAGAGGTCCACAATAGATGCTTCTCATGATATGGATCCACAGTTTAGAACAAACACAACCACCTCCACATATTCCACCCATATCTCTATGCATCTCTGGATTCTGCAGTTCATGAGAAAAAGTTACCACTTACAATGCGCTGGCTTCTTGGACAGAGTGGACATGGCTGCTGCATTGCCAAGAGTGATATCTGTGAGTATCTGTCTTGAATGTAAGTCATTAACTCCACCTGCTGTACAGCAATAATCAGCAGCCATTTGCAAGAGGACACATTTACTTTGAATGAATTATCATTATTTTAGTAGGCTCAGTATTTAGTACTGCACCTGCAAGTGTTCCAGGGGCTTTATAGGAGAATTAGAAAGAAAAGGTCATTACCACAAAGAGTTTACCATACCAGGTCTTGGTCTTGCCATTGACTGTTGACTTTTTGTGGTCATCTAGAGATCCACTGAAGTCATCTGAGGCTCTGCAGGGGTTACATTCAAGATCAGGCCTCATTTTAAATGCAGTGAATGAAGATAACAAACAGTAGCAAGATTATGCAACTAGATCTTGATTCAGCAAAGCATTTCAGCACATGCTTAGCTTTAAGCACATATTTAAGTCCATACTTATTCAGCACAGCACTTACTCTTGTTTTAGAATCTCACTGAAATTAAGCTCCCACATAAGTGCTTTGCTGAATCAAGTCTGTGCTTTCTTAAGATATGTTCAAGGTGGTTCCTTAAACGTCTGTTGGTAGTGAGAGGTGTTCACTGTCTCAGAAGTAGTAAATCTGAAGGAGGAATTTGAATAACAGAAGAACTCTGAGTTAGCACACTAGAACTGGGAGAGAGTTCCAGGTTTAGAGAGGTCAGGTAGGCAAAAGCAAAGAGTGATTGCAGTAGGTGTCTGAATTTGTTTGCAGGGTGCCGGCTGTTGTCAGCCCCCGCTGTTGATCTGGGACTGGAAGAATGTCACAGTGGCGCCAAAGTGGCGATTCTCTCCAACTCTGCCCAGATGGTTCCTTGGGATGGTGAGAGAAGGTGCACAAACATCATTTGAATTAGCTTGCTACAGTGTTGAGAAATTTATATTGGACTAGATGAAAAACATTTCTTTATGACTGATTCATAGCCTCAGAATGTTTTCCCAATGAAAACATACGAGTGCTTCAAAACATCCATGTATAAAAGTCCTTTGCATTGTCCATATTTCTTGCTATGGAATCTTTGGAATATCCCAGTTGAAGTGCTGACAGATTTAACACCTCTTGTTTTATAGCAGCAGAAAAGGATTTTAAAACTCTAGCATTTAATGGAGGAGGGATCTGGCCTCATAGTAGATGCCAGGTGTTGCATGTCTTAAAAGTATCTTGGCCCTAACACACTCTCTTTCTGGGGTTGGGCCACTTATTTAACCCCACTGCCTCAGGTTTTTCACCAGCTAAAGCAGGAATCATCAGATTAACAAAAGTCATCGTCAACAGTTACTGCCACAGTTATTTCCTACTTCCATTATGGGGAAGTGTTTTGGTTTCTGAGACCCACTGTGTGGTTACAGTTGGCAAATGTTGCTGGTATCTGGTGAATAGCAGTTGAGATTTGTAGAGTGTTCTGAGTACATAACATCCTATACGCACGTTCACTATTAGTTCCTCCTTTGTATTGGGCGCCCAGTTGCATTTTGGTCTATTATAAATTTGCCCTTTCCTATAGGATACAATCTCCTTCCTTTTACCATAGCTAGTAAGTGCCTCACTCTAAAAAGTGGTATGAGCAAGAAAGCAAGCTATGACATGGGGATCATGAAAGGCATATTGTTCTGCCTCAGAATATAAGTAACTTCTACTGACTTCAGGGTGGGTTACTGGTATTGCGGGAGGAAAATCAGGCCTTTGATATGTAATGAGGTGGGCCGCCAAATTCCCATCCACCGGCATCTAGGCAGGTACCTCATGTAGGTAGGCATTCAGCTTATCTCAAGCATATCCATTTCTCCTTAAAAGTGAATGTCCTGTAATACCTTCTTGCCCATATCCTTAGCATTCAGGGCCCAACGTGAGGTTCATTAAGGTTGCGATTTTCAAAGGGCTAGAGGGGAGGTGGGTGCCTGAACTCCCAGCTGAATTCCCATGGGGACTGAGTTTCCTCTGATTCCTTTGAAAGTCCCAGCCACAGCACAGCAAAAGTGCTGTTTTCAATGTGCAGCAGATCATCTCACTGGAAACCCTATCAGGTGAGGTTCTGTTTCCCTGCTGGATATCCCAAAAGTGACTTCTGCAGATGAGGTCAGTTTGAGTGTGCTTCTCACAAACGGGGTTGAGGCCAGGAAGTGTGCATATGTCACAGATCCGCATAGACAGAAGCCAGTGTTGTTTGCTGAGCTGACTCCACTGCTCTCCTTAACGACTGGCAGTAGAGTCCTTGAATGGGTTGTGTGAGTGCCCCGCTGCTACAAAAGCAAAATTCCTTTCCTCATCCCTGCTATGCTTTTGTGGTGTGGCATGCAAGTAAAACCTTGCCATTTGCTGTCTCTCTGCAGCAGATCTCTCTTTCTTTCTCTACCCCCACCCCCACCCCTGGCCAAGACTTTCCATGACTGACTGGGTTAGGTTGATTTGGTGACCTGCTTGGTTCAATTGGGTTGATTAGGTGACCTGCTTGGCAGCAGAAAAAAACAACTTAATCTGAAGCCTAATTGAAATTAATTAGAGCATGGTCAGGTGATGGTGGCTACTACAGTCCCATATAACCATATCTGCATGTATGGAGATACCATAGTTGTTGGTAGGGATAAAAACCTTGACACTAGAATGAAGGCAGTAACTCAGCAGCAAGTGATAGCCGTCTATGACCAGCCACCAGAGAGCAATGCCAATCACACGCGTTAACTCAATATATTACAACAGCAAAATTCAATACTCTATTTACACCTTTCTCCCAAAATATGCAAAAGGTTTTATTTTAAAAGGATAGAACTTGGAGAACAATTTCCATTTTCTAGGGGAAAATTGTAGTGCTTTACCTGAACCTTGAAAGCATTGACCATCGTATTATGTGTGCAGGTGGTAGAGGTTGTCTTAGCATTGTTGAGTTCCATATTTTTAAAGTCCTATTTGCATTCCATTGCCATAGAAATGGATTTCTTAGAACTATATTAACTCAAAATTGAAGTCAAGACAGCTTTTTATAAAGCGCACAACATTTCCTAATGCTTCCAACTTACTGCAAACTCCACAGGCAAATAGAATTCATTTTTGAAAGATCAGAAATCCCTAAGTGGATGTCAGAATTTGGCATTTGTTCCTTCCTTAAGTGCATGAGACACAAAGCCCTGTCCAGATGTCTCCTGGGCTTTTTTCTTTCTTTTTTTTTTTTTTTAAATTGGTATTCCAGTACCATTGAGGTGATGAAAAATGGTTTGAAATCAAAACAAGAATTTTCTCAGGATATGTAAGACAGCCAGAGAGTTTTCAGCAAGCCAGCATGTTACTGAATTCACAGCAGTAAAAATAAATTTGTTTATTAAAGCAGGGAGGTCTGCAGAAAGACACTGAAGAATTTCTCTTGCCAGCAAGAACTTGGCCATTGGAGATGGTTAATGATCTTATTTCTCTGACAATGAACTTGCTAATGTTAATTTTTACCACCTTCTAATAGATGCAGGGTCTTTCCTCACCCATGCTCCAATTATTATTTTAAACAGTTGACACTTTTTTAATGCAAAGCAAGTTGGGTAAATCCTTGCTGTTGGCTCATTGTAGCCATTTATAAAACAACTCTGAATGTCTGTGGAATGATGAATTTTCCAGTCCTCCTTCCTTACTCAAAGACTTGTGAGAACAGAACCAAGCCAGAAAGCAGTTTGTAAGTAAGGGGCAAACATAGAGGTCCAGATTGTGACTGGAACCATAAAAGGAAACTGCCTTACCTCCTTTTGTCCTTCTCTGATATTACCCAGAGTGCATTATGCTGGACTGATGAACATTAGTGTCCCCTCAGTTCTTCAGCCTGGGAGGTGCCCTTTAGACTGCTTAACTATGAGAGATACCACTCCTGGACTGCTCACACGCAGCCTTCAGCATGGAAATTACTTCCAGCTATACTGTGTGAATGCTGTGGCCAGCCACTCATACACAGTTGAGCAAATTCCCTGTTGCAGATTTTCCCCCAGAAATGTATGTCATGTACTGCCCAGCCCTATCCTGGACAATACAAGCTCACATGAAGTCTGTCCTTCATTAATAGAAATGATGTGTACCAGTCTTGTTGTCTCAAATGAACTTTCCTAAACATGTCAGTCCAAACATGCTGGTTTAGATAAAACATCAAAGAAGTTTATTAAATACAGAAAGATGGATTTCAAGTGATTACAAGTAATAAGACATAAAAGTCAAAATTGGTTACGAGAAAACAAAATCAGCTAATGCCTAACTTAACAGATGTAAATGAAATCAAACAAAAGGTCTCTATCACCAAATTTGATCAGTTTTACTAGCTGAAATCCTTTCATGAGGATCTCTCCCACTGTCCAGGACTGTTTCCTTTGTTCTTCAAGTGTTGTTGATGCTGTGGATAGAAGACTTGGGACATCTCTCCTTTCTCATAGTCTCTTCCCTTCTTCATGAGTCATTTCCAGCCAAAGTTCAGTGGACAGAAAGTCTGTGTGGATGGCAGTTTTCAGCTGTTCTTTCATCAAGATGTAGACTTTTTCCATCCATACCCTCTTTCCTGCCAAAGAACGGCCACTTAACCTGGTGGTCGCCCATTTGATCTTGTTGATGCCTGGGTAAGCTAGCTGATCAGCCACTGATGAGCTAGTTTGTGGCTATTCCCCAGAGTTGGAACAAGTCTTAATGTATACAGTAGGATCTTATGACTATACATGCGATGTTGCCACACACATTTTACCAGGACAATGGTCAGTAAATTATGAGTTTGCAAATGATACCTGACAAGACATTGCACAGGATTTATCATAGTATAAAAGAGGTGAACCTAGAGGTACAGATTGCCACACCTTTCCAGAAGAGTGAGTCATAACTGCAGTCTGTGTGTTTGGGGCAGAACATGAACTGCTCCTTCCTTGTGAGCTGGGGAGCTCAAGATATGCCAAAGGAGCAGAGATGGACACAGACCTCTCTGCACTGACTAGGAGTGCGCTAATCATAAAGGACAAGGCTGTGTATAATACTTGCCACGAGTTTCTTGAATTCTTGGATGTACTGTCACCCAAAGTTCAATCCCTCCTGGAGCAACCTTTAGGGCAGAGGGGCTCAGCATTGCCCTTTACTCTGAGGCTGTGCTATAAGGATCTGATCCAGTGCCCAGTGAAGTCAGTGAATGATTCCTGTTAATGTCACTAGGCTCTGATGGAGCTTTTCAGTCCACAATGAGAGAGAAACAAACAAGGAGTCTGGTGCCAAGATCCAAAGGGGTAGCGGTGTTAGTCTAGTTCAGTAAAACAAACAAACAAGGAGTCCTGTGGCACTTAAAGACTAACAAATTTATTTATTGCATAAGCAGTCGTGCGAGAAAATCCCATGTCATCAGATGCTTTGAAAATGAGGGAAACTTTAGAATGGTAGGAAATAAATGCAGGAAAGTGTAAGTCAGAGGGACAGTTCACACTGTAACAGCAAATCAAAACAGTTGTAGAGATTGCTACATTGGGGAACAGCATACAGAGGGAGATGAGGTGGCACTTTTAAAGACTAAGGCTATGTCCACACTTAGGCAGTTAAACTGAGTTATAAAATCGCTATAATAATTATTAAATCAATTTTAAGTTAAATTGATTTAACATGTCCCCACTAGAAACTCAAATCAAACTAGCATGTTCATGGACAGGACTTGCTAGTTCGATTTAAGAGAGGAGCACCATGGGAGGTGTGGCAACATGGCCCCATAGCAGGGCCATGCCTCCACTCAATATATAGAAAAAGGACAGCACCATGGGACGGAGAAAGGCAAAAGTGTTAAATCGAAATAACATTCCACACTGCATTATTTCAAAATAACAGTTTCAATTTAACCAGCATTTCACTATAATACTAAATTTTATTATATCAAAATGACTTCCCTTATTTTGAAATGAGGGAGCTCCTTATTTCAAAATAAGAAAACATAGTGTGGACATGCAGTCTTTTAAATCGAAATAATTAGCATTATTTTGATTTAAAGGCTAAGTGTGGACATACCCTAACAAATTTATTTCACGTGACCTTTTGTGGGAGAAAATCCAACTTTGTCAGATACTTGAAGAAACAGAATCCCTTTATAGAACCCAGCTTGTGTTTAGTCAGGCAGGTATTTCTAGTGACCTCCCCTGTGGTTGAAAAAAGAGAGTATCATGAGGGATTAATTAATCCACTTGGGGTGTTTCTCTTGCATTTGGCATATTTTGGTTTTTCTTTTGTTATTTCCTTTTTTCATCATTAGGGAGAAAAACTGCAGCTTGCTTCTGAGTTGGTCATTGCACTAAAGCAGGTGTAGGCAAACCATGGCCCACAGGCTGCATATGGCCCCTACAAGCCTTTCATCAAATGCTCAAGCTGGGCCTGGCTGGAGCATGGCAACCACTCCACTCTCCCGGCCCCACCCCTCTTCCACCATGTGGGTCCAGTGATGCCCTCCTGGTAGGAGCGTGGTGGCTGCTCCCACATCCCTAGCCCACAGGATGGGGAAGCAGTAGGGCTGGGGTCTCAAACTAAAATTGCCATGAGGGTGCATGAGCACTGATAGAGGGCTGCATGAGGACTAGTACGTTAGCCTGAGGGCTGCACCACTGAAAACTTTTCATACAACAATATTGCAGATATCAATAGCAATAGTGTCATTGCGGGCTGCAGGAAATAGCTTTAAGGGCTGTATGCGGCCCCCGGGCCGTGTGTTTAAAACCCCTGCTGTGGGCCCAGCAATTGCACCCTGGCTGGAGTGTAGTGACTGCTACCTTAGGACCTAGCGGTGTCTTGAGTAGAGCATCGGGGTGCCCCTTTCCCAACATGTGGACTGAACAGTGTCCTGGCCACAGCATGGTGGCTTCTCTCTCACGTCCCACCACATGGGCCCAGTGACACCCTGGCTGAACTTGGTGATTGCTCCCCCCTTCCAGCCCTGCCCCTTCCACTGTATTTCTTCCACCATGTGGCCTGCCATAAAGCAGATTTTGGGCCTCAGAGTGAAGTTTGCCTATCTCTGAACTAAAGTAAAAGAATAATTGATGTCTCTGTCACAGCTTTGGCTAGTTCATATAGTATGCACAGATAATGTGAGCAAATGCTCTCAATAATTGTTTACTTCCTAGCTGCAGAGAATGAAGGTGTACCTTGTCATTGGATTTCATGAAACTTACAATCCTACCAATGTGAGGACCATTTTTTACGAAGCCCTGATCTACACTTACTGTTGTTTTTGGCAGCAGTCAAAGGGAGATACTCAAGTTAATTAAAATAACTTGTGTATCTCCCTTCAACTTCCTAACATCTACTTACCATGGCATCCCCACTGTGGAGAGTCAATGGGAAATGCCCTCCTGTCAGCTCAGTGCTACACTTCTTGAGGGGGTGGTCTTAATAGATCAACCTCTGGCTCCTTCCAGGTTCAATTAATCACATCTTTACTGACACTCACTTGAACTCACGCAAATGGTTCTACTCCGTTGGTGGTGCTGCTGTTGGTGTAGCCATGCCCAAACGGTGTGTTAAAACAAAAGCTTTGTGGCTTTCATTTTTGTTTCCTAAATCTGGATGAAAGCTGAATTGGTTCTTCTCTTGCGGGAGTGGTTTATATAAGGAAACTTCCACTCTGCTATTCCCTTCCCTAAGGAAGTAAATGTGCCAAAGAACAGTGGCATGTTAAAATAACCGAGGGCTGGTTCTTGTACCAGAGGACATGGGTAACTCTCTTGGGCTGCAGAAACCCAGTTTCCATTCGTGGGATTTGATTAACTCCCATTGATTTCAGTGGGAATTATCTGTACCCTACAGCTGGAGAATAGGACCTCAGAAAGTTAGTGCTATTCTTGTTAATTGTTCTTCTTCTTGCATTTTGGATGAAAACACAGCCTAACCGTAAAGGTTCCTGGTTCTCCCTGTAATGATATCAGAAAAGGTGGGGCTTTAGCTATGTTTTCTTTTGGCTCTTTTTCCCCCCTGAATTTTATTTGCATTCCCCCGTGGTGCTGACAGGATAATCATATTGTAAGGTTGTCACATCTGGTTAGAGAAAGGAGCAGACAGAGGAGGGAATAAGGAAGTGTTTTTTGAACTAACTTCAACTCTGCTCTTTAAACAAATAACACAGGAAACTCTTCAGTGAGTGGACTGCAGCCTCTCTGTGTCTTCTAGGGGCTGGATCCTGCATTTTTGCACCCCCAGTGCTCTCATTAAGTCCCCTGAACTTCAGAAAACTACAGCACATTAAGATCCTGAAAGTCACTGCCAACGTAACCTTTCACCCATTGACTTTTTTTTCCCTGTGATCTGTGAGAATCTTGGATGAGCAGGGAATGCAAGTTTAGAGCCTAGATAATGGACTATTTCCGTCTTGCAAAATCTCTAGTCACTCATCTGGACCCCCTAACCAAGGCACATTGCCAGAAGGTTGTGATACATGCTGTTGCCTAGAACTGGAGTTACCAGCTCATAGTGTAAAATCAATGACATAAAATGTCATATTCTTTCTTTTTTAATTTAAGAAAACCTTCAATGTTTGTCATTAAAAGTATGTATTTGAGAAGTGCCTAAGGGACTTAGGAGTCAAAGTTCAGTTCTTAGAAATGGCCTAGGCACTCAGGTGCCTGAGCCCCTTTGACTTTCACTGAGATTTCTCTCATGAGTCCAGAAGCCATTTTTGAAAGTGAGATTTAAGTTCTTTAGGGTAAGTCTATACCAGAACTGGGAGTAAGCCTCTTCCCCCTGAGTCTCCAGATTTGCATTAGCTGGACTTGCACTATCTCACTAAAACTAGCTGTGGAGATGTTGCTTTGACATTGCAGCTGGCTTGAGAAATTGAGTTGCCAGGTGTCTAGTTTTCAACTGGAATGCCTAATCAAGAAGGGAACCTAGTAGTATCTGGTCAGCAACTAATGTCTAGGTTACATGCAGGGAGTGGTGCCAGATCATCAACCCATACCAGCCATGGGCATAGTTTGGAGGGGTGTTGTCCCCCATTGTGTCCCCTGCCCAATTTCTGTGAATACCAAGCAGGGCTTGCTTTGCACAGCATGCGAGTGGTGCGGGATGGTGGAGGAGACGGAGACAGGCTCTGCCCTTCCCACACTGGTCTGAGTAGCTCATTTGGCCTGTCTCCCTGGCTGCAGTTGTCACCTCCAGGATGTTGCCTCCTGAGGACCCGTTGTTATCTATTTTTGTGCACTCTGTCCTGTTTCCTTTGTGTGTTTGGGTCTTTTGTGTGCTAGGTCCTGTACAATGGCAAGTGCCTGCAGGGAGGCAGGGCAAGGGGGTGGGGTCTGGGGAGGATGTAGAGGAGAAAGAAGGGGGATGAGATAGAGGAGGGAGAAATGAGGTGAGAGGAGGGGCAGAAGGTAGGGAACAGTGAGATGAAAGGGGATGGGGTGAGGAGGGGAAAGAAATAGGGGGATGAGAAGGGGATCTCAGAGTTGTCACCCATCTGGATTTTACCGAGACAGATCAGTTTTCAGGTTCTGTGTCTGAGTACCATTTAGGATTGCCAGGTGTCTGGATCCTGGTTACCCTAAGTGGCATGTGCATCAAAAGTCTGGTTACCACAGGGAAGGATGAGGTGCTAGGTCATTAACCTGCCCCAGGCCTCTAGAGATGTCCAGCTAGCAATGGAAGGGGGAGAGGGAGCAAGCGATGGGGCTGGGACCTCAGGGTAAGAGTAGTAAGGTGGGGCCTTGGAAGAAGATGAGGGGCAGGGCCCTGGTGGTCCAGTTACCAGCTTTTAGGAAGGAGTTCTCCAGTCTGAGCCACAATGTCTGCAGCTGGTAGATATTGTATGGACCTGGACTGGGAGACTTGGTACCAGGTGTGGTGTAGTCATATCCTGTGTCATTTAGGTGCTTTTGAAAAACATTTCCCTTATGCAGCAAGTCTTTGCACACATTTTGTGTGTCCTTTATAGGTTCAGCACTACCGAAGTCCACCAGAAATAAATGAACGATACTTAAATTTTCAGGCAGGATACAAGAGTTAAATGAAAGAAGGATTTTTGTTTTTATTTTTCTCCCCCATCCCTCACTGTTTAGAGCAAAGCAGAATTAACAGAGTCTGCTAGTGAGATCCTTTCCCCATGGCAGCTGGGTAAAATACTGCTATAAAGTGCCATGTGAATCTGGCCTATTTTTGTCTCTGCTAATCTGAAGATGCAATTTCATTGCATGCAAGGTCCAGCTCCTCTCTCCAATTTGTGCTTCTGTGTATTGGCTTGAGTTCAATAAGTTTGAACTCTTTGTTGCCTGGCATCAATTTAGTCAGGTAGAATTCTAGGTCGTGTGATAGTAGCAAGCAAGAGTCCCTTTCGGAGAGCCACTTCATCTTGCTGATGGATTTTTGTGTTCATATTCAGCATGAGTGCAGCAGATCTGGTCGTCTTTTTTTTCCTTTTTTTCCCCTGCTGTGGTTGGGAGCCCCTTTATAGCAGCATTCTTTGTCTTTACACATGTATCATAGCTATACAGTAAGATGGAATGACTTTTCTGTCAGCCAGCCAACCCAGCTGAGCAGGATCAGGTTACCACTGGCATGAAAATGCTGGTCTTGTATCATTGGCAGTCTGAAGAATTGCATTCAGGTGTCCCAAACCATTTTTAATAAGTATTGTGGATGTTTGGAAAGCTAAGTTCAGTGGCCTGCTTTTCTGTCTCTTCCTTATCTCTATTTTATTTTATTTTTTTGTTAGCAGGAGCCTAGACAAAGTGGGATTTTCTTCCATGAAAGCTCATGCAATAAATAAATTTGTTAGTCTTTAAAAGAGCCATAGGACTCCCTGCTTGTTTAGATTGTGTCCTGTGATTCTGCACATGGAGTATATCATGTTGGGAGTCTGCCTCACAGCACTGTACCACTGTCTTAGCCCAGACATCAGTGGGGCTTTCTATGTGGTCTAGGGTCCCTGTGTGGAGAGGAGAGGAGATGGGATGGGGGTGCTGGGGGATGCACAATTTCTGTTCCAGGCCTGTGGCTAATCAGCCCAGGATAGCTCAGTTAATCACCTAAGGCTATGTTAACTCTGATCAGTAGAAGCTTCCAGGACTATACTGTCAACGGAGGCTGGTGAGACACCCAAGAGTGGCAGCAGGCAGGCCAGAGGTCTCTGCAGAGATGGTTGTATCCTCCAGTGGTTTGCTCAAGATTGGTGCAGACTTTAGGGAATGTGAAGTGGAGGAATATGGAAGAGAATTCATGGGGAGAATCAAGAGGTTTCTTCCTGGCTTCCTCAAATCTCTCTCATTTAGGGTTTTGTGCAGAAGAGGCTGGATGGGCTAGACTGTGTTTGTGAAATATGTCCCTCACAATCTCCCTCCACTAGTACATGCATTACAAAATCTTATAGATTAATACAGGAACTAACTGGTACCATGTCAACCTGAGAGAGTAACATATGCACAGGAAACATCTTTAAACATGGTGTCCCAGGGTGAGCAGGCCTGTAAGGTGGTTGGGGCTCTGCTGTTCCCTGTACTAGGCTTAATCCACATTCCCAGGTGAAGGAGACAAGTCCCAGGCTGACACACTAGAAGACTACCAAGGAGTTCTGTGACACTTTTAAAGACTAACAAATTCATTTATTTATCGCATGAGCTTTTGTGGGTGAGATCTCACTTCATCTGATGCTTGAAAATGGAAAAAAATATAAGTATAGGAAGGAGGGATAAAATGCAGTGAAGTAAATAATCAGTGGATCAGGTCAATAACTTCAGCAAATCAAACAGTTGATATTGATTCAAACTGAGCGAAGAACACATGTGGATGGTGAAAGAGGTGACAATCACTGTTTATAATGAGAAAGCCAAGAAATATCCCTATTCAAACCTGTTAATAGTATCAAATTTGCATATGAATTCTAACTCTGAAGTCTCTCTTTGAAGCCTTGACCTAGAATAAACCTGTTTAAGGATAGCCACAGATAAATCCATCACAGAGCGGCCAGGGAGATTGAAGTGATCTCCTACTGGTTTTTAAATGTTGCCAGTTCTGTTCCCTCTGTATGAATCAACACAACCTGTTTGATTTGCTGAAGTAATCTGACCTGATCTTGTGATTACACTTAATTCACTGTATTATCCCTCCTCCATATACCCTTTCCCCCCCTATTTTCATGCATCTGATAAAGTGGGATTTTCTCCCATGAAAGCTCATGCAATAAATAAATGTGTTGGTCTTTAAAAATGCCGCACGATTCCTTGTTTGTTTTGCTGAACTAGACTAACATGGCTACCCTCTGGAAATCATCAACTGTAGAAGACTGTTACTCTGAGTCAGACCTGCTGCAAGATAAATGGCACCCTGAGTTCAGGCAGTGGTCCAGATGGAGAAAGAAATGGAGCAGCTTGATTCTCCTGAGCGCCCAGGCAAGTGGCCTGGGTGTATAGCTCTGCCATATGGCAGCAGTTTATGAAGTCTAGAAGCCAGTCTGCTGGAGGAAAGTTCCAGTAGAAGAAAGTAGAGCGACTTGCCTTAACCCCTGTGGAGAGGCCATGTTGAGTGAGACCATCAGGGAGTAGATGGACTCCTGCAGGAGGGCATGGGAGAAAAGAAGAGAAGAGATTACCTGTAAAAGATTAGGTTGTTATTTGGGTTAAAATACAGCTCAAACTCTAAAGAAAGGAGACAAAAATCTCGTGGCTGCTGTGTGTTCTTTGGTGTTCTAGCATCCAATTGAGCCTACTGGGATACATGTGTCCTCTCTGGCCAAAGGAGTCCACTCTTCCCTCTGTGACTGAACTAACAAGATAATGTTAAGGCTTTAGACTGAAAAAAATGGTAGGAAATTCAAAATTCTATTTTTGGCATTCCTGCTGCACTTTATAAAGAGCTTTAGATTCCCCTGGTGTTGAATCTGGGTCCCATCATTCCCAAGAGGCACCAAATGTCCCTCAGCTCTCATTATAGTCAACAGAAGTTCCACCAAGTTTGTTACTACTCGTGTTTTGGCCTTGAGAGAGACTGCCTCATGTGCGATACTTAAAACAGACCTTCCATGAAGGAGGAATACTGCGTGGACAAATGGGTGCACTGGTGCTATTTCTGCCAGGCTTCGGTGAGGTATGACATAGTGTCACGGCAACTACGACATCCCAGGCACAATCTATCAATGATTCCTGATGACTTCAGTGGGAGTGCAGTATGCTGCTTTACACCAGTTGAGGACCTGACCCAGTGTTTCAAGAGCCAAGCATAGATACTTGTAGCATGAAGTACAGAAAAAGCCTGAGCAGGGTTTGGCTGGAAAACTTTATACGTTTCTGGAAAAATCTTCAGTTTTAGCCTCCATTTCCCAAGGAACTTCCTATACATTTCATTTCTTAAAAAGTTTGGCTGTTCAAGGCATGCTGGACATCCTGCAGTTTGCTCAGTGCTGATCCATAAATGATGCACAGAGCAAAGACATTCAATATTATATTTGCTAAACAAAGCTGACACATTCCGACTTTCACACGAGGAAGTCAGGGAGCTACCAATGCTCCTGAGAGTTAAAAATGATCCATTTTATTGAGCAATGTAATGACAGCACTAGTTGAGCAGAGCAGTAATTATTATCTCTAAGAGGCCCAGGAGGACAATTTTTTTGAAAGGAAAATTGTCCATTTCAATTTTTTTTTTTAAATTCTGATATCAGCAGATCAAGATTTGCTAGCCGTAGCTAAAAATAGGTGCAGCAGCCAGACGTGTTCTCTGGGCCAAATTGTGATTCATTCACTCGCGCTGAAGAGGGCCTTCCTCTCTGTGAAGACCACTGAAGTCTATGGGACTATTCAAATATTAAGGTACAATCAAATGTGAGGAAGAGTATTAGAATCTGGCCCTATAATGGAATAAATTGAGAGCAGAACTGGCATGGCAGCACCCAAGACATTGTAGAGTGTGAATATTGGGGGACTAGCAAGGGGGAAACTGTGTTTGGGATCTGGAGTCAGAAAGACCTCCACCCCTCACCCCCAACTTTTCTAAAGACAAATGGCCTGACTCACCCCAGCATTACTCTTGATTCATGCTGGTGTAACACCACTGATTCTGTGATGTAAAATTAAGGTAAGGCAGTGGCTGGGTACATCTTTGTACCTTTGTTTACCACAGGGAAAATGGAATATGTAAGACTTATCTTTCCACAAGGGTGTTTTCAGACTCCGTTCCCCAGTGCTTGTGAGGTGCTTTGAGATCCTCAGTGACAAAGGCTGTAAGTGTATCTGGTCGCTAGTAATAAGAACAAGCAGAAAAGGGCCGTTGGCTGTTTACTAGGTTCTATTGCATTTGACTTGTCCCTCTACAAAAAAATTGGGCACTCAGGTGCGAGCAAAGTGATGTCCTGTAAATGATGCAAACACAGTTGGCATGTAGCATATAGCCTGGCCTAAGGCACAGATACCCTCGGTGCTGTTGATTTCAGGAAGTGAGGAGGATATGCAGCAGTTTGCAGGATTGGAGCCATCTACCACAGACAGATCACGCAATCAAACTTAAGTTTTCTTCTCTTTTCAGGAGTACAGATATTTATGAGCAAGTCCCTAAGCTGATGTAAAATCAGTGACATCACTGGGTCTGTGCTGATTTTACAGCAGATCAAAGCAGGTGTATTTAAATCTTGTATTTTCATGCATATACGAAAAGTCCTAAAGGGGTGAGTGCGGGACCCAGTGCACACAGGCCAATTGAAGTATATAAACCTTTGCACTATAGTGAAAAGGAGAAAAAAGAAAACTATTATGAGCCAGATTCGCAGTCTTGCTTTATTCATGTCCATAGAGCTATGTCAGTTTGTACTAGCTGAGGATCTGTTCTTGCATCAGTAAGTCCTAAAATATTAAGAAGGTCTCCTTTAAATTCAGCCAATCAACTTTTATCCACTGCTGCTATTTTTGTCTGTTGGTTTTTCCCTGAAGACCTGTTTGTGTGAGAGCCAAGCTCTAGCTGCATTTTTTCAGTGAGCTTTCTTCCAGAGCACAGGGCAGGGTCAGATACAAATTTGGACAAACAGAGCCTGAAGTGCTCCGTTACCAGCATGGAAAAACCTCTCACATGATGACACAGTTCCTTCATCCCCTAGATTAACACATCATTAGAAACTCAAACATGCTCCCAGCTTTTTAGAAGTTTGTTAGCTCTTGCAGCAGAGAAAACACAAAGTTGCTTGCCAGTGGACAGGCTTGGGAGGCAGTATCCATAAGAATGTTCCCAGTTTCTTTACACTTTTTTCTGAGACGAGGCTCAGATTATCTCTGTGAGGGAAGTGGGAAGATGATGAGCTTTTTTTAAAAAAAGTTTTGGCCAAGATGCTTAGCTTTGGTGTTAATTCCTGGTAACCAGAGCTAAGTTAGTATGGAAACAATTAATGTAACAGTGCTCCTGAAATACAGTATAAGATCGCTTATATTTTGGGGGAAAATTCTTCATCAATCATTGGTTTATTTATTTTATTAGCATGCATAGCATCATGTGGTGTGATTGCTTCTGATATCTTGTGACAGGCATAATGAGAAAATACAGGGCTAAATCCAGACCTGGCTTTGGGCCCACCTACACACAGCTCTGAATTTGGACAACAATGTAATACATGTGTATGTATAAGCCTTCATTGAAAGAACACAAATTTCCACTTCAACTTCTGAACTTCAGTCAAGGTTTATTCTTTATGTTTGGATTTGTTGGTAAAACACCCCTAAAATTTTGTGCATCTTCTGTTAAAAATTACTCTGCAAAAAGTGTTGTAGAAAAGTCCGAGGCTCCCATATTGTCTAAACTGAATGGCCCAGTTCTGCTGCCTAAAAGACAAAAATCCGCCTTAGCCAGATGGCATTGATTCTTTACAGCTGTGTCATACATCAGATGTGAATATTGTATTCCACTTCCCATTACATCTGAAAATGACTGCGTCTAATTGACAATATGGCGACCACATTTAGATCTTGATTTGTGGAAACTGGCCACTGCTCATAATTATTTTGTATTAACAACTCCTGTACATTGCCCTTCAATTCGATCAATCTGTTTCTCTTTGTTCTCAGCTGTATGTATTTCCAGAACTGATACTTGTACATCTCTGATTGTCATACAAAAAATGACAGCTCTCTAGGGGATCTAACTGTATCCTGAAGCATACAAGCTAATGAGAAAAATAACTTCAAAGTGCCATGCTTTGGCATTTTGATATTCTATCTTCTACTGTTCAAATTGCAGAGAAAAAATGATCCACTCCATTGAAACATTAATTACATGAATAACAAGCCTAGAATTTATATTCCCAGGTGAGACTATAGTTTAAAGGAACAATTCCATTGTTCCATGATTTTTCTTTGGTTTTCTGAGCAATGACTTTCTCTGGGTGGTAAAATATAATATCTATTCTATTAGAAGGAGAGGGTCAAGGAGAAAATAAGATTAAAGTGCATATTGACCATGCTTCTTTTGGATGGTGTACTGAATAAAGGAGGAGATTATTTTGAGAGTAATACACAGCTATTTGAGTTATTTGATTAACAGTATATCCCTCCCAGGTTTTCTTGGACCTGAACACAGCTACTATACATACTAGGGAGTACAGCAGTGTTAGAACAACATGATCTATTTAATCAACTCTTTAGAGGTCCTGGGAGTAGATGAATTCACATAGATCACCTGGCAGATCTCTACCACTACCTCCTGTATATGATCTTGTCTGACTTAGTATTGGCAGGGTCTGAATCTAATAATTGGCCGCCTTCACTCCTTGCTTGCAAATTTGCCCTTTGTCTCCACCTCCTGGCTCTATGATCACAATAGGAAGAGTCAGCAGTGTGTGCAGCACCTCACAAATGAATGAGGGGTATATGTTTGCCACATTCTGTATTGTGGGGTGGTTTTCAGGCTGTTATGGAACACGTGGGGCTATGAATGGACATGAGGGTAGCTTGGGGAGGTAGCTAGACGGGATTCCAGCTATATTTCATTCTGTTGGGAATTTGGATGAGATATTTTAGAGCAATAGCAATGTAGGACTAGAAGAGAGCTCCGCAGGTCATCTAGTCCTTCCCCGTGCTGGGGCAGGATCAACACCATCCTTGGCAGTGCTTGTCTAATCTGTTCTTAAAACCTGCCAAAGACAGGAGTTCCCAGCCTCCCTGTAATCCAGTATTTCTCGATCAGTAATCTATTCCAGTATTTTACTATCTTTATAGTAAAAAAATAAAATTCTTCCTGATGGCTAATTTACAATCTTTTTGAAGATTAAGCCCATTACTACTTATCCTATCCTCAATGGATGGAGATGACAACTGGTCACAATCCTTTTAATAACAGCCCCAAACTTGTTTGAAGACTGCTTTCAGGTACTCCCTCAGTCTTCATTTCTCAAGACTAAACATGTCCAGTTTTCTAACCTTTCCTTGTTGGTCAAGTTTTTAAACCCATGATCGTTGTTGCTGTTGCTTGGGCTTTCTCCAGTTTGTCCACATCTTCCCTATGGAGTCGCACCCAGAATTGAACTCGGTACTCCAGCTGGGGCCACCTCATCTGTATCAAGTAGAGTGGAACAATTACCTCTCGTGTATTACATATGATGCTTCTGTTCATACACTCAAAACTTATAGCCTTTTTGCAACTATATTTCATTGTTGGCTCAAATTCAATTTGTGATCCACTATAATCCCCAGATTCTTCTCTGCGGTACTACCACCTTGTCAGTTATTCCCAAATTTGCATTTGATTTTTCCTTCCTAAGTGTAGTAATTTGTTTTCTTCTTTTAAAATTTCATCTTGTTTATTTCAATCCAATTTTCCAATTTATCAAGGTTCTTTTGAATTCTAACACGATCCTTCACAGTGCCTGCAGCACCCCTCCTCTCTAGATTAGTGTCATTTGCAAATTTTATAATCATACTCTGTGCTCTGTTACCCAAGTCATTAATGAAAATATTGAATAGCCCCAGACTCAGAACATCACTAAACACATCCTTCCAGTTGGTTGCCTTTGCTGCCTGTGAATAACTCTGTCTGCATATCAACCAAATGACAATGATCATAGGACCTAACCAAATCAGCCACTCCATCAGAGGCTCATTCACCTGCACATCTACCAATGTGATATATGGTACTATCATGTGCCAACAATGCCCCTCTGCCTTACACAGTTACCAAACTCAACTGTCTCTGTGCAAAAGAATTGCTGGACACAAATCAGACATTAAAAATAACAACATACAAAAACTAGTAGGGGAGCATTTCAACCTCCCCAGACATTCTGTAGAAGATAGGACAGCTGCAGTGCTTAAATAAAACCCAAAACAAAAACAGGCTTCAATGTGAAGCGGTAGAGCTGGAATTCATATGTTAATTTGAAGCCATCAAGCTGGGTTTGAATAGAGGTCTGGAAAGGCATACTCATTGCCTTCTCATCTATTGCTTCACACTGTTGAATCAAAACAACTTGTTTGGTTTGCTGAAAAAGATTGAACTGACCTTGTGATTTACCTTCCTCTGCATCACTATCATCATCATCATCATCATCTCTCTCTCTATCCCCAACATACTACAGTTTCCATTTCATGTATTTGATAAAGTGGGATTATACCCATGAAATCTCATGAAATAAATACATTTGTTAGTCTTTAAAACTGCCACAGGACTTCTTGTTTTTGTCTGAACAAAGGGTTTTCTAACACTGTTTTAAAACAACTTTGCCTATCCATACTCAGCAGAAAAACTGTTTTTTACATTTGTTGGTAGAAACTATTTTTTAGCTCAGTTTTAAAAATAGTTTCCTGATGTGGGTGGACCACTGTAGAAGGGACCTAGCAACCATCAGGATTCCAGTAGGGACAGATGACTGTGAAAGCATCAGGGAATAAATTTAAACATCAATCTTAGGCTATGTCTGCACTAGAAAGCTCAGGTAAGTCAACTTATTATTATTATTATTATTATTATTATTTTATTATTTTATTAATGATACTATTATTATTATTCTTTCAACTTAGAGTCCCCATTTGTTTAAAGTTGACTTAATAAAGGCGACTTTAAATCAGTCCCCTTGCTTAAGTCAGCTTCATAAAGTCGACTTAAATCGCTCTGCTGCCTTACGTCAACTTTATTAAATTGACTTTAATTGCCACATTTTGTTAAGTTAACTTAATAAAGTCGATTTAACCCTTACAGGGCTTTTCGGTGGCAGTCAGCCAGCATTTACTCAAGGGACATAAAATGCCTTGCATAACTGCCTCTGGGACACACTCAGGGAAGCTGACTGCAAATGGCTTGTGGTCGGCATTCCCCTACCCTTTTGATGGGCCAGAACTTCCAGCACGGACTTCTGGGAGCGCAGCAGCGAGTACATACTTGCTGCTAATCGTGCCCATGACGTTGGGCTGATGGTGGCGATTTTGCCGCTGTCAGTCAAGACGTATCCTAAGGATGAGAGTTATTAAGATGACTTATGCAAGTGCTTAAGTTGACTTAATGAACTCCAAATGTGGCCAGTGAGTTGCTTAAGTCAACTTAAGCCTGCTTGTGTCGACTTAATCCTCCAGTGTAGATGTAGCTATTAATACTTACATGCTTCCATTACCGTAACATCTGAGCCCCTCTCAATCTTTAATGTACATAACTTTACAATGCCCCTGTGAGGAAGAGAATTACTATTGTCCGTATCTTACAGCCTTGGAATTGAGCCACTAAGATATTAGATGACTTGCTCACAGTCACGTAGGAACTCTGTGACAGAGCTGAGAATTGAACCCATGGTTTAGAATCCCAGGGTAGAGCCCTAACTAAATATAGCTATGTTTCTAAATGGATATAATGGTCAAAATACAAAGTGGAAAAATATTGCTGTACTCAGTACCATTGGTGCTAACATTCAGGTTCTGTACAGTATGTTTGTAACAAAAAGTAGAGTGCAGGTTGTTTCATGAGGGAAAACATTATTTCCAGTGTTAGGAAGCTTAGGGACACTTCAGCCAGGTTTTCTTTAGTGCTAGCCATAATCAAATTCTTTACTTTACTGTTTCTTGTAACTAGCCCTGCTAATTGAGATCACCCAAAATGTTTACCATGAGCTAAAGTCAACATCAATTAAAAATCCCATTTATATTCCCTCTGAAAACACATGGGCTTCAGAAGAGTTTGATTTTCATCAGACCTTCTCATCTGTTTGTCATTTAAAGTTCAGGCCATTTTCCATATTCCTATCAAATGCTCCCTCACATGGCAGTCTGGCAAATGAGCCTGCAAAATAACTTTTTGAAGTTATAAATAATCTAATACTTGCCTGGGGTTGACCTCACCATACAACAATATACAAATTAATCACTGAATCCGAAGGACATACGGTGCTACATTACTGCCTTATTAGTTAAGGGAAGGCTTGATCTGCTGCTGCAATAGTACTTGTGGTCATTTCTAATAGCCCTAAGTCAACCCTCAGGTAGCAGTGGATTATAAAAGGAAACTGGGCAGAATCCATAAATATTGGCAGATCTGCTAAGCAAGGGATTTAGCTTGTGATGCCATGCCCAAGTGCACTTCGCTTATTTATAAAAGTGGGTCAGCAGGCATTGGTTGTATTTCTTTTTGCTGTGATTGCTTTTTTACTCTGTCACTTTCTTTCATTTGAAGCCCATTCATATTGCAATCCAGACCCTTGGTTTTTGCTTACTGTTGCTGCAGGGAAGAGTTTGGAAATCTATGAATCATGCAGGGCTTGATAGAGAAACGTAGGCTCAGCCCAGCATTGGAGTAGCACGGCCTCAGAGGGATTCTGTTTCTTGGCAGCAGATGTGTCTCTCCTGGAGCTCCTGGGCATGGATTGTTCACCTGGTTCTACATTTCTGGGTGTGATAGGGGTACCGTTTCCTTTCCCTGACCCACCCAGCTGCTTGTGCATCCTGTGGGAAGCACTGCCATTGGACCTATCCTCGTGTGAGCCATGCACAGGGCTCTTTATATTCTCCTCACCGATCACACACTTCTGTGAAGGCACTGTCAGGAGACCTGGGGGCTGATTCTGATCTACTGTCAGTGTAAACCAGGAGTTAAGTGGAAATCATTGGAGTTGCACCAGTTTCTCAGCAGTTTATGTGAGACCTGTTCCACTGATTTCACCTGAGACCACATACAGATTACTTCAGCACCTTGTGCCTCACCTCCCCTATTTAAAAGATGTCAACAGTCATATTACTCCATCTTTGTAGACTTACAGGAGCCTTCTCCACACGCTGTCCCACTTATTCCCAATGATTTCAATAGGACTAATCACAGGTGAAGGTGCTGTTCAGTGTGAGAAAGGGCATGTCTATTATGAATTTGGCATGTTCATCTTCACAGATCGACATGGCAGGATTGATTGAGCGGCAAGTGGAGGCCTACTTGATCAATCCTGGAAGTACTCTCCATTTGATGCAGTAACTCCGCCCCTAGAAAAGAGTAATGCTGCATTGAACAGAAAGTATTTCCCATCGGCACGGCACAGCCCAGCAAAGATGGTGCAGTAAAGGAGGGTAAATAAGTCAACAGGAGATGCGCATTCTACAGTATGATCCAGCACGGCAGTATAGACCAAACGTAAGAGTGGTCGAATCTAGACCAGAGATGCTTTTCAAGGCAGGTTAAGCACGGTGGAATTTTAGCTTTTGTTTTTAATTCTTTCCTGACCTAGGCACATTCCTTATAGACAATAGTTACATTTATGCTATTTTTGTTAAGGGGTATTTGGTTTTTGAGCTTTGGTGTCCAAAAATGCAAGTGTATTGTTACCTTGCCAGCATGAGAGAAATTTGCCGACATGACATTCTTGAGAAATTTTTTCATTTTTTAAATTAATTTTGTGCACCAGTAGTTCAAATATGTTGTTAAAAAAAAGACTTGGATGAATTAAAGGAGCCCTGAATGGCCAGGTAAGCTCAGATTTTTTCCAGTTGGAAAGCCAGATTTCTTTTTAGGTTTGAAACTTCCATCTTGGCAATCAGATTCCTAGGACCCTGATTGCAGAGATGTAGGTATGTATTTGCCTTTGCTCTTGTGAGTTGTCCCATTGAACTCTTTGGGTCTGTCTGCGCACATGTGTAGGGGTATGTGCATGGATAAGCATTTATAGGAACAGATTCTAAAGGAGCAATTGCAGGTCACATATCAGATGCTATGTACATCTTTAGCACTGACATCTTTTCAATTACTATAATTGTAGACCCTGTAACCACTGCATCATTGATAGAAAAGGAAAGTCATTCTGGTATAGGGCAGGGAAGGTCTTGATCAGGGGTCTCAAACACACAGCCTGTGGGCTGCATGCAGCCCTTAAACCTATTTCCTGTGGCCTGCAACAACACTACTGTTACTGATATTTGCAATATTGTTTTATGGAAAGGTTTCAGTGATGCGGCCCTCGGGCTAATGTACTAGCCCTCATGCGGCCCCCCCTGGTGATTAGAGTTTGAGACCCCTGCTTTTGATGATGCCTCTGGCCATTTAGAATTATGTCTTGTATGTCATGATGGCTCCATCGCTGATATTCATATCTCTGGCCAGAATGTTGTGGATTCATGTTGCATTCAAGTAATCAGGCTTCTGTTTATAGCTGACAGTAGTGAGCATGAATGCTAGGAAATGATGTGTTGTTTGAAAGTGCCATTCCCAAGATACACTTGCTCTCCCTGGCCAAAAATCTTTCATTTCAAACTACACTACCATAGATTAGTTTGCACCTGTGCTGTTGCTTCAGGCCTGGAACATGATAGTATTCAGTAATGGTCTGGATCTGTGGTTCCTGCCCTCCTGCATGTACATGGCAAATATCTAACAAAATTTCAGATAGATTATTCAAAGAAAATAATGGTGAGATAAAATGCACTGCAGATTTGGGATTAGAACTGATGTGTACCTTGCAGCTGGGAGTGAAATTTGTCCCATTAAGACTTCAGCCCTAAAGTGGTGAGTGGAACTGGAGAAAGAAGGTCAGGTTTCAAGGGGCACTGGGGAATTTCTAGAGCCTGGGCAAGTGACACTGGTCTTTTGGCACGCTCAGTAACAACCTCTTTCCTACAGCTCTGCCTGCTGCATCACTCAGTTAGAACTGATGGGGAGGAAAGGTGTCTCATGCACACACAAAAAACCAAGGAGTTGTGTGGCATTTTAAGACTAACAGATTTATTTTTTGCATGAGCTTTCGTGGGAGAAAATCCCACTTTGTCAGATGCTTCGAAGACGGGTGAAGTCTTCGAAACATCTGAAGAAGTGGGATTTTCTTCCACAAAAGCTCATGCGAAAAATAAATCTGTTAGTCTTAAAGTGCCACACGACTCCTTGGTTTTTTTTTGCTGGACTAGACTAACACAGCTATCCCTTTGGAAATTGACATCATGCACACATGTCCTCCTCTATGCACGCAACTGACTCTGGGCAGGTATTCACTGATGGCAGCGAATTTGCTGCCATCGGTTCGAACCTCCTGATCGACTGCTCGGATCTGTGTAGACATGCTTAGCCAATCAGGATCTTCTATTCCATAGCACCACCCCAGCAACTGTGTACTGCTGAGTCAAAGAATGGCTCCCTCCCTTAGACTCAGCACAGTGGACAAGCCAGCAAGTTATTTTAAATGAATAAGTTCAACAGCTGCTGAAAGGGCATGCATTGTAGACCTGCCCTCAGTATGAGCAGATCTCAGTATACACGTGGAGCTCCTTAACTTCAGGAGTTTTTTGTGTGAGATAAAGGCATTAGCTTCCATGGAGTCAGCTGTAGGACTGGGGCCTTACTGAGGGATGGAGTAATCCAAACTCCACTGAAGTCAATGGAATTCTTTCTATGGAATCCAGTGGCCTCTGAATCAAGCCCCAAGTATGTGACCCTATCATCACCCTTTATATATCCTCTTTTGTTTGGGTTTATGAGTCCTCATCCTTGTGTCAGACTGAATTTGGATTGTGTGCACCCTGGGTCAGGTGTCATGCCTGTATTTTGGGAGAGACCTAGCATTTTTTCTGGATATGTGGAAATAATAATAAAGCTATTGGCACAATGATGCCCTGAGAAAACTGAGAAACAAACTAGTATGTAAAAGAACAATGAAGAAAGCTTCTGAAATGCAATAACTTTTTTTTTTTTTTAAGTTTCTCCTATTGGCTTCATCCTGCACCCACTGAAATCAATGGGTAAGCTACCAATGGGATTAGGACTTGGTCTAATATTTACAGTATACTTTAGAATGAAGCAGCGCTTTTGATAAGTATGTCATCGTCTGCTTCCTTTTCCTTTTAATAAATTCATACTCATTTGAGGTATATAGGTCTGTTTAACAATTACTTGCTTTTATATAGCAAACAAACCAAAATTTTTCTGAGACTGTGGTATATGATGAAGGAGTTGGAAAAATGGTAGTAGAAACTGAATTCCTTTGCTTATTCCCAGGACAGGTAGAACATAAAGGCTTCCTCATAATGCCCTGCCAATATGCCTCCAACTAGTCCTAGAAAGACTACTACTGGTGGTGAGAAGGTATTTTGGTTATCATTTCCATCCAATTCTTGGCCTCTCTGTCAGACTTGCAGAGCCAGCTCTGGTGATGGTTTGTGATACAGAGAGTTATCCACTAGGAACTAGGATGAGATCACTATTTTCTTTATAAACGACCACTGAACAATTCTCAGGTAGTAAAAACTTTTGTTCTCTATCATTTGGGGCCAGATGCCGTGACCTACAAATGAAAAATCCAGTATCCTATTAATCTATTGAGAGATCCAATATGTCCCATTTATTTGAATCTGTACTGCTTCACATTGCAAAACAAATCAGTTTTATATATGACATATACAAAGGTTTGTTAGAAACAGTATGGTTACCTGCAAATCTCAGTTGTACAGTATTAATACAGATGCACTTATAGTATTGTATTTAGTATTTTCAAAGTACATTAAGACACAATTCTTTGTTTTAGTTGGTCTACAAGTACTAAGTATCTAGCATCGCCAACAAGATTTCAACAATCATGAGTTTGGTTTAAAAATCTGAAGACTACAAAATAATAAAACAAACAAGGAGTCCTGTGGCACTTAAAGACTCACAAATTTATGGCATAAGCATTCGTGGGAGAAAATCCTATTTCATCAGATACTTTGAAGATGGGGGAACTTACAGAATGGGAGGAAATAAATGCAGGGAAGTGTAAGTCATGGGAACGGGTCACACTGTAATAGCAAATCAAAACAGTTGTAAGGATTCAAACACTGGAGGACAGCATACAGAGGGAGATAAGGTCAAATCAACTGTTGTAATAGGAGAAAAATCCAATGTCCCTATTCATTCCTGAAGCAATGCAACAAAATTAGCAAATAAATTCAATTTCAGCAGTTTCTCTTTGAAGCCTTGATCTAGTATTCATCTGGCTGAGCATAGCAATTAGCAAATCATTAATGGAGTGATCATGAAGATTGAAATGCTGACTCACTGGTTTTAGAATGTTGTGATTTCCAATGTCAGATTTGTGCCCATTTATTTTTTTGCACAGAGACTGTCCTGTTTGTCCAACATATAAGGCAGAGGGGCATTTCTTGCACATGATGACATAAATCACATTGGTGGATGAGCAGGTGACTGAACTTTTGATGGAGTAGCTGGTTTTATTAGGTCCTGTAATAGTGTCTTTTGTGCAGATATGTGGGCAAAGTTGGCAGCGTGGTTTGTTGCACGCTATGATATGTGCCTGCTTTAATGGTTCTGTTTAGGTCATTTATTATTAAAATAATAAAATTTGAATTCCTTCTATTTGCCTTTTGGCATTTGAGCCTTTAGATTCAACAGATTCAAACTCTTTTTTGCAACCAGAAGGACCAAAAGCTTATGTGTTTCCTAAAATGAAAGTTGAAATTTTCATGTAATGACATGACTGAAGGAGTTGGGGGTTTTAAAAACCCACCATAAATTCACAGGTCTCGCAATAAAATCATGACAGTTGGCAGTACTGAATTTCTTTAACTGATGTGAACAATTCAAAGACAATGGTTTGTAATGGAGATAAGTCACAGATAGGTGGATGAACAAGCAGAAAACTCCACAAAGCACTTTGTCAGCTGACTGCCATTCTGGGAATTCCAGCTGATAAACATGGCTGCATCACTAGATGGAAAGTTATAGTTAATTACTGTGACATTGACATTGATAAACTTCATTTAGAATCTTCCATTAATCTAGTGGAGCGTCTGCATCTAGCTCATCTATTCCCCTCCCAATGACTGTGGACTCAGATCCATAATTAAACATTTCGTCTGCAAAGAGAATAGTTCCTAGGAAAATGCGAGCTCTATTCCTGTATCTGCATTAGCTTTTGTCAGACATTACATAAGAGATTTGTTCACATTGGCCTGCTGCTCCTGGCTTTTCAGATAATCTTTTGTATTAAGTTTCCAGTGCATGTAGATAATTTAATTTAACATTTTTTTCTAAATGCCTGCATGCAGGAAAGCTAAACCTATATGAGGGTAATTAGAGTTATTTATATACTGTAAAAATTTAACTGAATCAGAATTACTGGAAAATTTGATTCTTTTTTTTTTATTAAAGAATACATTTTGCTGTAATTCAATTAACTTAAAGCCTTCATTATTTTTCGGCTCTTGCCTTATGCTATTCTTTTCTCCCACTTGGTAGTGTCAGTGGCTTTACCTCATAAAGTTCATTTCAACTCAGATGGCTATCCTGTTTACAATAAATCTATTTCAATTTGCCTGTTGCTCCAGAGTTCAAAAATTCTAATAAATTGCATTAAATGGCCTAAACACCTTTGCTGAATAATGTCTGGAGATTACCAATACCAATTTGTGCTTCCATTTTGATAACCCATGAAGTAAACAGAAACGGAATCCCTGTCATTCTAGGTAGCATTTATGCCTTTAGCCAGTGCAAGCCAGCCTGCTAAGGAGATAAATATGATCACTGAATAGCAATAAAGAAATATTCATGAGGAGATACTTGCTCTTAAGTGTGTGCTCATAGGCAAGAGAGCCAACCTATTTTCTGAAAGTCAGGATGTTTAGCAGAGCAATAAGCTGATCCTGAGTTGAGGAGAGAACACACAGATTTTTAATGAATGTGTTTTGGTGGGGGAATAGTTGCTTTCCAGTGACTCATGACTGATGGTGTTTTGTTGCCTAAAGCTTGTTCACAAGCAGACATGACTTGTGTAGGATCTTCATCTTTCATGTGGCAACATGAAAAGCAATATTAAAAGTTGATGTCCAATTTTGTCATTCACTGTCACTTTTAGTGACACGGAATGATTCCAGGCTGTCCCTCTGGAGAAAGATTTTAGATTCACTAGATGTTCCATGGTTTAGATGCCTTCTCTATGTTCATATATTAGACTGTCTTTCATTTTCCTTTTGTGTAGTAGGTAACTGCAATACTATGTGAGATCCTGTTGCACTTTGCTGCAATCCGTATCTTAAATGGCTTGGGGAAGCTGGGTGGTTGGCCTATAATATCTGTGATCAAGTCTTGATTCTTGACCCTGCTGTTTTCCTGGCAAGTGCTTTTGCATGACCAAATGCTGATTGATGGCTTTGCTATCTGGAAAAATAAAACAAAACAATTCAAACCATGATCTCAAGTTTAGTGACCTTTTTCAGGGCAAACACTGAAAGGTAAGGTCATATCTATGTATCAGCCACCTCAGCTTAGAAGGACTCTTTCCTGCAAAATGCAATTACCTCACCAAGCTATTATGTGAACAGTAATCCATGTCTGTATGCTACCAGAGATTTGCTTATTGAAAAAGCATCACAACTTTGTATTCTAGGATTCCATATAGGGGTGACACACACTAACATGGACTGGAAATGCTTGTTAGATAATCGCTCTGGAATATATGCTCCATAGACTCAAAGTCTTCAACATCCTAAACCATCACAACGAGAGCCACTGAACTTATGATCACCATTTTTTACATCATCAGATATCACCTTGCCCACACCAATTTTACCAAGTCACTTGCAGCCACACCAATTTTACCAAATATATACTATTTAAGTGCTCCTTTTTGACTCTTGACCTCCAATAAATGAAATGTCATCACAGCAACACGTTTTGTGATGTTTTATTTGATCCAGTTGGATTTTTGTGTGTTTTTGATTACTCCACTGTATGCAATATTGTTTACTTATTAAAATGCAGACCCCACCTTGAAGCTAAGAAATGGCAGAAAAAGTGATGTGTTGGGAAAACAAAATCATGTACCCTATAGTGCATAGTATGGCTGCAGTTGGAGCTCTTTCACTTAAAGCATTCAGACCTGTTGCTGTTCTGCGAGTCCCCTAGTGTTCAGTTGTTTCATATCAATTCAGTGTATTATTGACCTAAATCACATATTGTTTTCTTAAAGGAACACAACTTATACCAAACAGTTGTCTTATTTTTAGGATGGCTCAGTAAACGGAAATGGAATCCAGAAATAAAGGTTGACATGCAGCCTTTAGAAGTGCGGGCATCTCTGTTCCAAGATGGAAAGAGAGCTATAGCCTATCCCTTAGTCAGCACAGACAAGACTGACAGTAACATCACAATCTAGGAACTACTTGCAAAACTTCAGTTTGCTGCTCTGTATACAAACTTAGGGTATCTGTTTTACTGCACACCAGGGATGGGTGAATAGGTGGTATAAATAAGACATGTCTAATCATTTGCTTCAAATTTCAAATGAAATCTCAACCTGAACCTCACTAGAATTCTAAAAAATACATTCCTTGGACACTCACGTCACGGTGATGCATGCAGTATAAGAACCTCCGAGGGCAGAAGACAGATGAAAAAAACAGTGTTTTGGCTTATTTTAATCTCTTTTCATTTTCATTCTTTTTAGTATGTGGTGCTGTTCTCAGTCTCCTAGCATTCATGGACACTAACAAGGACCACATCTGATCTTCCATGTAAGTAGCTCTGTAAAAGTATACTCTCCCAGGGCAAGTCTCTTTGTTTCTGTATTTGTTTAAGGCTTCACCAGTGTGGTGAAGGAAAGGCAAGTGGTAGGCTGATAAATTTTTACAGTAGCTATACAAGGCTACAAAAAAGCTTGTGCTTTCAATATTTCTGTTGGACATTTTAATTTATGGTAAACATGGAGGGTCAAACTCGTAATTCCATTGATTTCATGAATGGGGTGAACCAGGCCCCAGTGGTTTTTGGATTCATGCAGGAACACAGGAGTTGCAATACTGGATCAAATACGTGGTGCATTGTTGTCCGGGATTCTGTCTCTGACAGTGGACAAATAATTAGGAGGAAAGTAAAGAAACCTTGCGGTAACCATATACTGAATTATAGTCACCCTCAACATTAGATCTCACCTTCATTTTTAATAGCGATTGGTTTAAATCCTGAAGCAGGATATTTAATATCTCTTCCACAATGTTTGTTAGCATTTAGAATTAACCTTGATAATTCTGGATAGTCTTCTCATCCATATAAATATCAAATCCTTCTTCGAATATTGTTAAGATCTTGGCTTCAATGGCATCTCGTGACAATGAAGTTGCATTAAATTCCAAGCTCCATGAAAAAAACCCTCTTTATTGGTGAATCATCCACCTTTTCATTTCATTGAATGTCCTCTCGTTCTTGTTTTATGAGACTTGGTAAATCTACTTTATCTACACATAAAAGCTCACGTGATAAATTTGTTAGTTTTTAAAAGTACAACAGGATTCCTTGTTTGTACTTTATCTAGACCATTCTTCATTTTATGTTTTTATAATACCCTTTCTTTCTCTTCACCTTTCTGGAGTAACATTTTGAGAGTTGCCCAATACTGTTTGGCATTTTCCCTTTGAGATGGGTGGATCTTGGCAATTTAGGCCTGCGTGGTGTTGGAGATGGATCTTTTTGAGAGGTTCACAGAGGTTTGCACATATTCAAAATCACAAAGGCAAACTTGGTTTTATGTCACTACAATGTCAGATCACTCTATTTTACATGGTTCCCCCCACCAATTGCTATCCATGCCTCACAGCTGAAAATAGGCCTAAATCTCCAAATGTCAAAGGAGGGATATTGCTGTGAGTCCAGCCTCCTTGTGTGCTTTTACTTAATTGTTGGTCCTATGTCCAGTGACATTTGCAACTTCTGATGGTTCATGAAGTGGTTGATTACACAAAAATGAAAAGTGAGCATGCAACTTGTACTCAAAATAAATGATTGGATGTCACAATATCTTATGGCAGACAGCGATCCGCTGACTTACATGAACAGGAGAAAGGGAACAACTGGGTCAACTTGGAAGCGTGGAATGCTGCATCAGTAACAGGCCTGCTTTCTCTGCAACCAGATCTTGCCCTGACCCTGATTGATTACTCAAGAGTTGTTCACACAACCAAATTCTTGATGGCAGTGGGCCCTAATGTACCTTTCAGGACTGCAAATGAAAATAGAGAATTTATAATCTCTGTGAATTATCTCTAGTCTAGATGTAGTGTCATATCAGATAATTATCATATGATCGGGCCCCTAATGCTTGCCAACTCTTCTGGCTCTGCGATGAAATATTAATATGCTTTTAAGATATAAAGTTATTATGCCTGTATACCATAGAAATATCTGTCTATCTGTGTCTCTAGTTATCATGCCCTTTAAGAGCTGTAATCTTCTTTATAGGAAAACCTATTTTTCTGTCTTCCAAGCTATAGTCATAATGAATGGCTTTAGTAGAATCAAAGCAACTAACACAACTTCAGATAGACTAACATGGGCCAAAATACAGGAGGTATAATGCAGTATGAATTATACTGTGTTGCCTTGGGGGATTGTTTCTTTCATCTCCTCCGAGTTCGTAAGTAGAGACTAGGGACTTACTGCTGCTGATTGCCCGCAGCTTTTCATTGATGTTGGCCAGACAGAAGACAAGGCCTGTCTTTCGCCCCATGACATGATTTTCTGTTGGCATCCAGGTGGCTTTAGTTACTGGGGCAGTAGTCCTCAGCCTCCTTGGAGCACTCGCCCATCTACTTCTACATGGAGTCAACTAATGAGGCTCTGCTGTCCTTTCCCATGGGCTCTGTGCCTGCATCCCATTGGGGGGAACCTCTCTCACTGGCTCTGCTAGCTGGCATCCTGTGGAGAGGCCCACACAAAATGCTGTGTGGGGACACTGGATGTTTGGGCTGAAAGTACATCCAGGGAAGGGTTGTATGGGCCACCCAGGTCCTGGGCTCAGGGCACAAATAACTCACTTGAGAGAGTTGACCCTCCATCTGAGGACACCGGGCAGGTGGTAGTATGAATACGGTGAAAAACGAAATGATGGAGGCATCTGCATATGCCCAGCTTAGCCCTCTGAGAAGGGCTGTAAATAACTGGGCTTGACACTATTGCCTGGCTGCATGCCTAAAGTCACTCATGAGTGCAACTTAAATGGATAGGACAAGCCACCCAGGTCCAACCATCAAGACCCAAATAACTTGGAAAAGGAACCCACAAGGGTTTGTAAAATAGGCCTGGGTTGCATGTTAACTTACTGCTGAGGCACACTGTTTGCTGTGCTCTGTAAGGAAGGGGAATATTTTCATACCACAAGGCCTAAGTAGCTGTAGAGTGTAAGTACTCTAACAAATGAAAGATAGAGAGAAAGGTCAGGTAAGTACACAAGTAAGAGGGCAATGGATGGGACATGACATATTCCTGTTTCTAGCAATGTATGCTAGTATTGCCACCCTCAAACATTCTAAAATTATGAGTGGAGACCCAAAAAACATGAGGTTGATTTTAAAAATAATGGAATTTTTTAAAAGTTTGGTTCATTTTTGATTGCCTTCAAGTGTTTGAGCTATTAGAGGTCGCATTTTCAAATGTTCTTTGAAACCAGAAAGTCTAGAAACTTTGAGGTGATTTTTTTTCTCACACAATCACCTGACTTGGAGAGGGGGTTGAAAAAACACCAAACACTGCCAGCTTTATAGAAAAATTGTGAGAGTTGGCAGAGTTTCTATCACTGAGTTGTTCCAAGCTTTTTTTCCTTGGGGCATCAGTTCCTTACACATAGGGGTTTGACTCTGTATTTTAGCATTTGACTGCTGGTATGTATTTAAAAATGTTGGCCTGCTATCTGATTTTCCCTGAAGAGTACCAAAAGAGAGCTGTAAAAGTGGAACTATTTTGCTAATTACTTAGGCCAACTGTTGTCTGGCTTGTTTGCCTGTGTTAATACACTCCCCCTTTTCCCTCTCCAATTTTAATTCTAATGCTAACTGAACATACTGCGATTATGCTAATAATTCTGGCTTGGCTACATAAGGACATATGTGAGATGTGCTGATTTTCCTAATTGTGTCAGTCTTGTTTTATTGGTCCACATACAGTACTTGTAGGTTTATTTCCCTATGACGAAAGGTCAGGCTATTTGGCAGTTACAGTATGTGTTACAGAAAAAGGAGAGGGGTTTGGTCTGTGTAGTGGTCTGTGGGAGTAGGACTGAGGGAGTACTAAAATTGAACTCTAGCTCAGACACTAACACCCTGTGTGGTTTTGGAAAACTTATGAAAACTCTACCTCAGTTCTCTGTACTTGTGGATTATACTTGCTTACCTATATAGCTGCTGTTAGGAGTAAGTAGGAAATGTCCACAGAGCACACTTCACTTCAGAGTTAACTGTGCTCACTTGTGACTTCAATGACTTTAGCCTGAAAAGTGCTAAGTTATCATCCATCCTCAGTAACCTCCTGTGCTGACAGACAATGCATTTTTAATTTATATTCTTTTTCTACACAACTTATATGGCCCACCCATTACTGTTAAATGAATTTTTCTCCTTACAGCAATATGGGAAGGCAGTTGTCTAAAGTCACACAGCAAGTCTGGGGTAAGCAACCAATTGAACCTGGCTCTCCTATATCCTAGTATGAGTCCCTAACCACTGGGCCACCTTCCTCTCACTAGCTGTACATAAGACATTTGGCATGCCATCAAAAGCATAATTTTTGAGGCATTTTTGGCATGTCATCAAAAGCATCATTTTGGAAGACAATTTCTTCCTAAAAAAAAAAGAAAACAAAACAGCAAAACAAAATATATGCAGCTTTTTCCCTGGGAATAGAAAAGCAACAAGTCAAAGGGAGGCTACTCTCATATGGAAATTTGGGTAAGTCATTGTTGCTTTGCAGCAAGATGAAATGAAATTTCTGTAGAGCATTAAGTAGGCAGTCAAAAATTGTTAGCAAATGTGTGCGTCCCTCACAAGGTGGAAAAGGCTGATTATAAGATTATTTTACTATAGTGTTAATTGTGGATCAAATTATATATATAAAAAAAAAATGTTTCTGTCCTGATTGGACACATCTGCCAACACTGAGCTGTTCTGACACTGGATATCACCAGGCTGCATGTGAAGCATTGGTAAGGCACCAAACTATTGGAAAGTAGGTAAGTACAATACACCAGAGAGTCTATCTGAATGCCAAAACACATGCCATAGCATATTAAATGACACACACTGAGAATAATACTGTAGGGAAATAATTCTAGACTACCACCAGAGTGGATGAAGGCAAAAATCCCATTGATTTCATATTGAACAAGGTTGGGCCCCAGATGTTGCACTAGAACTTTTCTCTCTCATGATTTTAATACATGATTCATATGATGAAACAATGGCAACAGTTTGGCTTAATAGTTCCATCCAATGGTGTTAACTTATGTGTGCTTTGGTGCTCCTGTGCCTTAGTCTATCTGTAAAATAGACATAATAGTGTTTTCTATCTTGTGATCTGAGGATGGAAAGCAAAATATAAATTCTTCATATTAATACTGCTGAACATTAATAATTCACTTTGCTGTCTAACCTGAATATCACTGAAAAAGTGCTATACATATGCTGGTGATATTCTTCTAGGGTCTTTTGTTGGACCAATGCCCTGAATTAGTGCTGGGTTCACCCACAAAATATTATGAGTCTTTGCAATATCTGGATACAACAGGGTGATTAAGAATCAGAGTTTTTGCCATAATATTTAGTTATGTTGTTTTCTTGGTTTAAACCAAGTTGCTAATAGACACTAATTTTATTAGAGTTTTTGTGTGGAAGTTTCCTTTCTGTTTCATAATGTTAGCTAAGAAGACAAAAATTAGGAGCCACAATATATGTATTTATTTGATTGACAGTAATGGCTCTGAGAGAAATCATTTAAATATTATTTACATATTATTTGAAGCCATAATAAGCTATCATGTCAATCCGTAGCCTGGCATTGTTGTTAAATGGATCTCTGACATGATAACTCATAATGGTGTTATGCAAATTAGGCATATTTTAAAAACTTTGTAAGAAAGTTACTGTGCAAACGTGATAGCTGAGTTTTAAAATCACTAACTGTAAAAAGCTATAGTCGTGACTAATGGCTTTGCAAAGCTCCTGGCTAACGCCCATATTTAGCATAGCATTAACTGATGTACTTAAGTCCATTCTGAAACTACGTAGCATTTAGGTACACAGACGACTTAAAGTTAAATGTGTACTTAATTGTTTTTGCCGAACTGGGGACTAAACCCACAATTAATTTTGAATAATAGGAAGAGAAGAGCCAGACACTTTACAAGATGATAAGAAGAAATAAAAATGAATACTCCCCAAATATATTTTTTCTTTGTTAAACTTTCATCCATTTGTATAAAGTTATCCCATGATCCATATCCTTTTACACCAGGTTTTAACCCAGAGACTATTCTGATTGCTGAATGATAAAAAAGAATGCAGTGGAGACTTAAAATGGAAACACTGACAGATCTTGAACTATGTGTAACAGTGATAGCAGATGCTGTTTTTATTAATGTTTTTTGAGCATGTAATTTTGCTTCAGTAAATTTGCATGCAGCACTGTGATAAGTTAAATAGGCCATATTTACTGCGTCTCAGTAGTGGAGAAAATGATTTTGCTTCAGGTTGGTGTTAGATTTCCTAGGCTTTATGTAAAGATTGTTGGCATTCTGGAAAGACTCAAATGAGGGACAGTGTCCCATTGTGCTAGGTTTTATATGAGCACATAAGACAATGCATAAGACCCTGTTGTGTTAGATGCTGTACAAGGAGACATGGGATAGGATATTCAGTACATGTAAAATCAACATAGCTGCAGAAGAAGTAGCTAGAATCTCTTCATGTAAATTAATAGTCTAACAATCCAAGATGTGTGGTACTCGATACAGAACCCACCTAGAAAGGCTGGATACAATCTGGTCTTGGAGGATTAATCCATGCATTATGAGACTGACATCTCCTCCCAGGCACGGAGTCCAGCGCTGTTGCTCTTGTTATCCTGTGGTAAATGAACATATATGAAGTGCACATTGCTTGATTAGTTTATACTTTGTTCCTGAAAAAACATGTCATGTAAATGGAAGACTTGAGTGCAGTGTCTGGTGTGGGTAATTTGGAGTGTGTACATGAACTTTGAGAGGGGAAATTCATGGGTGGCCCTCTCCCTGGGAAATCTTTAGACTCTACTTCCTGGTGCAATTTGGAGAATTTCAGAAATAATAATAATAAAAAAAATTTCTTCTCTGTAGAATTCTTTTGTGAGCCCCAGCCTAAGCCTCCCCTTGCTTGAGGATATGGAAGAGGGCTGAGCTCCGCCAGTGGCCAGGGAGCCTCCCTTCCGTATGTTGATGGAATTTTAGCAAAGGGCCTCGGGGAGCCCCTGCAGCCTCCACAACAATTGCTATCAGAACTGCAAATGATCATTACCAGAAAATTAACAGTCAAGGTTTACTTTTGAGTCTTGGATTGTAGGAGCACAGATAGTCCTGTAAATAACAGATTTCTTCTGGCCATTTCTCAGGGCTGTTCAAGTTAAAGCTAAAGATAGTTGGACAAATTCTTCTTTCACTTTTTTACATTGAAGTCAGTCAATGGTATTTTGCCAGTGCAACTGAGAACTAAATCCTCCACCCCCACCTCCCGCTGTTCTCTCGTGCCTCTTCCAATTCCCCCACTCACAGCTCTGTTTGAAAAAGGTAGAGAACAACCCTATAGTCCTGGCCAGCATTGTATCAACACAAGTCTAAACCAAACTTACCTAGATTTTTGGCTATAAAAGTTCCTGAAATATAAAAAGAAAGTAAAATATCTTTCAGTCACATGAATATGCATTTATGTGAAGGATCATACAGCCTGCAGCAGACACCTCTTTGCCTAGTGCTCAGCCAGGGCTAGTTTATAAGGCTAAATTAGAGCACATGTAGGAAGCCTATCTGAGAGAGATACACGCAGTTCCCATTCAAGTTACTGAGAGCTATCTATGTGCATTGAGAAGAGAATATATTCCAAATATTTTGTGACTATTTGAATTTCAAATACACCTGGTTCTGTTTTTGTCCCTGAGTGAAGCCTGACTGCTCATGAATAAGCAGCAACCAAAATGTATCTTGGAAAAAAAAAATTTTAAAAAAAGAAGTGCTTTTGAATTACTTCCTGCCCTGACAACCCCTCTTTGATTCCCGATTCCGGTCTGCCAAAGGACTTGGATTCCAGTCAAGTCAGTTCTGTGAACATTCATACACAGATAAATAAATGCAACAGGCAATCAAACGGCAGTGCGCTAATGGCAGGACACTTGAAAAGTGCCATGCTTTAGATAATGGTGTCAGCATCAAAGAGGCATGCAAACTGGTCTAATAAAATGTTACATTTTATTAAATTCCTGACCACTGGGAAGAGATTGCATGGGAGAACGTAGAAGATTGGGAGCTTCTAATTTTATTTCTGCATTGCTGATAAGCAGTAATTTTTGCAGAAGGGGAAGAAGTAATCCACTGCAATAAAACCATTTTCATAATACTACAGGAATGAGTTATTGCTTGAGGTAAGGCACAGTTTCTAATGGCTGCCTAAGCTTTCATCTCCATCTTTCATGGGCTAGTCAGACATTTTTATAGTGCTGACACAAAAAGAGAACATTTTATGTTGCTTCCATTCTCCATCTGTCAACAGTTAGGTTAAAATGCTACTACAGGAGTACTTTTGATCTGGTTTCCATTCCAACTTGGTACATCAATATACAATACAGTATTTAAACCATACCAATTCTCAAGTCCTAATCACTGAATTTTTATGCATCACTAGTAGTTAGGAAATAGTTTCCTTTGTTTCTTATCTTTTCAGTGTGAATTAGGGTCAAGGAGTCATTTTCCTTTTGTTCGGAGTCTCCAAACTAGTCTTAGGTGCGTTAGGATTTCCTAAACTGCTGTATTCACCTTTTGAAGCATTCAGTCTGAAGCGGTATGTGGTATTCCTCCTTCATTGTCTTCGTATATCCATCCCACCCCACCTCACCCCAAAATATAATATGCATTTTGTGCTTTAGGTAGGATAAAAAATAAGCCTGTAGTACCCTTTCTGTCCTTTCTTTACCTAGGGCAAACAGATAGCAAGTGTGAAAAATCAGGATGTGTGATAATAGGTGTTTATATAAGAAAAAACTCAGAATAATAGAACTGTCCTTATAAAATCAAGAAAATCTGCTCACCCTAGGGTTAAAAGAGAAAACGTCCATACTGGTTTCATGGAAGTTTCCAGGTCCAGCTGAGTCTTTCAAGCAAGCAATTGCCTTGAGTATTAATATTTTTTTTGGTATAAATTCCCATCAGTATTTTCAAAAGTGGCCCTTGGTTGTGGGGTGCCTTGTTTGAGCCCAACTTGAGCAGCTGCCACTCGGGTTGCCTTTCTTAAACCTCTCGTTTGCTGTGATACCTACAAAAAGTTTGACAGCCATCAGGCTGCTTTCTGTGCTCAGACCATTGCTTATTTGTGCTGGCCAGCCTTGTCTCATTGTTTCTTTATATTCATCTGTTTGTCTGCATGATACAATCTGTGGTCTTTTGTTATACTTAGATTGTAAGACTGGGATAGAGACTGTGTTTTTATTCTTGGTTTGTACAGGGCCTAGCATTATGGGATCCTAATCCTTGGTCAGGGCTTCAAGTTGCTCCATTAATATAAATAAAAAGTGCTGGACACCTTCAGCTCAGCACATCTGCAATTCCAGCGCCAGTTGTCTTAGCAGTCGTCAACAATTTTGTACAAATATTGGGGTCCCTGTTGAGGTACAGTAACCTCTAACAGTCAGGATCTTGGGCTTGATTCATCCCACACTAATGGATGAGGGTTGAAATTGCAACTTTTTCCTGCAAACCTCAATGGTGAAAGGAAATTCTGAGAAAGGAAATCCCAGTGTTTGCAATGGTACCCCATGTCCCGCACCCATTGTTCTGTTGGGGTAGAAAAGCTGTAAATTGAGAAGAAAGCTCTATAGGAGCCCATGAATGGAGGCTTCCCAGATGATATGCTGAATTAGATAATTTTCCAGGAGCTCTGATGCAAGTGGACTACTGTTGTGGGTTGTGCCAGGTGACCACTCTCCAAGTGAGGTTTCCATTGCTGGAAGCCTATTGCTAGGGCCTGAAGGAGGAGGTATGCAGATAGCTGTGTTGCATGGGGTCCTCAGGGAAGGCTACAGTATTTTGTCTTTTTCTTTTCTCATTTCGGTGGTGCTTTTCACTTTTGTGGTAGGGTGGTGATGCCAGAGGTCTAAGGGAAATAACCTTGAGCTGTTCCCAGTTAGTCACTTTCACATCTTCAGTTCGTATGAGATACTGGAACCTCAGTGTCCTGGACACTTTTTGTGTCAGGCTCCCCGCAATCCAGGTAGAGTTTTGGCCATGGCAGTGGGCAGTGTCCTGCTTTCAGGCTGCTTTTTTCTAAACATGAATATTGGGTGGGAATAGAGATGGGCACTACAGATCCAAAAGTGAATTTTGCCAGAGTGTGTGGGGATCAATCAGATCAAGCGTTTTGGTTGCATTCAGTCTGAGATAGGATGCTACAAAGAATCAAAACTTCTTCAGAGAGATGGTGTTTTGGAATGTATGGTTCTTGAGTTATGCACATGTTCCCACAATATAAATGGGTGGATTCCCCAGGTTTCTTCATGTTCTTTGACACAATGCCTGTTCTGGACCCATTTGTCAATCTTTTGCTGTTTGTACTAACTTGAAGGTTGCTATTAAGTGGAGAAGGGATGTTATTGGAAGGGGGAAGACAAAAGAATGTGCATATTACAACTGTTTTATTCATTTTTACTGCTCTTGGTCCTTGCAGTTGTGCTTCTTCACTGTTCCTTTCATAGTTGTCTATCCTCTGTTGCCTCCCAAAATGACTATTAATGGAATTCTCTGCATTTTTTCTGAACTCTTGGTTTTTCCTCTTAGTTCCTGATTATTTTAATTCTCCCAGACCCTTTTTCATATCCTTTGCTTGTCTGCCTTTAATTTACAGTATATCATTTTTCTACTCAGACTCTTCATTTCCATTCCTGTAATGTTCCATCTTCATTCTTGGCGCCCAGGCTAAGCACACAGGCCGGTTAAAATGAAAATATACTTTTCAGATTTTAGTAGCCTAATTATTTTACTTTAAATGAAGCTGAGACATCAATCAGGCCATTCTCTAAATCCCAGTCACATCAGCAGCTAAATGAAAATATCAGTTATTCTCTCCCGTTCCCAACCCACCTGCTTTTAAATGGTATTAGGAGTTTAGACATGTCCAGAGTCTCGTTTGAAATCCTCTTGCAAACCAGGCAAGAGAGATACACCTGAAATCCTAATATGGCATGAACTATTAACAATGGTGCAGGCAAATGTGAACATTCAAATGAGAGACTGTCAGAAGCCCATGAAATGAAAGTGAGGGGTGTTTGTTTTTTTCAAAGAGTTGCTCATAGAAATAGTAAGTTGGGAACAGGGAGTAGAGTGGGGTAGGGCATAAGGACTCCTGGCTTTGGTTCTCAGCACGTCCATTGGTTTGCTGTATGGTCTTGGGTAAGTGACAAATTCTCTGGTCAAAGATTTCGGAAGCGGCCATTGATTTTTAATGTGTCAGTCTTTTGGTCTAGCACCTGGGGCCATATTTTCAAAGGTGTGAGTGCCTATTGCTTCCAATTGACTTTAGTTATGATGGGAACACTCAGCCCTTCTGAAATAAGATCCAAGGTGCTTTAGCTGGGCCAAAGTTAGTGGCTGTTGAAAAATAATCTGGCCTTTGGGTCTGATTCACTTCTCACCTCTCACAAGTGTTAATCAGGAAAGAAAGTAAAACTTCATGCTTGTCAGCTAATGAGACTCTCTTCACAGTTACTATTATTCATGAATGAATGTTTGTATAGTCTTTTTAGAGCATTAGATCAGTGGTTCCCACCCTTTTCTCTGCCATGGCACAACTTGATGCCTTTATTTTGAGGCACACATCATATAGTTGTCAAATGAACTCATGAATATTCATGAGCCAATCCAGAGCTCTTTGAGCAGTTTTTCAAAAACTTCTGTGGCACACCTGCTCAGGCATGAGGGCACACCTTTGTGCTACGGCACACTGGTTGGGAAACGCTGCATTAGATGAAAGCAACTTGATAGGAATGCCAGTTACAAAAATTATAATGTGAGTGCGTAAAGGCTTCATCTGAGACTGGGCCCTATTGTGCTAGGCGCTGTACAAACACATTGTGAGGCAGACACAGAGTTTACAATCTCATTAGACAGACCAGACAAAGAATGGGAGAGGAAGCCAGTGAAGTAACTTGCCCCAGGTCTCACAGCTGATGACTGGCAGAGCTGAGAATACACGTCTCTGAAGCCCAGCCAAGCGCTTTGTACTGGATCATGACGCTTCTTCATATATATACCAAGCGACAGCTGATCTGCTTTTTTCACTTGATGAAGGTACATACTAATAAGCAGCCAAGCACTAAGGATCCATTTCCGTTTAGAAGCAGATTGTTTTCTTAAACTTGCCATGAGATGAAATGCTGAATAAAAAGCCTGAAGTTTCTTTTCTTTTCTTTTCTTTTCTTTTCTTTTCTTTTCTTTTCTTTTCTTTTCTTTTCTTTTCTCCAGAGGAATGAAGACACACCAGAAAGCATTATGGGCTTTATCAAGGTTTTGTCTCCTAATAATGAGATATGCAGTGGACTTCTAAAGGACACAGATCAGGACCACTTACCATAATGGGCACTACAAAATAATGAAGATTCAAGTAGTTCTTGTTAGATATGATGCTATCAGAGAACCAGAACTCATCTAACATTCTATTGCTGGGGAAAAATAACCTGTAATTGATTCTGTGGAGGCTTAATTTCTATTAGTTCTTTAAAACGAAGCAGAGCAGCTTCATATCTGCATTGTTTGACTGCATGGAGCTCCAGGTGTGGACACAAAGGCGTTCCCACCCATTAAATCTTTAAATAAAGGTTCTAATAAATTTCCATTGCATAAGTAGTAACCACATTTAATGACCAGTTTGTTGGAGTGTTAACAGCCTGTTAGCTATCAAACTGGTCATTAACTGGTGCTAACTTCTGCTTTCTTGTTTAAATAATCCCTTTGCATCAGTCCTGTTTGTTTTAGGACGCTCATGAAAAATCTCTGCTGGACTTTTCCTTTTGTCCTTTAGTGGCGTTTTAGCTTACTCAGTTCTGTCCATCTTGTCTACTTCCTACTATTCCTTCAGTAGTTTTAATTGTTTGTATGTTAGGATTATAGGCTTTTTGTTTTCTCTGTTATTTTCCCAGATAAAAACTTACCTTAAAATTTCTGCCTGCTCTATCAAATAGTGGACAAACTCTACAGTGGTCAATTCAGCTGTTGGTGGAACATAAAACCCACAATCAGTGAAGCTATGGGATACATCTTGATTATTTATGGCATTCAGATGAGTTTGGGGAGTCCATTCATTTTCTATGCTATGATGCAGTATCTGTGGCCAAAATCTGCAAGCACTTATGCATGTGAATATCTCTATGTAAGACACATGAATGCTTCCATGGGAAACATTATTCACATGTGCAGGATCTGAGCTGTATGCATTTATTGTATATTATGGGTCTGATTTTCCTCTCACTTTGGTTTTACACCAGCATATCTTCATGCATTTCCTGGTTTTCACCAGTGTCAGGCAGTAGAGAAAACCCGAAGAGGTTTAATCAAAATGAAACCTTGATCTTTGGCCAAAACTCAAACCAAACCTGAAAATAATTTTTTGTAAGGTTGGGGGCGTAGGGGTTCTCAATATTTAAAATTATCTTTCACGTTTACATTCTTCATTAGAACGTGGTTCAACCTGTATTAGAGCCTGGTGCCAGCCAGACATAGGGCTGACAGAGCTCAAACAGTACCTGGGGACTGATTCTTGTGAAATTTCCATCTCAGTTTTACAGACACAAGAAATCCAGATAGTTCAGTTATGCAGCCATATATTTCTGTGCCTGTCCATAGCACACAGAACTGATGAGCATTTTTGCATCATCTATCTCTGACTTTTTACTAAGAGATTATATCTTCTTTTAGCTGATAAAAAGACTGGAATGCTAAATAAAACTGCACATTCTATTAGCAATAATTAGCAATTTTTTTTTGTCTCCTGCAACTGAATTTGCAACATGAAAAACAAAGGTTATCTGCAACTGTATTTCATTTATTGAAAACAACTAAGTTCAGGTTGTGGTATGTGCTGAACTTTGGATTTATCATTTAGTTTTAGCCTATCTTTAGTAACCATATAGCTGAAAGTATGTATACACAGATCTTTACAATGAGTAAAGACAGTGTCCTAGTGGCCGGTGGGGGCTATTGTACATTTTATTTCTAGTTGATATTTGAGCTTTTACCCATTCTAATTAATACATGGTTAGGAAACATATCTGTACATATTTTGCAATAGCCAAAATCCAGCCTGTGCAACAGATGAAATATGAATCTCCTGACATTAGTATGTCAGAGATTTTTCCACACACATCCTGTTACTGGCAAGAGATGTACATCGGAAGGAGTTCAGCAATAGGATGATTTATGGCTGTAATTGAGTATTGTCTTCCTTAAGTGTGTACTGTATAAAGCTTCTCTTGGGCATCAGACTCCCAGATGTAAGCAGAATCTGAACTCGCCCCTGCTGAGCTGGTATTGCATGAGCATACCCACCCTGCTTGGATATTCAGAATGATGGGACTGCTTTGCACAAATGATCCCTTTTGGCTTGCGTTGGGTTATAAATCACTTTATTGTTAAATGCAGGGGTAGCAGGATGGTGTTCCCCTTATTGCCTGAGCAAAGCACAGCAGCATTGTGCTTAACCTATTTTGATTGAAGGTTCACTGTCATCTGAGCTAAATTGGCTAAACAAGCGGCTTGGTTGCCGGAGCCCTGTGACGATTAATATGGTATGGAGATGGGTTTTCCTGCCTGGAATCCTGGCCTCCGTCTAGGAGCCCCATGCGTAGATTAACTGTGCTTTCTACTGTTCACAGATACAGCTAGTTGAGACTTCATTAGGAGTCTTTTCTTAAATGTTTACTAGAGCTGAAATTGTTTACTGTGGGTCAGTGGTGCTCTTGCCCAGTGTCAGCTCTGAGACTGATCCAGCAACAGCTGAAATCACAAAGAGCTGGGGAGGCTTGGAAGAGACCAACCCACAGTGTTGTTAGTGGAGAAGCATGTGGTAGTCAAAGGTGATGGTGTGTAGTGGAAAGGCTGGCAGAGCTGCTTGTGTAGCAGTGAGCAGCCAGCAGGGTGACTAGCTTGGTGGCCAGAAAGTAATGGCCAGTTGGAGGAGTGAGCTTTGCCTCCTCCCAACCCACGTAGGAGGTGAATTACACAGCTGCACCTGACAGAGGACAGCAGTTATGAGTGGGGTGCTGTGACAGTAGGGACACAGTAAAGGAATATCTTGTGGCTGGATTTAGGAACCCAAGTGTATTCTGGGAGGGATCTTTCATTCACGGCTTTATGCATGTAAATCATGTTTGTGACATTTTCCCAAATTAATGCTGGGTTACTTTCCCCTTTTTTATTAAAAGTCTCTTTTCTACACTCAGCCTCTGTGCTTGCAAGAGGGAAAGTATTGTCTGTAGAGGCACCCACAGGATGGTGTGTAATTGTACCAAGTTGCTGGGCAGGGGCTTGAGCCAGTTTTGAGTTGTATGATTGAACAGAACCCTTAGGTGTTGAATCCAGCCTTGCTGCTGCTCACTCTGACTGGTAGAAGGTTTACATAAATAAAGTGTCAAATTTAACTGAGATGTCCTGTGAAAATTAAACGTGCCAGCTGGACGGTTGCATATGCTTTCTACAGAGATGTTTTTAGAGTATTCTATTCCTCATGCTCTCAAATTAGACGTACATCAAAGATAATCCACTACAACCAGTGGATGCTTGCAAGCCCATGGGTACTCTGAAGAGCTGCATTGTGAAGTCATTCAGGAAGAAAATAACTCTTCAGAGTGATGTCATATGGTTCCAGTCAATCAACTTTTGTGATCAGTTCATAAAGAATGTATGCCAAAGATTCTTACTACTGGAAATGGTGTTAGAATATAGAGTTGTAGGATGGTAGGCATCAGACATCTTCATATACTTCATACATGGAGGTAACTTGTGGCTTCAAGGGGCCATGGAAGGTTACCTGGTTTTTCCCTTGGTTCATTTGTACCGAAAGGTTAAATATGCAAATACATTTTTGTATCAAAGGAATATTTCATCCCAAAACCAAGAATCAAATAGGATGTGGGATGGAATTACCTCACGTCCCACTGATTTCTTTGGACCATAATGAAGAGTTTGAGAGACCAGCACTGGAAACTGCAATGTTAGTGAAGCTGTGTTAGTAGAGAAAATCCTTCCCTCAGGGCTTCAGTATTTGTTGCTAATACTTAATATATAGTTGGTATAAATCAATGCAATATCAGCGCAGCAATGCTGATACATACAAACTGAGGATTTGGCCATACAACTTCAAAGTTCCCATTAATTTATTAAGCCCCACACTATGTCTGTAATGGGAGTAAAAGACTGTTCTCATTTTACCAGCTGGGAAAGTGAGGAGAGTTGAAGGCCACAGTTCAGAAGAGCACTACAACTCATATTTAACTTTCAGCATGTAAGCAGTCTGAAGCAGTTTGAAATGGGCACTGGTCAAAGCATGCTACAGAACTTATTGTGCATGGCAGCAGGGTCTCTATGGACATCTAGTGCCTGGCAGGCTACAGAGCTGTAGATTCACACCCCAGCTTGCTGCATGCTAACAGGCTGAGTAGACAAGCCGAAAAGTAGGTTTGTGCTGTCGTACCATGGCAAATTAGGTTCCAAGGCCCAGATGGGCACCTGGTGGGACTTTTCAAAAGTGCCTAAGCAGTTTAGGAAAATCCCACTAGTCATTGAAATTGATGGTGGTTAGTCACCTAACCTATTTCAGTAATCTTGTAAATCTATTAGGCACTATGTGGACCTAAACACCTTTAAAATTCTGGCCCAAGTGCCTTGCTCATGACCATACAGCAAGTCTGTGGCAGAGTTGGGTTTAAAAAACAGGAGTGCCTGTCTGATGGCCTTTTTTGGCTTATTGTCATGATATACTCTATACGTGCTGGGTAACTCAAAGCAGTAATTGTGGACTTTGCTTACATAGTCAGGAGCAAGGTGATGGTGTCCCCTGCTAAGCGAAATATACAGTGCATGTTGTTTATTATCTCTTATGACTTTGTCCTCTATTTTTTCCTTTACTGATTTAATCTCTTTATGAGATATTTCTTTGCAGAAGTCTTAATGCTTTGATATCTGTGACTCCTCTGCTTTGCTGAGGGTACAATAATGAGAAATGTTAATACCGAACCCATGAATAACTTAGATGGGAAAGAAAAAGTTGTGTCCGCCGTACCTAATTGGATATGGTGGGATATCCTTAAATTACGTGCTTTTCTGCAGAAGTTCCACATTAACTGCTGCTTGGATTGCGCAGATGTTCTGGCTATTTTGGTCACTCCTCACCTCTGTCTGCTATGTGCATCAATCACTTTAATTATAATGGAACATGGAAGCCAGCAACTGAAGGAGAAAAATCAACCCAAACCTAAGAACAATCTTTCTTGATGAATTCTCCCCCTAAATCGAAACAATTCACTGGGTAACCCAGCTGGGGTTCATATGCTTTTGATTACTGTGGGCTATTTAGCTCTACAAAATGACATGCTGCTTAATGGACTTTTAATGGTTATAGGTTTCTCTCTCTTTTTTTTTAATGAGCTTCACCAGTTTGTTACTAATGCCCTGTAGATATCTGGCAAGGATCCAGGTTTGATGTTACAAATTTTCTGGTTTCCATGTGGCATAAATGCAACCAGTGCAGCCAGTGGGGAAGTATGTGTTGCCAATCACAGTGTAAAGCTATTAAAAGAAAAAGAAGCAGATAATTGAGTACCCTACAGTTCTAATAATTATATCCTCTTTGAGTAGGTAGTTAACACTTTACAGCTGAAGTCTTACTACAAGTCCAATTGCTTTTTCACACCTGGAGGAATGGTGAGATATGGGGGTTTCTCAGAGCTCTGATCTGGTGTTTTTTGCATGGGATGTCAAGTGAAGGTTGGAACTCCCCAAACACGCAGTGAAATATAATTTTCTGAATTTTCAGAGTTTCTGGGTGCCCCACAGTAAAGGGTCCTGGTTTTCAAAGGCTGGGCCCTCAGAACTTTTTGAGAATCAGGCCCGTTGTCTCAAATGAGGCATCCAAATATTGACACACACCTCAAATCATTAGTTACATTTGAAAGCATGAGCTAATAAGAGTGGTGGAATTTGGTGGGAAACTCTGAGCAGTTTTTATTGTACCTATAATTCTATTCCTAAAAATAAAATTCAGATTAGATAACGTCATCTCCTTTTTGCTGTTTTTCATGTGATGGAAGACAGAGTAATATTATGGGTATCCTTTCAGAGGGCAAGGAAAAGTAGCCCCTAGAATCAGATAGAAAAGATGAATTTTTAATAAACTTTGTGTCACTATACTGTTCTCACTGTATAGGATTCCTACAGGAATTTCTGGGCCAAATTCTCATCTGGTGTAACTTGGCAGAACTTCTTTGAAGTTGGTGGGCTACATCCATTTATACCAGCTGAGGCTTTGGGCTGATACCTTGAACTTGTAATGAATGGAACTGCTGAACCCAGATTTGGTATTAAACATAAATCTGGAGCAACTCCTCTGAATACAATAGTGCTGTTTCAGATTTACACCAGTGTGACTGAGATCAGACTGTAGCCTCTATATAATAAAGTGTTTTACTTTTCCAAGTGACATGTGGCTAGGTTGCTGAAACAAGCCAACTGTATGTCTGCTACATGAGAAATGGTTCCCCCATCTTCAAAGCATCTGACGAAGTAGGATTTTCTCCCATGAAAGCTCATGTGATAAATACATTTGTTACTCTTTAACTGCCACAGGACTCCTTGCTTTTTATGAGAAATGGAGAAGAACTCAGCAAGCTGCAGTTCAAGAACAAATTCAGTGAAATTGTTAAGGATAAGAAACTTTCCAACAATTCTTTAGAAAGTGTTGTGATGATATAACAAAAGGATGGGCTTCTCACCACATTCTATGTGGCCAGAAGACTCCACAGTCAAACTCACTGCTGGTAGGAGCAGATTTAACACAGTTCAAATGTAATTGCGCTTTCTCATACCAATGCTGAATTTGTCCCAGTGTCTTAACATAAGCCTAAAGTCACAACTGAATGAAATTCCATTTTAGTGCTTGGTGAAAAAGGTTCATGCTGAATTATCAGTCTTCCACATTTTGTAGGCCCAAATAGTGGTTTGTTTAAAAGATTTAAGGAATGAAGGAGCTCTCTGATTTTTGTTACATACCTTAGGGGAGTGCAGTTCTCTCTTTTAAAGAAGGATTATTTAAGCAGTCTTTGTGCTTTCCTAGGTGCAATGACCCAAATTAATCTAGAGTAGGATTCAGCTAACTTCAGTGGGCAGATTTGGCTCATTTTAGGTATTTTATCTTCTGCAGAACTGAATGCTACAATTGTAGCCAAAGCAAGCGATTGCACTCAATAGCAAGACTGAACTTGCACACTTCAGAATCAGTCCTTAAAGACTTGTGCACATTCACCTCAATGGCCTTATAATGTTCTTAGTCTTGTCTTGTAACTCTCGGTGTTTCCTGTTAGCAATGTATATCTTGGATTTCAGTCACTGTCCACTTAAAAACCCATCCAGCTCTGCAAAGATATCTGATCCATAGGGATCACTGCCTTCTCCTTCACTTTTGAAGGGCCTGAATCCAGCCTTCCCAAAGCCATAACTCTTGTTATGGTGTTAGCTGTTTTCTTTGGTTTCCTCTAGTATGTTTAGTGATGAAAAGAGGGGAAGGGAATGGCAACTCCTTTGGCAGACAAAGGTTGAAAACATGGCTGGTGTTCTAAGGTGAGCAACTGGAATTCACTCAGTGCATTACTCTTCAGAAAGTCTTCTTCCCATGGCATCCTATTGACACAACTGTCACTGAAGGAAATAATAGTCTCTTTGTATAGCTCACTTTTTACTGATTCATCAGACCAATCAGTGGGAAAGACACCCCATACGTGGCTGTGATCAACCTCTTTGTGTCATTTCTTTGGTTTTTAGTGGAGTTGGAAGTTTTGTGTATTTTATCAGTAAAGCGACTTGGCTCTTGAGTGCAGCCTGTTATCTGGTAATGGCAAGGCAATCGTTGCCTAGCAAGCTTTTGTAAACTACAACCAATGGGAATGATGTCACAGTATTTCTTCAGGCTTTTTATGCTCTGATTTAGGAGATATAGTTTAACACTCTATTGGGAATAGCCTGTGATGTGATGTGATAATGGAAGGCTCTCTTTGTCTGGATTCCACAAAACACAATATGAAACTCAAGGAAGCCCCCGTACTGAAAAACCCCAGTGATGTGTTTCTGGTCCTCTCTCCTGCGGTGTTGTGTTAAAGGAAAAGGTTTGTTTTCAACTGATGTAGTTAAAAAATGGAAGGTCAATAAAATCAAAACCAACTGTAGACTAGATGACCTCATGAGGTCACTTCCAGCCCAAATATTCTATGATTCTATTCTCTTCTGTGTTTCTCTTGGGGCTTTTCAATGGTGGGGTCTATGTGTAGGTAGCTAGTCTCTTCTTTCTGTATTGAGGTCATAGGACTTCTCTGTGATTAGTGAAGCAAGGTCATCAAAATCTGTAGCAAGGAATAGAACAAGCTGAGTATTGCGGAAATAAACTTCTGCAAATATTTGAATTTTAAAATGAATTGGCCTCTTCATGCCTCTTTTATATTCACTTTAGCTGCCAGTTAATTTGTTTGGTGAAATGTTCACAGAATCTAAAACTTTTAATTCAATATTGAAGAATATTCAAGGACCATGAACTTCAAATTCTTAATAATTGGATAGGGTATTAAAAATCTTGATCTAACATTTTTAACCAATAAGGAAACAGGAACAATGCCATGTGACCTATGTGGTCAATGTTGAACTCACCCACAACAATCTGCTCCCTAACGAGTTACAATACTGTGTTTATTCACAGAAATTATTCAGGAAATAATTTTTCATGTGACTATGCAACATGCTGTGCCATGTTGTTTGTTTTCTGGAAGTTCAAAAATAGTAATAAATGTTGAATAATGAATACTTTGGAGAAAAACAGAACTTGGTGGTGGACAGTTGACAAATAAAAAGGAGTAATTCAGGGAATAAAACTGATGTTGAATAATTTCTCCAGTGCTGGCTAAGGATAGTTATTAACTCTGTGTATGAGATCCCTGCAACCAGTTCTAAATAGTATATGATAGGAACCGTTCCTGCCTTGTACCCACCAGAAGTGTAGACAGTTCCATGCACAGACTGAAATAATGTTTATTACTTTGCTATTCAGCTCATATGCAATAATAAAAACCTACTGAGTTTAGAAATCATGAAATATAACCTAAAGAGCCTATGCAATTTGGAACAATGATCTATTTTCTTTTTCTCCAGTACATGCAGCTCTAACTCTGCACCCCTCGTAGCAGTCAGGTGACCGGAACATTTGTAAATTAGCATTCTTTTTCCTCTTCTGGCTGCTGAAACTGCTCTTTGAAATAGGTCTTAAAACAGAGGTGCAAGACAAAATTTGAGAAGAGTTCTATTAGTTATATTCCTTTCAAAAAGTCTAAAAGAGAGAGGAAGTGTATTTGTTACTTCTTTTTCCATTTGTCATAAAAAAAATAGTGCAGTGAATGTGTCCCAGCTGTCTCCATTAAGCTCAATTTGGCCCCTTCTGGGTGTGATTTTCAGAATTGTCTTTAAAGCTTGGTATGAATCCTATTGAAAGTCAATGGGGCATGTGGTTCTAAGTCCTGTAAGCATTCTGAAAATCACCCCCCTCTGGTGCCTCTTTTCAGTAAGTCACAGACTGGAAGGGGTACTATAAAATCTTAAAGGGATCTTGTAGCAGAGTGAATCATGTTGGACAGGTGGCTGAATCATAGAATCACTGAAGATTAGGATTGCAAGGAACGTCTGGAGGTCATTTAGTTCAACCCCCTGGTCAAAGCAAGACCAGCTACCACTTTCCAACTCTGAATTGATTAGCATCTGACCAGTAGCAGTCTGGAGGTGTCATCTTCTACATGGCAATTACTACGTGCTTCTCCCCTGAGAGGGCAGCTCTCAATCTGGTATCTTTGCACCAAAGGGCACCACGATCAAGGTGGCTTTGTGATTTCAAAAGTTCTGCAGTCACTGCTTGTCATCTTAGACCTACATAATGATGCAATCCCACTACTTACTGCTTGTTTCACATGCCCAAAAGTGGTATGGGCATTGTTTGTCTGCATGACACACAGCAAGTTTAAGTACTGGACAGATTTGTAGCAATTAAGTGGGATCCTATAGTAAAAGAACTGTACCTGTTTGTAAATAGACTTTTATAGCTTGATCTAAGGTCGTTCAAGTTAAAGGCATTCTGTTTTATTACTTTCAATTGGCTTTGAATCTGGCCACAGCAAGGAGTCATACAAGCTTTTCCAAACTGGTCAACCCAATTTTATTTGAAATGCCTTTCTTGGTAGTTTGTAAGTAATCCTTCATATATATCTGAGAGCCTTGAAGATTTCAGCGTTGTTTCTCCCATTTGTATCCCCACTTCAGTCATGGTGCGAGGTTGTGTTAACCTTCTTTTTAGCTGAGACAAGTAGGATGTGATATTCATCAGAGTTTGTCATTGTGACTTCTTGGCCAGCCAAAGGTATAACACTGAGGTTAATACAGAACACTCTCTTCCCTCCTGGGGTAGAAATCCTAGCCCTTTTTGGGCTGGGGAAGGAGACAGTGGAGCTGAGAATCAAAGCAGGGTCCCTTGTGTTTTCAGTTTGTAGCATTGGCCATTGGGTCATATAGTACAATTTCTACTTTTACTTAGAATAGGGCAATTTTTAATCTTTTTCTCATGTGGGGTTTATTTTGAAATGATTTCCATGTGCTTGAAAGTTTTCCTGGAAATGGAATCTCCTTTAGGCCCAAAATAGCATAATTACAAGGGCCATGAATGGAACAGCCTTGTGAAAATCATCCCAACATATGTCCATCAGTATACGTCAAGTCTGGTTTGAAGAGAGGCAGCTTGCTTTTCAAACTGATGGCATCCTTGGTCTCTGATTAGTGCTGGTGGATGGTATGAGCAATTGTCCACTAGGATCCAGAGTTGAGAGCACCAGGACATTTCAGACAGGCTAGTTTCACTCACCAGTACTACTTATGCCCACTGAGGTAGGTGGCAATGCTGGCAAGAAGTTTTGTTGTGAGAATTTTTGTTTTGTGTTAATTGACTTTGATGAAAAATGGAACTGTAGTTTCTAATAGATAGTAAGGTCAGCAGGATCAATGTGATCGTCTAATCTGGCCTATATAATACAGGCTATAGAACATCCCTGAACTAATTTCTGCTTGAAGTCTAATAGCTGTGGTTGAACTAAAGCGGATCTTTTAGAAGAACATCCAGTCTTAATTTAAGAATTGCCAGGGGTGAAGAACCTATGACAGCCCTTGGTAAATTGTTCCAACAGTTATTTACTCTCACTGCTAAAACTGTGCACTTTATTTCCATCCTGAATTTATCTAGTTTCAAGCTTTCAACCTTTGGGTCTAGTTATACATTTGTCTGCTAGATTGAAGAGCCCATTATCAAATTTCTGTTCCTTGTGGAGGTACTCATAGACGGTGATCAAGTCACTGCTTAACCTTCTCTTTGTTATGCTAAATAGATCATGAAATCAGTGAATATGTGAAGTTCAGCACTTTCCTTGACTTGTTAAATCTTTTTCTTTTAAAGCTCTGCACAATATGACTTTGTCTGTCAGAAAAGAAATAATCTGTCACTAAATTGTTGCTGTGACTAATTTTCTGTGACTAAACGCTGAGTCCTTCATCTCAGGGAAAGTGCTCTTACAAACAGAATGAGAGCTTCTCTTCAATAGGCACAGAAGGGGAATGAGGATATTCTACCTGCTTGCCCCTTTGTGAGAGCCCTATAAGGTACTTTGCCTGCCTGTGGGTATTTATCTGGTGTTGCCAATTTGAGTGACTTACCTACAGGAAATATGTGGTATACTGGGAATTTATGGTACATCACCAATGCAGGCATTGCTGCTTGTTCACTGCAGTGATGTTATTACTTCAGAAAATAACTCTTGTTCTTCTAGTTATTTCTTGAAGAGACTTCAGTTAAAATTGTCCGTTATACTGCTTTAGAGTTTCTAATTAGCTGAACTTTTAGGGGTTTATGTGAGCATTTTGTTTGGCTTCATCCCTGAGTTTAGGTTGGAGATTCAGGTTCAAACAAATCCAAAATTTCAATGTAAAACTTGATCAAAATGCCCCAGTTTTATCTCATTTTGTGTGGAGCCTAGGCAAAGCTGATTATCATGGTTTTCTTGCAAAACTACAAATTGGCTTCTGTTCGTTCAAAATGGGGCCTGAGTCTTCCTGAAAGGTTCTTAAATCTTCTTTCAAGAAACATGGTCTAAATCTTAGGCTTTTAGAAAATCTGAAAGCAGATGAGTTTCAAGTGGCTTTGAGTTTTGCATGAGCACTTACTGAGTATGTCTACACAGAAGGCTTAAGTTGACTTAAGCAACTCCCTGGCCACATTAGGAGTTCATTAACTCGAATTAAGAACTTGCTTAAGTTGACTTAATAACTCCTGAGCTGAAAGTAGACTTTAAGTGTTAAGTTGACTGTATTAAATCGACTTAAAACAATGTGCTTGTTAAAGTTGACTTAGTGCAATGGGAGTCATTGAAGTTGACTTAAGCCAGGAGACTCATTTAAAGTAGACTTTATTAAGTTGACCTTAAATGGGTCCCTCCGCTTTGAGCCCACTTTATAAAGTTGACTAAAACAAACGGGCCCTCACTAAGTCAACTTAATAAAGTCGACTTTAAGTAGATCTTGTTAAGTTGATTTAACTGAGCTCTGTGGTGTAGACATGGCCACTGTTATTACCTCCCACAGCTGCCATGTCAAGAAATTAGTAGATCCAACAGCCAGAGTGGAGTAGGTTACTAGATGTCAGGGTACCCCCATCTTCTGTGTTGCCATTTGGCATTTCAGTCCCTGGGAGTTTGCTTTGGGGGGGGGGTGTTCCCACAGAGTGTTTCGCTTTCAGGCTTCTGTGAGCAGTAAATGCAACATCTGAAGAAGCTCTTAGAAGCAAGACTATATGGATAGTGAGTAATCAGCTGTTGTGACCCTCACAGGGTGTGCCATATTTGTCTTTCCCCCAGAAAATGAAGACATTCTGGATAGAGGTCTTGATTTGCTAATAGAGGCACAGTTTACTGAAGAATCAGAGAGGACAGTGCAGGGGTGACTGAAGAACAGGGAAGACAATTGGCATTCTGTGACCTCCAGAAGAAGAAAGAAAAGACCCATATACTCTCAATGGAGATAGATAGATAAGCAACAATTTTCAGGCTGTCTGCAGAGGTACTACATCAGAGAATGGTCTGGAAGAGTGATCTGAGGGAAGGAAGCAGAAGGAGACCCCATTGATCAGAAGGCAAGGGATGCATTGACCAAGGGATGGGGATTTCATGACCACCACTCCCAAGAGGAGGTGATGGGTGGTTGTGGTTGGGACTCCCTCCTAAGCAGGACAGAGTCATCCATCTGCCATCCATATCAGGAAATCTGAGAAGTGGGCTGCTAGCCTGGGGCTGGAATTCAGGATGTGACAGGGAGTCTGCTGATACTCATCAAGTGTTCAGACCATTACCCCTTCCTACTTCTCCATTTGGCACCAAAGATATTGTCAAGAATGAACTTGAGCAGATCACTACAGACTATATAGCTGTGGGAGGAAGGATTAAGAAGTTTGAAGTGCAATTGGTGTTCTTGTCCATTTTGCCTATGGAAGAAAAAGGACCAGAGAAGTACCACTGAACTACATAAATAAATGTATAGTTATGCAGGTGGTGGTGGAGAGAGGTGTTTGGATTCTTTGACCATTAGATGCTGTACCAAGAAGAAAGATCTCTAGGAAGAGATGGGATGGACCTAACAAAGGCTATGTCTGCACTTATAGAGTTATTTTGAATTAATTAATTTGAAATAACTACTTTGATTTTAAATCTAAGTTATTAATTCAAACTGAAGAGTCTTCACTAGACTCTTAGTTTGAATTAAAGTAGGATTTATTAATTCAAGTTAGAGAATCTACATTAGACTCTCTAACTCAAACTGGGAGAGGATCCCCCGGTTGGCTGCATCCCAGGGGGTTCCTTTCCCTGTCAGGGCCAGGGAACCCCTGTGGGGCTGCTTTCCTTGCTGGCTGGCATGCCAATCTGCCCCCCCTCACCCCTGTGTGAAGGCTTCAGGGGCTGGGAGCCAGATCAGGCTCTCAGCTTCTTGTGGCACCCTGCAAGCAGCTCAGAGCCCGGTCAGTTTCATGCCTGGAAGTTTTTGGAGAGTGCTGGGGACAAGTTTCGGTGTGAGTACTGGAGAAACCAAGTAATAGCCACGCTGCTCATAAATAGGCAATGTTAGGCAGGGGAAGTAGAAGTGGGTAGCAACCTGGGCAGCAGAGACCATGAGATGATCGAATTCAGGACCCTGACAAAAGGAAGAAAGAAGAGCAGCAGAATATGAGCCCTGGACTTCAGAAAAGCAGAGTTTGACTCCCTTGGGGAACCAGTAGTTGGGATCCTCTGGGAAGCTAATATGAGGGGGTGAACTCCAGAAGAGCTGGCTGTATTTTAAAGAAACCTTATTGAGGGCACAGAAACAAACCATCCCCATGCAGAAAGAATAGCAACTATGGCATGTGACCAGCTTGGCTTAACAGGGAAATCTTGGTGAGTTTAAACACAAAATGGAAGCTTACAAGAAGTGGAAGCTAGGTCAGATGACTAAGAAGGAGTGTAAATATATTGCTTGGGCATTGAAGGGTGAAATCAGGAAGGCCAAAGTACAGTTGGAGCTGTAGCTAGCACAGGACCAGAAGGGTAAAACAAAGGGTTTCTACAGGTACATTAGCAACACAGTGGTCAGGAAAGTGTGGGTCCCTGACTGAATGGGGGAGTGAAAGATGATGTGGATAAAGCAGAAGCACTCAATGCTGTTTTTGCCTCTGTTTTCACAGACAAGGTCAGCTCTCAGACTGCTGCATTGTGACTGGCCATTAGTAGTGAAAGAACAGGTTCAGGACTATTTAGAAAAATTGGACATGCACAGATCCATAGGGTTAGATGCAGTGCATCCAAGAGTGCAGAGGTAACTGGCTGGTGTGACTGCAGAGTCCTTGGCCATTATCTCTGAAAACTTGTGGCAATTAGAATAGGTCCCAGATAGTTGGAAAAGGGCAAATATAGTGCCCATCTTCACAAAAGAAAAGGAGGAGGATCTGGTGGTGTACAGTAGATCAGTCAGCCTCACTTCAATACCTGGAAAAATCATGGGGCAGGTCCTCATGAAATCCATTTTGAAGCACTTGGAAGAGAGGAATGTGATTTGTAATAGTCAGTATGGATTCAACGAGGGAAAGTTATGCCTGACTAGTCCGATTGTCTTCTGTAATGAGATGAATAGCTGTGTGGATGTGTGGAAAGTGGTGAACGTGATATACCTTGACTTTAGCAAAGCTTTTGATATGATCTGCTACAGTATTCTTATCAATAAGTTAACAAAGTGTAGGTTGGATGAATGGACTATAGATGGCTAGAAAACTGGTTAGATTATCGGGCTCAATGGGTAATGATCAACAGCTCAATATCTTGTTGGCAGCAGAGTTCCCCATGGGTTGGTCCTGAAGCTGGTTTTGTTCAACATCTTTGTTAATGTTCTGGATGATAGGGTGGATTGCACGCTCAGAAAGTTTGCAGATGACACTAAGCTGAGGGGAGTGTTAGATATTCTGGAGGGCAAGGGTAGGATATAGCGTGACCTAGAAAAATTGGAGGATTGGGCCAAAAGAAATCTGGTGAGGTTCAGCAAGGACATGTGCAGAGTCTTGCACTTAGGTCAGAAGAATCCCATGCACAGCTACAGGCTAAGCAGCAGTTCTGCAGAAGAGGATCTGGAGCTTGCAGGGGACAAGAAGCTGGATAGGAGTCAACAGTGTGCCCTTATTGCCAAGAAGACTAATGGCATATTGGGCTGCATATATAGGAGCATTTGCAGCAAACCAAGAAAGGTGATTATGTCCCTCGATTCAGTGCTGGTGATGCTGCATCTGGAATATTGTGTCCAGTTTTGCTCCCCTTGCCCCCATAGAAATGATGTGGACAAATTGGAAAGGGCTCAGCAGAGGACAATAATAATTATTAGTGGGCTAGGGCGCGTGACTTACGAGGAGAGGCTGAGGCAACTGGGCTTATTTAGCTTGCAGAAGAGCAAAGTGAGGGGGGATTTGATAGCAGCCTTCAACCTTCTGAAGTGGGGGGGGTCAAAAGAGGATGGAGCTAGGCTCTTCTCAGTGATGGCAGGTAAAGGAACAAGAAGAAATGGTTTCAAGTTGCAAAGGAGGACATCGAGGTTGGATATTAGAAGACCTTTTTTCACTAGGAGGGTGGTGAGCACTGCGATGAGTTACCTACGGAGGTAGTGCACTCTCCATCCTTAGAGACTTTTAAGGTGAAGCTTAATAAAGCCCTGGCTGGGATGATTTAGTAGGGGTTTGTTCTGCTTTGTGAAGGGAGTTGGACTAGATGACCTTCTGAGATTCATTCCAATCCTCATCGTCTATGATTCTATGATCTCACAGAAAAACATGTGAGGGTAGGCAGTAGACTCTTGAAGACCAGTTCCTGCTTCCTGTATGAGAGTGTTAACTGTTTGAGATGGATTCCTGGGAAGGTTCAATCTGCAGATTTCCTTCAGCTCACCCAAGGATTGAAAATGCAGGTGAATACATTCATGCATGATCATAAGTGATCCATGCAAGTATCTCAGGTGCTCTGATCATGTTCCACCTGTGCTGCCAGTAGCTTGGTGGCCACAGAGAGGGACCCAACAGCTCCAGGAAAAGGAGGGAAGTAATTAAAGCAAGGGAGGAATCATAACTGTTCACAGTTCGTTTTCTGCTCTGTTCCTGGAGTAGTGCAGCTACACGCCGCTACTCAAGGCAGATTGCAGAGTTACATCCTCTCTCTCTGGGATAGCAGACAGACTCTTCCTGTACTGAATCCAACACATGGAAGACAACAACAGATTCTTTGGTTGTAACTCACCAAATAAATAAATAGCTTTTTCTAGTTTCCTGGGTTTTATCATCTTGGCAGACATGAAATGAGATCTTCGGGTGTAGATCTGAACTTAAATCTCCATATCTTCTGAGCTGTGCCCCTTATGTTAGTGCTGTTGTCACGCAATTGGTTTGAAAAGCCAGTTTTGTTTTAGTGTCTCACAGCCAGCATTATTTTCTAAATCTCCACACTTACACTGCTATAAATACAGGACACCAGCCGTTTTGCTGCTAACTTACTGCAACTCCCATGCAGTCCAACAAAGTGATAAACAAAAGGCTTTTGTAATATATTAATCAGCTTTCAACACTCCTCAGAGCAGTGCGTTGTCACTGGAGTAAATCACGTGTATCAAAACCCGCTCATATGTGAAAGTTTGCTTTCTTATCCGACCTGCTTTTGTTTGAAGCCCTTGTGTCAAGTTGTAATGAAATATTTGCTTATTCTTGACCAGTAGTGTAGTCATGATACAAGATTCACTTCATTGAATAGAACAGTGCTTTTATAAGAAGCTGTCTTTGAAATCATTTTTGTTGTCCTCTTCCAACTGTCAACACACTTTGAATCCTGTGTACATTAAAACAATAGTGGTGACGCCACAAATAAATAAATGAGAGGCAATGCCTTGAAGCCATCATTGAAATTAAAAGTAAAGGATTTTTTCCTGCTAAGGAATCATAACTCTTCTGTGTTTTATTAGTCACTTCCTTGCCTGTCTTTTGGAACAGAATTTAAAGTTGAAGCCATGCCTTTGTGTTAAAAGCACTGATCAAACTCTGATGTACCTTTATACTGGAAATGTTGAATAAGTATTGACATTCTTCTGTGTCAATATTCTATAGCCAGATGTTTGGCAGATGTTAAATAAATGCTTTTCTGCATATGGCTGCTGGGATAGCATTTTGTCATTGTATACAAGGAAATAAAGCCCTAAGACCGAGGCACCTTTTGTGTGCACATGAGCTTTTGCTACTGTTATCATTTCTCTCCCTCCCCGCCCCATTTCTACAATCAGCTGTAAAACTCAAGTTATGAGATTGTGAGATCCTATTTAAATCAAATTCCAGTGAGGAAAGGTTCTACTGAACCTCAGTAAGGGTACCTCAATGTAGCCCTTTTTGGTCTGACAAAGCAGTTTACGGGCCGTGGCTTGACTTTACAGTAGAGCTTTTCTATCTGTAATATACAAGGTTCCAATTTTGTTCTGTGCATTTTTAGACAAGAAACAGAAATATTCCTAATTATTTTAACCATTGTGTTTCACTTAATGTTTTTACTGTTTCCAAGAGCAAATGGAACACTTTGTGGTGTTTTGACTAGCCAGCATGGAATTTTGTGATGAAAAATAATTGGGAAGCTAGGTAAAATTTTCAAAAGGGTCTAAGTGACTTAGAAACCTAATTCCCATTGTCAAAACTGACTTGTGCATTCAGGGCCGGATTTTGGTATTCGTAGGCCCTATGCACTTTTACTCCGAAATGGGCAAAAAAAGAGGTAAACACCAATTGAATTATGTTGATTGACATGATGCACTTTAAACTATTCTAATGCTAAACCACATGATTTTCCTTATTTTTCCTGCTTTTTTAACTTTCCCCTCCTTTGTAGGACTTAAAAATTTCATAATGGGAAATCCGGCACTGTGTGCACTTAAGTGTTCAAGTCCAATTAACTTTCAATGAGACTTGCGTTAGAAATTCTGGAAGTGCCTAATGACTTAGGCTAGTAAGTCTCATTTTCAAAATGACTTGGGCAGTCAGGAGCATCTTTGGAAGTCCCACCCATACAGCTTCATAGTATTCCCTGAGGACTATTGTGTGTTTGAATCTTTCTTACATGTGCAATGGAGGAGGCTTGGAAGGGCACAAGGAAATAAGCCCCTAACACAGCCCAGCCCCCTAATTGCCTGTCCTGTGTAAGGGCCAAGTTCACTTGCAGTCCCTGTGCACAGGGGTGCTCTTTGTAAGACAATTTGCTGCCACACTATGCCTAACAAAGGCTTGTGCTCATCAGGCACAACTGAGCCCTCTGTGTTTAGATGGTGTAATGAGAGGTAGTTATGTTGGAGGGACGAGAGTGAAGTTTCATGCTAAAGTTTCCTGCTGCTGAACAAAACAAGCAAAGCCCAAGGTCTGGGAAAAGTTGTGCAGCTTGTTGTTCTCAGTGCCATTTGATTATGCCCCATGTGCCTTAGATTGTCCAGTTCAGGCCCCAAAGCTTCAATGAAGACAGATCCGGCTGGAGCTGTTGAGGCTGTGGTGAGGAGGAGGGCCTACACATGCAGGTCTGCTGGTAGGATCAGGAGCTTGTGCTGTCCATGTCATTTGCCTAGTGAAGCACCATGCCCACTTATGGTGCTAGGTGCCTAATAAATATCCTAATGCAGGGCAAAATGCTTTGGTTTCTGGAAACCATCTTCCTTCTAATGAGTATTTTTTGTAATTTGTAGGACTTTTCTGTGTTCCAAGGAAACCCCACCCTTTGGTATACCAAAGCTTAACATGAAGACCAACTCATAACAATGAACACCACTCAGAATCTGACATTTTTACCTAGGACTATTTCTATTTTTCACTAGAAAATTGAATGGATGGTGTTCTGTCTCAGGCATGACAATCTTCCCAGTGTTTCTGACAGCACTAAGGGGCTGGAGGAATGATTCTGCAATTGGTTCAGATACTGCATGCTCCCCCTTTTAGAGAGAGGTTTGGAAACATTTCCACAGCTCTAATCTGATCTCTGGGAAACCAAAAGGTTAATTGTACAATGTACGGGGGTAAAATAGATTTCCAAGAACATCTGGCACTGTATTATCAGATCTGAAATGAGATTAATGACAATCTCCTGGGACAGGGCCCTAGGGAACGCAACACAAGCATTCGCCAGTCATCACAGGGTGAGTGTGCAAGTTTCTATTTTGGAGTTAATGCAGATTTTATGTCCAGAGTGGGGGGAATGTTTTCTCTGAGTATGTGGGGCTTGTGTAGATGTTTTTCCTCCCATGAGCACACTTTAGATAGGATTGTCTATAGGGCATTTGGCATTTCTTGTTCCATGATATTGTACACATTTTCAGTCTTAAACGCCAGCCTTCTTCCCCACCCAACAACAAATCTGATATCCTGGGAAGAAATGTGGCAAAGGAACATTAGCTAGAATACATACACTGTCTTCTGAGTTGTGCTTGTACCTTTGAAGTCACAAGCATTTAAGCAGCAAAAAAAAAGTTAAACACGATTCATATCTAAACAGAGACATTGACCAAAGATCTGAAAAGATGTTGTTATGGATGAGGTGACTTGCCAAGGCTTGGTGGAGATGGTTTTGGCTCAGATGAGCTTTCAGAAGTTGCCAAGCTGGGATGGGAATCTGTGATTCCCAGTTCTCTTGCTTCCGATCTTGGCAAATATACTCTAGTACTGGTGATTTGGTGCTTTGGGTTCTGATTCAGGACAGAAAACAGAAGCAAAAAACACACTTGCCTGGAAAAGCTGCATTGTGTTAGGTTCTATAAAGGGGGAAAGGTGCAGGCCAGGTGGTTACTAATTTTATCGGAAACAATTTTACCTGAGCTCTGACCCACACATCCCATCTGAATGAGTTCTTCAGTGTTTGCAGAGGATATGGCAATGAATAGTGACCATAAGCTCATCACCTGTACTAGTTCCAAAGAGGCAGCCGTGTTAGTCTAGTAAAGCAAAAAAAAAACAAAAAAAAAAAAACAAAAAAAACCCCAAAACCCAAGGCGTCTTGTGGCACTTAAAGCCTAACAGATTTATTTATCACATGAGCTTTCGTAGGAGAAAATCCCACTTAGTCAGATGCTTTGAAGAGCTCTTCAAAGTGTCTTATGAAGTGGGATATTCTCCCATAAAAGCTCATGTCATAAATAAATCTGTTAGGCTTTAAGTGCCACAAGACTCCTTGCTTTTTTTTCAGTTGTACTAGAAAGTCCAAGTGAAGGGACCTTCCCCTAGCCATCCATTTACTCTATCTTTCCTAGCTGATGGTTCTCTATTACTGGCTTATCTGCCTGATATGTGACACTTCGGTATCTTCACTAAGTCACAAGTTCTGACATACTTGGCAGGTCTTTAGACTGAATATCAGTTTTAAAGTTGGCACAGATGTGTCAGGAGACTGTAGAGGGCAGTATGAGACCACGGGTGACACAAGCCACTCAGTGAGGTGTGCTGTTCTTAATATGGGCCACCTGTAGGGAGTTCCAAGGGTGTTTCAAAAAATTATATGGGAAAACTGGCCTATTGAATTTATTGTAAATGTCTATTTGGCAGCTCCTAAAAGAAATTCTTTATAAAAGCATTCTTTCTCTCTCTCTCTCTCTCCCTACCTCCAGTATGAAAACAACTAGTTTTACTACTGGCTGAGCAGCATGTTTTCACACTGCAATCACTCTTCAGGGGTGAGGCGCACGTTGTGTAAATCCTTCTGCTGACAGTCAAGATGATTTTTAGCCCATTCACCATGGATTTGATCTAACTGCATTGTGAATTAATGTGACAGCAGCAAGGGGTTGGTCAGAAAATGCTACGTAGAGCTTTCCAGCACAGGCAGGTTGACAGGGATCTGTGAACCACGGTCACTGGGGCTGCCAAAGAAAGCAGCACCATGAGGAAATATCTCCAGTGGCTCAAAATGGGAGACCAGAGGGGGACGGGCTCTGCGTTTCTCCAGAGACTTCTTTCCCACGGGTCTGGCCTGGGGTGTCTTGCTCACATGCTCAGGCTGTTTAACATTGCCATATTTTGGGTTGGAAAGGAGTCTTCCCCCAGTTCAGATTGGCAAAGACTCTTTGGGTTTTTCACCTTTCTCTGCAGCATGGTGCATGGGTCTCTTGCAAGTTTAAACTAGTGTAAATGGTGGATTTTCTGTAACTTAGAGTCCTTAAATCAAGTCATGAAGACTTCAGTGACTCAGATAAAGGTTGGACTTATTATAGGAGTGGGTGGGTGAGGCTCTGTGCCTGAAGTGTGCAGGAGGTCTGACTAGATGATCATGGTGGTCCCTCCTGGGATTCCATAAGCATCATATGGCTGTTTTTCCATAACTGGAGGTGAAACAGAACAATGGCAAATGTAGTAACGCTGGATCTAGTCATGCAAACTCTGTGGTTCCCAGCAATACGTGGTTTGAATATATTTACTATCTGGCAAAGCCATTTACTTCTTCACACCCTAGCCCAGTTGCAAGGCATAAAGTTTTAGGGGTGTTACCCTTGCTCTTGTCCAAATAGCGCCCTGCCCTGACAGCTTCAACAGGGTTATAGGAGATGGAAAATATGACTAGGTAAATGGCAGCATGGTGTTCAATTACAAAGACTGGGCATGTGGCAGTTTTCTCTCTGAGTTGACAGTGCTGCAGAGATCTGACTGGTATGAGCAAAAAAGGGAGCTAGGTTGTTGGACTCCACAAAGCACATGGTTCGGGTGTCCATGCAGGCCGGGGGAATTTGTAATGTTTGAGGTTTCTGACTCTGGGAAAAGGGAGTGCACGCTGGCTTATTTCCAGTGCCTTCAGAACAGTCTCATTTTCCTGGATGAAATCATTTTTAAAAGGACACCATCAAAGTTGAGAGGCTGAAAAAAAAATTGATTTATGTTGTCAAACTCTCTGAGGCTGAAATTCAGGTCAGCAGGGATTTTCAGCCATTGGATGCTTTCTGCAATAACACTAGCCATAAAAAGCAGATAGTAAGCCCATTGCTGAATTTCTTCTTGGGTCTTGCAAGCTTTTACTCTTACACTTGTTCTTTGGCATAATCAGGACTGAGCTGTGAGAGCACAATCCTGTAAACAGTTAAGCTTGTGAATAATTTTAATGGTCTTGATATTCCTGTTGGTTTTAATGGTATGACTTGTGTAGGGAAAGTTACTTGCATTTTTAAGAGTTTGCATGACTAGATCCAGAGTTACTACATTTTATTTTTAAATTTTTTGTTGCCTCAACAACAACATGTAAATGGGTAAAAACATGGAATGTCTACAAGGCAGGCCACTTGTGTAGCTGTACCAGGGTTAATAGTGTCCCCTCAATTGCTTTCATCATAAAATATCATTAATAATCGAGTTTGTCTTCTGACGGTTGCTATGGTCTTTAAACATTATCTGTGAAGCAGATAAGGAGTAATAGGCGGCCTATGGGTAAACTGAGGCACAGCAAGTACACTGAATTTTCCTGGGTCTCCTAGTAAGTTAGTGGCAGCGTTGGTCTAGTACTCACTTGTCCTCAGCCCCATCGATGGAAGGGGGAGCAGCAAAGGGGACAATTACCCAGGAGCCTGATGATTTCAAAGGGGCCTGGCAATCTTAAAAAGGGCCTGAGCCATGGGTAATGGGGTGAAAGTTTCCCTTGGAAGGATGCCAGTTCCCTGTCCCACCATTTTCACCTGTGGCCCCCACCCACAGTCCACCCCTGCCTCACCCCAGGTCTTGCCCCACTCCATTCACCACTGCACCCCAGTATACATTCCTACTTGGCCCTCCTCCTTTTTTTCCAGCCTCCCTTTTCTCACTTGACCTCCCTGCAACTGCATCCCCACTCCCACCATTGCTTGCTGCATGCATCCCTACTCTCCTCCCCTGCACCACCTCCCCAGCACTACTCACTGTGACCATCCTCCTTTCCTTCTTCAGTCTGCTCTCCCAGCTGTTGTTCACCATCTGCAGGAAGGGCGAGTGTGGAAGAGAGGAGGGGGTGATGCAGGGGTGAGGGCAGGTGTGGGACCTTGCGTGATCTTTGGACAGGAGCCATACATGGAAGGTGCAGGGCCGTGGACAGAAGGGGCAGGGCAGGGCTGTTCTGCTCAGGGGCCCAAAATTCTTCTTGGCTGGCCTGCTTGTCCAGATTCACAGTCCTTTTCTATTATGATAGATACCCTGGATCAAATTAAATCCAGACCAAGCTAGGTGCAACTTCTGTTGGGACAATTGCACTAAACCTGAGTTTCACCCACTGCTTGAACTCCTAGCATAGGTGTCAGATGGAACAAGTTGCTAAGTTAGGCTTTAAAGCTTATAAATGAGTTTAGGAGAAAACAAAATGTCTTATTTCTGAAAAAAGAGAGGGGTTTGAAGGAGATACGGTGTTCAGGTAACACCAAAAGAGCCAAGATTATAAAACCAAATGGCCTTTCCTTTCCTCTAATGCCCTATGGCCATAACTAATAATTCACTATGTGAAAAGATAATAAAATACCAGAATTGCTTCCAAGCACATGTTAACACTTCCCTTGCAGGTGCTCAAAATGTTGGTAGAGTGTCCTATCACAATCAGGCTGTTAGACAAATTAAGCAAGAATCCATAGTGTCAGTTTATGAGGAGGAAAGTTCCTTCTCCAGGCTGCATGTGTACATATCATGCAGGCCTCTTTTGCTATAGGGTGGGGATCCAAGAATCCACTTACATCAAAAAAAAATGCTGTCATGTTCAAACTCTGGCCTGAAGCTCCAGCCAGTTGCCAGCATCAACAACGGGTTTCCCGTGGAAAAAGGAATTTTCTGCTTTTGGCAATATAGAAATTTTATATCCGAGCAAAGAACCTTCTATTGAGTTTGCAGAAGCAAATGCCTTCACTGCTTTTAATCTTTAGGTAAACTGCGCTGATACAAGATGTGGCTGTGCAGTGGAACTTCTGTGTCTTAATAACCTGAGTGAGATCTTGCACCCATTCATGTAGCTCTGAATTCTGAAAAGGCACCCTTTTGCTTTCTGGGTTGGGAGTGAACGAGTCAAGTGTCTGAATTTGACATCGTGAGCTGTCCAGTTACAACTCACCTAGCTCTACATGGTGTTACCTTGTTAAAAACTGGGCTCTGCCCAAAGTAAGGGTTTTAGGGCTATGGATTTCAGGTTTGAAAAGCTTTGCAGCAGTCACATTTGTACCTTGAATATCCCGTGTTCTTGCTGAAGAATGTAGGAGAAAGAGAAAAAGTGACTTGTTTTACTATATATATATATAAAAAGAGCTTGATTTTTGGGGGGGTGGAGGAAAAATGAAAGGAAATTGATTTATGTGTTTGGGTCCTGTAGAACCACAAGAAGTATTTGAAAGGGAAAACATAATCTGCTTAGTGTGTGTTCCTAAGCAGTTGGTCAAACACTTCACAAACAGTGACTCTGGATATGAATTTGAATTCTGAAGAGCTTTTTGGTTCAGCCCCACTTGTGGCACCTTTTCCTCACTATTTCGACATACTTTTTTTCTCACATCAATGGCTAAAGAATGGCCATTTGTCATATAAATTCCTGTGGCTGCCAAAATGTTTGTCACTTGTTTGCAAGTCATTAGTTGTCTTGTTCAAAATGCTTGTCATCCAGTCAGGGACTTGAAACTGCACCATGTGATTTGAGTAACGAATCATATACCATGAATAATGGACTGCTAATACTCAAAGTGAATAGCTCACATGACCCCATAAGCTGAAGTGTTTTCACATAAACTCTTTGGGGAATGACAAATGCATTTGTTGAAATCAGAGTTAGTTGCTGAACAGGAAAAAAACCATTAATCAGACAGCTTATTCACGACAAACAATAGTTTGTTCCTGATAAATTTCCCTTGGAGACTTTTCTAGATCTTGTTGTGCACAAGAAAGTCCTTGATGACAAGAGCTGGGTAACAGTAATAATTTTATGTACAAAATCCTATAGAGAGTCCTCCGAAACCACACTGGAAAACACTGTTACTACTTATTCCATTAATGAATGTGGAGACTGAAAGGTGATCTTTGCATTTATGTTACATCTTTTATACAAGGCTCTCAAAAGCTCTTTCTATATGTTAATGAGCTAAGCCTCAGAACAGCCCAAGGATTAGGTAATTGTATTTTACCCATTTAACAGGTGGTTACCTTGAAGCACAAGTATGTTTGCTGACTTTTCCAAAGTCACCCAGAGAGTACATGACAATGCAGGAATCCTGACTTCTACTTTTGTTTTCTAACTGTTACAGCTTAAAAATGTCTGTGCAGAGCTGACCAATTTTAAATTCATCCAAGAATTGGCAAAGTTCATCTCCATGACAGGGACAATCACAGCTGGTTGAATGATTCATTGAGAATAAATTATTCAATGAATGTAGTTCTTTTTCCTGTTTGTGAACCAGTCCTGATACTTGTGAGCGTATCCATCATTTACAAGTATTTGCTGAGTTGTTTATGTGAACAAATTTCAGCCTTTGGGAGGTGTGCGAACTGTTTGCTTTGGCTAGTTGCTATGTGTGAGTCATGAGGTGAGACCTGGTTGTCTTGTTCACATGATGGACTGACTGAAATATTTAAAAGACAAACAAACGACAAATAGCAAGTAACAATAAATGAGCAAGTAGTGCTGTTGTTTGCTTTCATATTTGGGTAGTCATATGAAGAACAGCCACTCCTTGTTCTTGCAGTAGTCTGCTCGACCATACTCTAATGCTAGGCTGCTTGTTTCACTTCAAGTTTAACCCCTTGGCTGCACTAGGACAAAAGTGTGTTCTTACATCAAGTTAAATAGCATGTGGCAATTAACGTGAAGTAAAATTAGCAAAGACATATCAGTTACCAGTTTTCATGAGTTAATAAGTTGAGGTAAACTTTAGGTTTCCCCACACTCTTTAACTTGTCATAACCTGCATGAAAACTACAAACTGCTTTGTCTTCATTAGGATTCTACCTTGCATTAGTTACAACATGTTAGCTGATTTGAGTTGAAACATGCCTTTCCCTCTAGATGGTTGTAGAGAAGGGGAAGGGATTCTTAGTTTGGAGTCAACGTTCCTCTTGGATCTCATTTTGGGACAGTCCCTTGACAATACCTGCAATGAGTACTAAAACTCACAGCTGTTGCTGACTAGGATTCCTCCTCCGGATTAGTACTCTACCTTGGAGTGAGGATGTTTCCAGCTGCATATTATTGCAGCTGGAATTTGGTGACGTGTGTGGTAAAGGCCTCAGGATGGGAAACCACGGTCAGATCCTCAGATGGCATACATTAGAACTGATTTCAATCTCACTGTCTAGTGAGTTGCTGTGTGGCACTTCTGAGTGAACATTTGTACTTAAATAGGAAGCCATATGTCAAAGGTGAGCTTCTCCTTTGTTACAGAAATCTCACTCACTTGGTAGCTGTTTTCTCATGAGGGACTTCGTACTGGAAGAAGGAATGAACTGACACTAATTCCCATTGCTTAAACAGCGCCTCCATTCCATGTCTCTCAATGAGAACATCCATCAGTCAAAATCTTTCCAGCTAGAACTTCATAGGACTGATTCCTATTTATGCTAAGGCTCCTCTGTGCTGCAATGACATATAAATATAAAGGCCCCTTTCCACATCTGAAGCAGGGTAACTGAGAATCCAGCCTTTCATTATTAGAGTGAAAAACCATGAACCTATATTTTAAATAACAGAAAGCAGAAATACTTCATGTTACTGCAGTAGGAAAAATAAGATCTCACTTTTTGGAGTCCAGCATATAAAGATTATACTCTGCACCAATCCTGTGCATACTTACCCAGGCACTAGGCTCACGCAGGTTGTAAGTCAATGTACAATTTGACCTGCAGTGTGTACACATCCTTAGCTGGTGATGGATAGTGAGCCTGAAATGACTTTAAATGAACAAAAGTGCTTATAGTTGGTTTTGGCCTCCTTTTGAAGTGCTTTTAGAGAAACACAGATCTAAAAATTTCCTTGCAGCTGCAGTGAGAATGTGAAATCTCAGAAAGCAGCTGTGAGGGATTTGTTTTTACTTTTCATAGCCTGTGCTCCTTTAAAAGCTCTCTGATAAGATGCGGGGTCGGCCTGCAGTCCACACAGGCATGTCAGAGAAAAGTGAATATAGGGCCCAAACTGGCAGATGCTGCTCAGACAGAATTCTCAGTGAACCACTGTAGGGTTAACCTGCCAAGACACAGGTCTCGTGCCCCTCTTGTGGGAGAAGACAGGGACGGGGCTACCTGACATGGGTTCTCCTCTCAGAACTTTCTCCTTGATTGTTTCCTCAGGGGAATACCTGCTGTGGATCCTCTGGGATCAGAGACAAGGGATTTTCCCTGCAGATGCTTTTGTGCCTCGACAGTAGGTCTGGTTTCCTGCATCTCTGGCCCAACTCCTGGATAGCAGGGCTCCAAGGGAGCCACCCTCCCCCCTTGGACCATGACTGCCCCCAGGTCCCATCTTAAAGGAGAATTGCCGCTGTATCTGAACTCCACAGAACAAATGGGAGGGGACCAATGCACCTATCCATAGCTCTGCCCCTACCCTGTCCACTCCTCCTCCAATTTGCCATTGCCTCCACCTTTCCCTGTGTAGGTGCCTGGATGACCTTCTTGTATAGAAGAGGGAAAAGGAGGATGCTAAGGCAGAGGTCCGCAGATGGTTGGGTGGGGCAGAAGTATCTCCAGCATGCCTTTTTTCTGATGCAAGTCCATTGTCTTCGGTGAAGGTGGGAGGGCCACTCAGTTATGTCTTAAGCAGCTCTGATGTGGTCAGCCCCATGGGGAGAGAGACAGACGACAGTCCCTGCCCCACAGCACATACAGGCTCGATGCGCTGCCAATACCATACATGAAGGGGTGAGGAATAGATTTCGCTTCCTCTGGGATGAGCCGTTCCTTGGAGGCCAAACATAATATCATGCTGAACAGTTCATTGTATGGGTTAATGGGAAATAATACAATACTGCCAATCAGCACCCTCATTTGAGTTTGCCCGTGAAGCTGCAGCCTTTGAGTTTCAAGGGAAATGGATTTCGCGGTTTTAAGAGGAAGTGTCCAGGGATATTTGCTGGCTACAAGGTGAGCGGCGTGCTCATTCAGGCAGAGTAAGATCTTGACTCACTGCCTGTGTGGAAGTGCAGTTTATAGGAGTTGGGGTAGTATTACTTCCTTAAATAGTCTGTGAGTCCTCTGGTGGTGCTAACAGTGTTCTTTGCTCTGGCTGGTCTCAAAATCAACAACATATGTATGTAAGGAGGTTTTGTATGTTGTGTATATTTAGTAAACATGGCCATTTGGAGCCCACCAGGGCTGGGGGTTTTCTTCATATGGTTATTGTTGTATAAAAGGACAAAATGCACAACAGGGTCCATGCATGCTGGGGGAAGGGTGCTTTCACACCTGCTGGCTTTCTCTCTGAGTAGATGAACAAGGAGGTTGGAAAGGGCAGGGAATGGGCAGAAGACAGCTAAATTAGTACCTGGGGAGTAGTAAAATACTGGTGGCAATGTCATGCTACTCTTTACTTAGGCTCAGGAGACACAATCTGGACATAATAATCTATTGTTTGGAAACGATAATGCTGTTTCCCCTAGTGTAGCTGTCACCATCCTTTTGGTGATAAGGAGGGATCTGAATTCATCAACTGCTCTAGGATTTACAGCTGCATGGGATATTCTGATCTGTTTGTTCTCGAGGCTGATTTGCATGAGCAACTTTACACTCAGTGGCCCTCTTGTCGTGCAAGCTGAGTGTAGTGGGGCTGGACCCTTGTTCTTGCTCTTTTTGAGTTGACTGGTGTGATTAGTCACGAGCAGTCCATGTGTTCTGTGGGGTGCAACTGGAGCAGCCCTGTGCAATGGGGGATGTTCCTCGCAGATCCATGCTGGGCTGAGCATGGCTTCACCCTCGCTTTTTATTCCAGAGGCAATAAAAACAGAGTGATTGTTTTTTGGGGATTTGGCTTGTTCCTCCAATGGAAGCCTGGTCTGCCTAAAAGCCGAGCAAGGCATAACTAGAGATGAAAAGTGTTAGGGTGGAGCCCACTGATGACACTAGAAATGGATCAAGATTGAAACCCCATCTCCAGCTTCCTGGTGTTGGCCCATCACTAAATAATTCTGTTCCTGTTGGCAGCAGGCAGCAGGCCAGATGTTTGTCTCGAGAACAAGTAAGCAGTGGTGGAAAGTTCTCAAAAGGTTCAATGCTTCACTTTGGCTGTATACTCAGAAATACTTAGCTGCAGGGTAAAGGAAGGCAAAGCAGAAAGGAACACAGTTTTCTACTCTACTTAAATCAGAGGGTGAGTTCTCCCACCTAATTGCTGTTTACCTGAATCTTTTCCAAAATTTCTAAGTGTCTTCTGCTTTCACAACTGGATTGGATATTTTAGACTTTCTTATGAGATTTCCTATTCTTGTTGCCTCTGGTTTAGCCAGCAGCATCCCAAGAGCTGTTCTCTCTGTAGCATGCCTGTACTCTTGTTTTATGTTGATTAGTTTGGGTATGTGAAATTGAAAAATAATAAAAACGTGATTAGGACAGATTTGAACCTGCAAAAATTTCCTTCCAAGATCTGACCTGAAGGTCTGTGCCAGTTTTGTCCAAAGCAAATTGTCTATTGTCTCTGCTGTAAATGTGTGGTAATCTTAGAAGCATGGAGTGTGATCTTATGGGGTCTCATGTTCACATGCTCTGCTGGTTGGTGTATGTTTGAGTTTGCAAACTGAAATAAATCTTTTTTTTCTGGTGTAGAAACTATGAAACGGGCTTGAGCCAGACTTCCTCATCTGACTGTCTTTGGTCTTTCGGGTGTTCAAATTCTAGGTCCAGCTTCCGTGCTGAATTTTGCAGCTTTACCCTATACTTAATTATGAAATTATGGGCCTGTTTCTCAGAGATGCAGAGAACCTGCAGCTTTCATTAATTTTCCATGAAGCTGTGGCTTCCTAGATCTTCTGAAATTCAGATCCAAGATGCTTCCTTCCCTTTGGAATCCTTACATTGATTGAGGACCTAAATATGAAGTGAGAAGACTGGGTCCGATTGGCCATTAAAATAAACTTGTGTAAACCAGCAGTAACTGCAGTGACTTGATGACTTTATTGACTTCGATATAATTACTCCTGATTTATAAAGGTAAGGTCTGTCTGCATACCAAAAGCCATATAGAGTCTGGCCCAGTGTTTCTCAACCCTTAGTGGACCAGAGAACATCTCAAGGTATTAATTACTTCACATGGAACACCAGATGAAAACTTTACTGAAAAGCCGGTAGGTACCGGCCATAATGTTCATAATATCCCTGTACTATGCATTCCTAAGAAAACAATTCAGGAAACTGAACTAAATACTGAATATAATGAGCATTTATTCTTAAAAATAGATCCATAAGGATGATTCATAGAAAGTAAAACTGAAAATGATATTACTCAAGTTTTAATGGGAATTTTGGGCTTGCATGTTCGAACAAAGTTAATCTTTTCTTGGAGTAAGGTTCATCAGAGATAGTCTTACGTGAAAGTCATGTGCAAGTGATTTCAATTCCAGCAGTAAAAGTGGTGGGAAGTTTAAAATGCCCCACCTGCAGCAAAGGAGCAAGGTGAGAGCAGGCACTAACATGCTCCTGGAAGCTTTTTTGTTGCTGGGGCATTTTAAATCTGTAGGGTGCATGTTGGCTCTCTATGTTGTTCTTTCTCCCCTTCCAATCAGTCCCCCCTCCACTCCCGACTGGTAGGGGTCAGTCGTGGAACACGTTCACTATGTCTGTGGAGCACTGGTGTTCTTTAGAACATCAGTCGAGAAACACTCAGCTAGCCTACTCCAGCTAGTTTGAATCCAAGTAGTGTGGGTGACAGTAAGTGGAAGATGGTGCAACATTGATTTCAACCTGGGTAGTAGAAATATGTACACAGTTTGCTAGTCAGCTTTGAAGTCTGCACTGTGCTATCTTCACTGATCCTATTAGATAAGCTAGCTGGAGTCTAAATCAGGTAGGTTAAAAAAAACAACAAGGAGTTGTGTGGCACTTTAAGACTAACGGATTTATTTTTTGCATGAGCTTTCGTGGGAGAAGATCCCACTTCCTCAGATGCTTCGAAGATGGGTGAACTTACAGACAGGTAGGTTAGTCTCTGCACAGCTTTTGCTGTGTAGACATACCCTCAGACAAAAGAGAATCAGGTCCAACACCTCAGTGGCTTAATTTGGATTTGAGACGACAAATCTCTACATAAGCATAAAAAAATATGGAAGAGGAAGCGGAAACAAAAAAGGAAAAGAAATAAAGACATTCCTAGTCGCTGCCTCTCAGAACAGAGTTTCCTAAAAGATGTAAACGTTCAATTACAACACCCTTGTATTTAATTATTGTAGACATTTAATCCATCATGATATGGAGGAAAGAAAATGCAGTCTGCTTCTCAGGAAAAAAAAAAAAAAGCAATACGGTAATTAGAACGTAACTAAAGTTCTAAGAATGATGTGAAGCCATATAATGACCGGCATCATATTAAGGCAATTGGAATACTAACAGGAAGCAGGTTCTGAAGGGTTTTTTTTGCCTCTCTCATTTTTTTTCTTGTCCAGATAATCGTGAGCCATCATACTGAACAAATGAATTATTGTTTAATTTAAATCAGCCAGTGTCGTTCAGCAGTCATTTATCTTCCCATAACCCTTGTTCATGGACAAATCATGCAAAATTACTAACTTTATCTTCTTCTTTTTTCAATTTCTAGCCCATTTTGTACTAATTTCAGGATATGAGGTTTTTATTGCCCTTTTTTATTGTTCTATTTTTGATTTGGTTTGCTGTGTTTGGCTTTTGTCTGGTTGTCTTATGTCACAGACCATGTACTGTTTGTAGCCAACACAACCGTCTTGCTTTGGCCCTCCCATGTTGGTAGTGTTAGTTTAAAAGAAAACCAAAAAACCCTTTTGAGAGATTACTTGAAAGATTGTCTTTTTTTGTATGGAAGTAGGAGATGCATCAGGGCCACAAGGAGAGGGCATCTGACTCCAAAGCATAACTTTCTAACATAGCAGATGCTAGTAGGGGAAAAAGTGGGACAATACAAAAGAGGCTAACTATTGAAATTGGATTCATACTGTTAGGATTAATGATAGAAGGGAGAGGAAAACTAGAGCAGCATTCTTTAGCCAACACATTCAAATGATAAATTACATTAAGGCACCGAAAAGAACAACAGCTGCAGTTCATGAAAAGCCAAATTTATCTAAATTTCTCCAGTTGATCAGTCAAAATCATCAATGAGACTTCCACTCTGTAATCATTTGTTTCTCAAGAAAAAACAGAGCAGAGACAGAGAGCAAGAGACACCTTCAGAAAATAGAGCAAGCTACATTTATTTTTGCTACATTTTTAGAGCCAATAAAATCTATCAGTACAGGATTCCTGCATCAGCTGAGGAATTCCCCAGGGAGACTTCTGCCAGTGAGACCTGGATTTAGGCTGAGTATGTTCAAAAAAACATCCTTCTCACAAGGCAGTGCTGCTGGAGTTCTTACAAAATAACAAAGAGATACTACTTGCTGGAGATGCTGCATCCAGGCTGGTGTTTTAGACATGGCCTGGGAAGGGGGAGAGCTCTAGGCCTGGCAGAATGGTAGAGCCAGAGCCTTGATGAGACTTCTCAGGAAAACTGATTCATTTTTTGAATGGAAAACACCCAGGGAGGTCTCTGATCTATATTTGTATTACGGGAGCTCTTACGGTACATCTACATGGCGACAGCAGGTTTGAGTCAACTAACATGGGTTGCAGGGCTAAAAATTTCTGTGTAGATGTTCAGATTTTGGGCTGAAGCCCTGACTCTAAGATGCTCCTCCCACTCCCTTCCTCTGGGCTCTAGCCTGAGCCCAAATGTCTACACAGAAGTTTTACCTGCCTGCAGCCTAAGCCAGCTGACCTAGGCCAAACATGGGTGTTTAATGAGTGCGCAGTCAGATGTTTTGAGGGCCTAGCTGAGATCAGGCCCCATTGGGTTAGTCTCTGTATAGACAAGTAGAATCATAGAAATGTAGGACAGGAAGGGACCTCAGCAGAGCTTGGTCTACCTTACCGCATTAGGTCAATATAAGGCAACTTACCTTGACCTAATGATGTCCGTGTACACACTACAACCATTCTCTCACCCATGTAAGTGCCCTGCTAATCCAGCTTCATAACTCCACCTCCATGAGAGATGCTGGTCTTAACTTGGTGTAGTTAGAATGATGCAATGTCCCTGTGGACACTTCAGGTTGCTTGCAGCCACTGTTGGCTGTCTTCCTTGTGGATGTCACAGACTCCATGCTAGACTCATGAAATTGACTAGAAAGCCAGGTGGGTGCTATTTTGATGCTATTCTATTCTGATTTACCATAGGTTTGTTTGTTGTCTGATCAAGAGAAATTAAGAAAAGGAATAATGGGTCACAGTTACGGAACAATATATACATTTTCTGGAGACTGAATACGTTACCTCAAAGTGATAAAAAGGGAGTTTTCTTATTTCTTTCCTAATCTATGAGCAATATGGTTTTGTAGTATTGATGTGTTTCACTGACCTCCTTTAGAACACAGGTAGGATTCTGGCCACAAAGGTGTCTCTTGCAGATGATGCGATTTATCTGGAGTGATTTGGGAAACAATGGGAACGCAGTGGCATTCTCATAGGAGAAATACAGTACACTGTGTTTTCAGTTCACATTTTATTCTTTCATTTGAATTTAAATTTCACAAGTCCAGATGGTGTTGGCTATGCTCTGACCCATGATGGCTGTAGTTTGGAGCTACACAGCCCATACAGGATGCACCAGGAGATATAGGATGCCTGGCTTAGCACCAAGGCATCCTCAAAATGATCCTGTAATTTTTTGAAGGAATCCTAAAATGGAGCTTCTCTTTGTCTGTCTAGATATATAGATCTTTGGAGCTAGAGATGAATGAATAATACACATTTGTGAATATATATTCTGTATTATGTGTAACATTTATATGAATATATATGAATTCTCATGTAACTGACTAATAACTCATCTCTCCTTGAGGCTTTTCAGTCTTGTGTATGTTTACATGTGGTCTAAAACATGAAATCTACAGTCACTTTGCTTCACCCAAATATTTTTCTACAAAATACAGCTGCAGGTACCGTAAGAAGCAATGTTCTTGTGGTATTTTCACTAGCAGGTCTGCAGGAAGTACTGTTCTCTGTGTTTCCATCCATTACCAGCCACTTACCCAGCATCCTGAGGTAAGTCACTGGTACAAGGTTGTTCTTAATTTGCTTTTTCTGGTTTTCAACTCCCAAAAGGGAGATGGGGGGAAGCTATCCCAAAGGTTGACCTTCCTACTTACAAATTGAAGTCTGGAAACCCACTTCAAATTCCTATGTCAATAGTTTCATTTCCTGACCAGCCCACTAATGTCAAGAGCTGAGGAGAGAGTATTTTGGCTGCCTTTTGTTTCAGCCAAAGTTTGTGTTTATATTTTGGTTACATTATACAGGAGTAGTAAGTGGTTTTGAAGTGACAACTCAACAGCTATATTAAATGTGAAATGGCAACTTTTGAGTTCAAAATCCAGACAATGAGAATTTCAGCTCAACTGGCCACACCTGTACCATTTTGATGGAAACATTTTCTGCTGAAAAACTAAATGTTAGAGCAGATTTATTGGAAATAATTAAAGGGAATTTTTTTTCCTGTGAATAATTGAATTTGAAAATACATTTTGATTCAAGCATATCTACTTCTGGTTCAACTTTTGGATCAGATTCTCATCTTGTAAACTGGTATAAAGCCATTGACTTGTTTTGCAGAATATGGCCCTTCACATTCACTTTTTGCTAGAATTTGGGAGCTTGAGCTTTACTTGTCTGAATACTGATTACAAACCACCTTTAAACTCAAGGCACTTCATTTGTCATTAAAAGTAAATTTCCAGTTTGTAAATCCAATTGTTCTATTTGAAATTTGCACCATTTGATCAGATGTTATGGCAGGCGTTACCATTTGGCACTGTTGACAGTTTCTGGCATCATGTAACACAATTTTTTGTTTTAAACTCTTTCAATGAAAAATATTTTTGGTCAAAATGTCCATTTTCATGGAAATGTTCTGGGTTTTCACTAAAAAAGAAAACCTCCATGAAAAGGCAAAAGTTGTATGCTGTAACCAAAATAAACCCCAACAAAACAAAACAAAAAACAAACAAACCCCACAACAACAACATCATCATCACACATTTCCTTCTACTTCTATTTGCAAGTTCTCAGTGCATGGGCACTGTTCACACTTTGAAGAAATTTTTGTATTGTTGTGAGATTTATGATGCAGTTTTTACATAGGAAAATGTACCATGTGACCCATGTCATTACCATTAGGCTGCAAAATGAGATATATAACAGAGGGCATTTTGTGAGCTGTCCAGAAAAAAAAAAATCAGAAAGAAAGCCAAGATTAATTTGGATCAACAAATAGGGAATACGGTGGACTTCTCATGAACAGAGATGACATCCAGGGCAGGCCAGCTATATGAGTCAAAGTGTAGAGACAGGCTGGGCCATTCATCCCCCTGTACTTTGTTGCTTGTAGCATTTCAGACCCTAAGCTCAGGGAGCAGAATCATTTCTAACTCCAGTGCAAATCTGTGGGAATGGCATGTGGTCGTCTGTTATCTTTAAGTGCGTCTAGGCAGTTTGGTTCTTTGCAGCCTTTTGTTCCTTTTGTCATAGCATTTTACATATCAGTCACCGGTGCCATTTCTCTGTAAGGTTTACAGTAGCCTTAAGAGGAATTTCTGGCTGTCTGTGCAATTTCGATGTATTCTTCGTAGTGTTTCTATTTTTTAATTTCACTTGACTTTTCCGTCTTCTTGATAGCATTGTATTATACAATCAGAGAGCCCCATCTTGAAAATATCCTTTTTAAGGTCACAACTTGTCATTTGAACTTGTTGACTGAAAGTTCCCATTCCTGTCTGTTAGTAAGTAAAGTCACTTATCTATAGAACTGGACCAATAATTGCTTTTTCAGATCAATGGCAGTTCCAAAACTTTGACAAATAAATTTAGTTTGGGTCAAACTGAATCTGAAATTGTTTTGGAATTTTTGGTGAATCTAAAATAGGCCATTTTGGATATGAAATTTGAGCCTAGGTCTTCCAAATCCCAGGCAACTGCCCAAACCACTGAGCTACAGATAGTGTGGAGGAATGGAGGTAGCAGCAGCTGTCCCTCCCCCTACAACTTTGCTACCACCATCAGCCTCTCCTCCCACTTGTTCTCCTTGGTCATTTTGTCAAAGGCCAAAACTATTCTTGTCAATTTTTTAAAGTTTTGGATTGACCGGAACTTAATTTTTCAGCAAATGGTTGTCTGAAAATTTTCACTCAGCTCTATTTGTCTACTTGGATGTTACAGTGATGTGAATGGTTAATGTAATTGTTTCTCTGGAAGAAAAAACCCGCAGAGGTTTGTGGTGAGCAGGACACGTTCTAGTCATATACAATGAAGCCACTGTGGAATATTACCTTACCTCCCTGGGATGTGAAGCCTAGAGGAAAGTCCTCTTGGCCTTTTTGTCCACAGACATTTGCAGCTCTGCAGTAAGGCAATGACTATAATAAAAAATTATGCTTCATGGTTTCAGCTGGTTTCCTGCACAAGGCAGAAAGGACCTGTGATAATGCACAATTGGTCAGGTGTTGTCTTGGAGGTGAGGAGAAAGGATGTTTCATTCTCCTGTGAAGTATCAGAGATTGGCCACAGCTGGAGATGGGACAGCAGACTGGGTGGACCAGCGTTCTGAGATGTTACAGAGAAACAGCTTTCTAGGTGCTTAGGTCTTGCTCACATGCTCAGAGTCAAACAGATTACCAGGTTTCAGGTTGGGAAGGAATTTTCCCATAAGGCATTTTGGCCTGGACCATAGGGGCTTTACACCTTCCTCTTGAGCAAGGGGTGTGGTGCACCTCTTGGGATCATGCAGGTGTATCTCACCTCATCATTTCCCTGCCCTTGCAGGGACATCACATTTTGGCAGCCTCTGTCCTTCTGCCCATGGCCTGAAACAGTTCATGCTCCTGAGGATAGAAACACTTTGACCTAACTGAAGTCATCTTATTCAATATAGGGGTATCTGGGTGACATTTAGTAACCTATGATAGGCAGCAGGCAGGCCCACCAACAGGGAGGGACAGGTGAGCAATTGCTCAGGTGCCAGGATGACTTAGAAAGGCCCCTGGCTGCCAGCTCCGGTACTGACCCATGTGTAGTATCACCAGCAGCTGAGGGCCCCAGGCCAGGCCTGGCCAATTTAAAATGGCCTGGGACTCTTCTGCCAATGGCCCAAGCCACACTCCACCTCCACTTCACCCTGGACCTTGCTGCTCACTGCCTCACTCTTTCACACTCCACTGCAGAAATGTAACGGGAGGAGCACCCTCTGGTGACCAAAAATAAAATTGCTAGCACCTAGCTGTGAGCCAGTTTTGTTCACCTCAATCTAATGTTCTATCCTGGTCTTAAACCCTATGTGATCTGTGAAATGTGCATGTTCTCTATGCTGTCATGTGTCATTCTTGTGTTCCTGTCTGAAGGGTTTATGACTATTTCACAATGTGCTCTATTTGTGTTTTTCTAAGGATGTTCAGTTACTTTATTTTAACGTTATTGCTACCAAAAACAATACACCCTGGAATGACATTGCAAGTCAGCAGAGTTATACCAAGAATGAATTTGACCCCATGCCTGAAAAGAAGACTCATTTGCCATATGGCCTGATATATCTGTGAGGAGGAACACACATGATCTGAGTTACTTTCTGTACAGGAAAATATATACAATGATTAATTGTCAGCCTAACTGAAGTTCTCTATGGATCGAATCTCCAGACCTTAGTCTAAATAAGAAACATAAGAGTGTGAACACACACTTTTCTCCTGAAATATCTTCTGTTGCTGTTTTGGCACCCCCACAGTTACTCTAGTGCTATTCATTCTGTTTTCAATTTGGATTTGTCTCCATAAAAATGAAGCAATAACCTGATTTTCTAGTCATATAAACTATACAAAATTAAGTCTTTAAGATATACTGTGGATACTGATTTCCTGGGTTACTATCTCAAGTAGATGGGAAGGGGAAATGAAAGGAGGAACCATATTTATTTGAAATGAGATCTGTTTGTATGTGAAAAATATGTGAGGACTAACTTGAAGGCTAGAAGAGCTTTCTGTTAGTCCTACTGATTTGGTCTGAGGAGGCTTTTACTTTGCTGACTTGATAAAGCCAGGCATAAGGATTCAGGTTCAAATACAGTCTTTTGTAATATGCAGGATCTCCCATATAAGTATGTCCCTGCCATTGGTAGATAGGTCTCTTTTAATAGGTTTTGTCTGCTCAACTGCCAGTCTTAATAGTCTGCTTTACTGCTTTTGTTTCTGCCTTATATATGCATCAGATCTCTGGGGTTCTGTTCACCTCTAAGTACAAAGACCTATATGTTTGTGAGATTTCTTTGATTATCTAAAGAATTTCACAATGCTGAGTCCATCCCTGCAGGGAATTGTACTTTTCAGCTCTCTTTGACATTATGTACATCTCCTTTCTGATTTGGATTGTTTTTATTAATTAAGATTTTTAAGTAGGGTATCTGAGTTTAGCTGCTATCTGTTGGTTTACAAGGACTTGCTCTCATCATAGAAGAAGCTTCATTCCATAATAGGGGAAGAGAAACATATACAAATGACTGAGGATGTTAGAAAACAGCATGTAAGACTAAGATTAGATGGATCAATAGGAAATTGTATGATAAATTATTTACTTTAAGATTTCTGGAGTGTGTATGAAAATGATTCCCTTTTGGGTCTTCTCTACAGCATGTTTAAATTCTGCTAGAGGATATAACCTGTTTCAACAGGCTGAATGTAATATTTTGTCAATTTCCAAAGGGATAGTCATGTTAGTCTAGTCCAGCAAAAAACAAAACAAAACAAGGAGTCATGTTGAAAAGGAAGTGTAAAATCAGTGAAATAGATTTTCTTTGTGAAGGACTTCATATTGTATTTTAACTACACTGGAGTGAAAAATATTTAATTAATATGGATTATTTAGGGGTAGAACCGCTGTGAATTTCATTAAACAAAATAATGCGAAGCTTTGTCATTCCAAACTGGAAATGATGCCTAGCTAAAGCCAATAAAACAGACATCAAAGTTGTACATATGGGTTACATTTTAATACACTTTCAATGTTGTTATAAAGAGCAGTTGCTAATTTTAAACTACATTGGTAAAAACTTTCTTTCTTCTTTCTTATAAAGTTCCGAGGACCAGATTCTCAGCTGGTATAAATCACTAAAGTCAAGGTTATGTCTACACAGTAACTTTTATTTCAAAAGAACCCCTTTCGAAATAACCCGTTTCAAAATAAAATCCTTATTTCGAAATAAGTTAATTCGAATTAAGGGAAAGCCTGCAATCCAAACGGCTGTTATTTCGAAATGGTTATGTTGAAATAAAGCCATTTGGACCTCTTGTTTTGAAACAGTTGTTTCAAAACAACGGTGTTGTTTCGAAACAACAGGTCTAATTGGCGTTATTTTGAAATATCCATTTCGAAATAACGGCCATTTCGAAAACATCGGGGTTTAACTTTTTTGAAACAATGATTCTTATTTCGAAAGGACAGGATCCATCCTTTCGAAATAAGAAAATGTCGTGTAGACTAAATTTCTTTTATTTTGAAATGAGTGTTATTTTGAAAGAAAAGTGCCGTGTAGACATACCCTTAATGTCACCATGCTAATTTACACAACTGAGCATCTGACCACGAGAAAGATTTCCCCCTTCCAAATCACCTCCATACATGGAGGGAAAACAGAGGAATGGTATCATCTGGATATGTGAATGTTTTGGCTGTCATGCAACTCTGGAATAAACCTATGATGCGAAGATAAAAATATCGGAGTTATAATAGGATAATCCCATAAATAGTAGTGGAAATTCTTGCTAGAAGTTCTGTATTGAAACAATTTTGGAATAACAGTTGGCAAAAAAAAATACAAAACAAAAAAAGCCTTAATATCATAATTCTGTATGAGCAACCATTGGCCAGGTCCTTAGCTGGTGTAAATCAGTATAGCTCCATTAATTTCAGGGGTCTGAACTTGGAGTCAAGGGAATGACAATACGATATGCCATACAAATTTTGTACCAAATGCTTTCACTTACACCAGCGGATGACCTCTACTGTCTTTAGTGACATTATTTTGGATTAACAGTAGCGTAAATGAGAGTAGAATTTGACCTTTTGTGTTTGGAGAGTGATGATAAATGATTCATACAATTGCTTTTAGACAAAGGGATACTTAACTGCCATAGTCTGAGGTTTCAGATATAATTGATTGCATAGACTGTATCCTGAACTGGGTTTTGCTGCTGTACCCCACTATTGAAGAAAGGTGAAAAAAAATCACGATTATTCTGGCTTTTACAATGTAGGTGGCAACCAAGACTTTGTATATTCTCCAATGTATCACTTAAATTTGAATGGAGGACAATGTTAAGCTATGTATACCTCACTCCTGTGTTACAGTAATGAGATCAGAACATCACCATGGAAGCCAATGCAGTTGTATTGGCCTAATGATGTAAAACTGGCATTAGGAGAATCAAAAATGGTTCCTGTTAGAATTCACATGAGGGCCAAGTTCTCTTCTCAGTTACTCCGGTGAAACACTGTGAAAACATAGGGAATACATTAGTATAAAAGTGAGAAGAGAGTTTAATCTTCTATAGTCATTTCTGGGGAACAAGGAATTGAGTAGCAATGGAGTCCTACAATAAACTCATTTATAAATACATGTAATGGACCCTGTTTCCTACTTCTTTGCTTGGCATAGTGTTAGGTATGTCCTAGTACTGTGTGTCTGGTCCAACATCCACTTAAGTTAAAGGAAGGATTCTCATTGGGTTCAGTGGCCTTTGGATTAGATCCTGAGATTTTAGTCTGTCAATGTGGTGATACAAGCTGGATTCTTTCTGGCCCATTTCCCCTAATTCAGAAAACAGGTGCAGTCTATGTACTAGCGAAACAGCCTTTTCAATTAGGAAAACCTTGTGAGAAACTCAGTAGCACACAGCAGCCTGTTTCTACTCAGAAATTTCAAACGAACACAGCATTAATGATAATGGAATATTATCCTTTGCCAGAGCTCTAAAATGAGAAGTGATCTTTAGTTCATGATTATTTCTGTGGGTATCTTCGGAGTTATACTGTGCTTCTCTTTTAGGGCCTCAGCTTTAGCCCTATACTTATGATAAATATATTTTAAGAATGTAGGTAGAGTTCACATAAATAGTTTCATCACAATGCTCTAAAAAGCATTCGAAACCCAAGGGTACTTGACTGAATTACTGAGGCTATATAGAAATATGAGAAGAACTAGGAAGATAAATATTTTATATGATACACAAAGCATTTCCTGTGATTGTTCTGTTTCCTGCTCTGCTTCCTAGAGTACTTCTGTACCCTCAGACTATCCTTTACCTCCCGTTCACTGTATTAACCTTTCCCAGTATCCCTGAGCATATGTCAGTTCCAAGTGGCATATGAATCTGGAGTCCCAGGATGCCGACTCTTCTTACCTTCACTGACAGTAACTTGAGCAAAGCTTTAGGTAGCTCAGCTGCTGTTTTGTGTAGTCTGCATAAAATAATAATAGTAGTAATAGTAATAATAAAAAATAAAAGATGCTGCTATGGATGTATAACTTGTTATAGTGTGTAGGGGAGCCTCTGTATTTTCTTCCAGTGTCTATGATGAAGTGGGATATTTGCCCATGAAAACTCATGTGATAAATAAATTTGTTAGTCTTTAAGGCTGTCCACACTTAGGTTAGTTTGAATTAACTTAATTTGAACTAATTAATTTAAACTAATAATGATTAGTTTGAATTAAGTTAATTCAAACTAACATGGCCCCACTAAAAACCCAATTTGAACTAGCATGTCCATGAACAGGAATTGCTAGTTCAGATGAGGAGAGGGGCACCATGGGAGGTGTGGTAAGATGGCCCCCAAGAAGGCCCATGCCCCCACCCAATAGATAGAAAGAGGAAGGCACCCTGGGAGGAAGAAGGTCAAAAAGCATTAATTCGAATTAATAGTTTGAATTAACATGTCTGCACTGGGCTAATTCAAACTAATACATTTGAATTAACCCTTACTTCGAAGTTAAGCTAGGTTTTATAACTTCAAAGTAACTTTTTATTAATTTGAACTAAGGAATTCCCTAGTTTGAATTAATGAAAGCCAGTGTAGCCCTGCATTAATTTAATTTGAATTAGTCCTCATAAAATCAAATTAAATTGTAAGTATAGACATACTCTAAAAGTGCTACAGAACTCCTCCTTTGCATTGCCAGAAAGTTCCTGTTCTGTGGCTGGTTCTCTTTGAACAAGATTTTGTTAGCACCCCTTGACTGCTGTCAACTTTGATGCATCTTCTTGATGTGTAAATTTAGTTTTTCTGTAGGGAGAAACATAAAAGTTTGGTGTTGCCACCAATATTTCTTCAGGCCCCTCTAAAAGTTTATTTAATTAATTGTTTCCTCATTTTGTCTCTCTGTTGCCACTGCTTTTAAAGAGATAGGGGGCCAGATCAGTGAAGTGATGCTAATTTGCACCAGAGGACTGTTAGACCAGTCTCTGTCTTTGACGCAGTGGGTCCTGGGACAACTCTGGCTACTTTCCTACACATCGTCAGGGTTTCCTTGTTTTAACCACCTTAGTAAAAAAAAAAAAAAACAAAAAAAACCCTCTCCCACAACAGACCAATAATGAAAATCAGGTGAGACTCAGGATGGAAGGCTGGACTTGCGGTTAAGGCATTGGTCTGAGATTCAGGAACTATAAGTTTATTTTGTGGCTTTGCTACTGACTTCCTGTGTGATTTTGGGCAAGTTGCTTGGGGGAAAGAGTGCCTTTCAAAGGCACGAATGCCAGTTAGGTCTCTAACTTCCACTGAAAGTCAATGAGAGCCAGGCACCCAACTGACAGTTGTGCCTTTTGAAAATTACCTTCTCAGCCTCTTTGCCAAAGGTCCTCACTGGTAAAGCAGACATAATAATTCCATCTTCTGTGGAAAAATGCATTGCTATTTGTTAGGGGCTCAGATCTCGCCATGATGTGGGCTATATAACTATAGAGATAGCTTATTCATATCGCCCATTTGGCTACTTCTTACACGTAATACAGTTACTTTGGCTGCTGGTTTGTTTGGCTTTTTTGTTACTTATTTTTAGTGGAAATTATTTCTGTAGGCACTATAAATGAAGCTTAGAAAGAGGATGAAGAAGCTTTCACACACGGAGGGCAAAGTACAGTTTTGTTTTAAAGTTTCCCATTAGAGTCAGACTCAGCTCTATTGCAAATGGAGTGGGAAGAGAAAGCTGTTTTCAAACTGGCTCTACACTGATAACAGAATTTGGGCCAGGTTTTTATTTCGTTTGATTCTATCTGTGCAATAATCTCAATTAAACTTTTATAAATGTCTTGATATGAAAATAAACCCATGTTTCAATTACATTTAATTTCTCAGCATGTAGACAAATATTTGAACAACCAGCGGAAATAATAAATTACCAAGGTAAAGTGATTTCATTGCTTTTAAATGCAAAAGAGCTCTGTTGGGATTTTGACAGGAAATGACTGCATTTTCATATCACTTCCTACAACAGGCATATAGTTTTATATTTCAGTAGAATGAGGTGTAATTCATAAAAGAAACTAAATCAACAAATATACCTGGCTCTGATTTAAAGTATCACCGCTGTCTCGCAGTACAGTCTATTTTCTTTAAACAGAAACATGTTTGTAAGTACTGCTTTGAAAGTATGAGTTGTTCTTTCAGAAGAGTTTAATGAGTGCTCGTTATTGGGACTATTTGCACTTTAGCATTTCTTATTTTCCATCTTGCATAATTCAATTAAGGTTTGTGGACCTGGTTTGGAAAAGATCTGACCTCAGGGAATTCAGATTGGTTACAAGCTGATTCAGTCTTTGGGTGAAATAGTTTGGCAGAGGTAAACTAACAAAACGTTTGAATAAGAGATAGGGAGAGACATTATCTTTTATTGCAGGGACATATGAATGAAAATTCTGCTTGCAATTCTAATTCCATTCTGTCTTTATTTCTCACTTCAGTGAAAAGGTTCTTTCTGATCAACTCTATCCAGGGTCTTCCTGTGTTTCTCAAACCAGAAAGTCCCTTTCCTCTTTTGGGCAAAGACTGTCCATTTGTTATGTGTTTGTACAGTGTCTAGCATAATGGGACCCTGGTCCCTAGGCAGTCTTTCAATAAATGATCATACAAACAGTATTGTTAGCAAAGGGAAGGGTAAAGTATTGATTAAGTTTTAAAGATATACCATAGGGAGAGTTCCTTAGAGCGCTGGGTTCATCACAGAGGTCTGTGTTTGCTGGGTCACAAGTGAAATGGGATTAGTGTTTTATTTACATATGACACACAAACATCACTTCACACACTGTTTAAAGTTCTACATGACAGCTGTTTGCCATTGGAAACATCACACAAAGTTGTGAAAATGGAGTGAAGAAAAATCCAAATGCAATGGAAACAACAGGGTGGGTAACATGCAATCACAACTGGAATGTGGTCAGGATTCATTAATTTGCCCAGTGCTTATGAAAGCATCATGGGGATCTTGAATGATTACTAATAATCATTGTGAGAATACGTGTATTATGTCTTCAGATCAGTAGCAGGAAGCCATGCAAGGGGTAGGACTAGGAGCCTACAAAAATTTTAAGCAGATGCTCTACAGCAGTGGTTCTCAACGTTGTTGGGACACATTACTGTGTTGCCAGACAGTGGTACGTGCGTCACAGAGAGCCAGGGAGATGGCGGATTTGGCCTTGGTAGGGTGATCTGGTGTGTCCTGTAGGGTCATGACCCATCACCAAGTGTGTAATGACCTGCAAAAGGTTGAGAACCACTGCTCTACAGGGATGTAGAGAGAGAAAGAGGGAAGAGATATTAGGGAGAATACTGCACTAGTTCTAAAAAAGGACCTTCTTTAACTTCACGAGAGATGCAGTGATTATTTATCATTGTCATCTGACCATCAGGTCCTTGACTTTAGGTTTCATCAATAAGATGCCATTGCCAGCAGAATTAGCTAGTGCCTAACATTGCCTAATGACTTTCTGGACACCGTGGTACATGTTTCTATAATGGAGCAAGTTATCACACTGTATCCAGGAAAACAGAACCAATATTTTTTCTATTGCATTCACTGTAGTAAGTCTGTTTACTTTTTAAGTTCAGTGTCCATAAATTCACAGGTTCACTTCTGATGGTATTATTGCGGACTGCTGTAGGTGAACTGACTCAGAGAAGGCCCATGTTATAATGTATACCTCTCTGAACTAATTCCCTGCTGGCATGAATGGGTGCGATGTCACTGAGACAGTTACATGAATTGTTCTGTTCTTGTATAAACCAGGTCATTGAAAATCTGCTCAGTTGTTCCTTTATCCTCAGTGTTAGCTGCATTGACAAATACAGCGACAGGGCAAACCGATCGGTTACAGACTAATGAGTTCCACATTGCTCCTAGAGTTCATTTGTTTGTTTGTTGATATAGAGATTGCCAGTCCCGGTGAAAGTGAGAGACTAATAGTGCTGATTACAATCAAACATAGTGCAAACAGCAGACTTCAGTGCGTCTGACTTTAATCACTTCGATTAACTTCCATTCAGAGCTCTACTATTGCACCTCATGTTGATCCTGAAGCACTTCTGTGTCATGGCCAATACTTGAATAACTTTACATAATTACACAGCAAGGCAACACAGGGGTTTAGGACAGGAAGTGAAGAAAAATATTCCTCCAGAAACTGCAAGGGGAAATTTGCAAGGCAAAATGTAACTGTAAATTAGAAGGGGGTGGTTGCTATGCTACACTTTCAACACAATATATAGGACCCAATTCTGGCCACGAAATTTCTTGTGCAATTCCCATTGAACCCAACTGGAGTTACACTCATTCATCTGTGTGCAGCATATGATACAAGATTCATAAAGAATTTTGGGGTCCTTTGGTTTAAAGGCACAACATAAACGCAGTAGATTTTTAAGGCCAGAATAGACCTTTATGATTACCTAGTTTTTTGCTTTTTATATCATAGGGCATGGACTTCTACTCACTAATTGTTGCATCCAGACCAATGATTTATGATTGAATTACAGCAGAAGTTTTCAACCTTTTTTCATTTATGGATCCCTCAAAAAATTAAAATGCCAGTGTGGCCCCCCCAGGGATCCATGAACCACAAGGTGAAAAGAACAGAATTAGAGAATGTCTTTAACAAAAACACCTAATTTCAACTTGAAGACTTCAGGTGACAGAGAATTTATCATATCCAATGGGCAGGTGTTCCAATGAATTTTCAATTTTGGTGCTCAGAAAGGAAGTTGCTTTTGGCATAAAAAGGTCATTTCCAACTTGAACCTGGGTCTTGCAAATTTTGTCAAATACACCATATTTGTTTAGCCTACTGGTGCTGAATGAATATAAGGCACAGTGCATGATGGACACTGACACTATAAATAAGAATATTTTAAATAAACATACTTTCACCATAGGAAGCCAGTAATAATTGTCATTAGCCAACATTCTCAAATCTATCTGCCTAAATTTAGGGTCTTAAATAAATATTCAGGCATCGCTCCTGTGCTCGGAGCTCCAGATGGGTTAAAATGGAAAATCTGGTAAGGTAACTTATGTGGAAGTAGGTCTGTCCAGAATCAGGGACTTTGGTAGGAGACAGAAGTTGTGCAATTTTGAAAGAATCTTAACAATCACAGCCAGGATTTGTGAAAACCTCTGAAAATCATGCCTTTTGAAATAGGAACCAAAATACGTTTTTGGAAACCTTTAGGTGCCTGTGTTGAAAAATGTGGTCGTCATTGTTGAAATTGGATTCAGGGAGCCCAGATTATGATTACAGAAGTTACATAAAAAGTAAACAGGGAAACATTTAATATATATGTAAGAAAAAGTAATAACCGCTTTAAACATCCATTTGCTGGAGAGCAAGGCCGTTTGTCCTTAACATCTAACCTTATTTCATATGTTTCTTCTTAGCAGGGGAAAAATATATTTCCAAAGCATTGTACCAAAAATATAATGCCCATTAACTGCTAAAGAGAAACACTTGTGATCCAGGCAAGATGTTCAATATTTAAAATCTCTGTCACTGATAATCTTGCTTTATGTCATTCAAAGCTTTAAAACGTCTCCCTCCGAGCAACGATCACATTTATAAATGATATTCATGTTATAGTCAGTCTTATAACTCTGATTGCCACAGTGCTTTACAGAAAAGGAAAGCAAAGGCATTCACAGGGGCTAAATATTTTTTTTTCTCTTTGTTATAATCAAATACTCACTTTGGGTACAAAAATCTAATAGTGACTAATGGACAAAGCTCTTCTGAATTAGCCGAAGTGAATTCAGTACCTCTTTGAACAGTGATTATAATGTGTTGGAAGGAGGAATATCAATTCAAAGGTCAAGTGCTTTCATAAAAAAAGGTGATTATGCAGTATTTCATATGTTGAACAAAAGCTTAGCAGGAATCATTGTGTCAGTTTCTTTTGTCTAGTAGTATATATGCAGAGGAATGGATTGCTTAATTATACAATTATCTGTCTTTAGGGAAGATATCTGACCATGAACAGATGCTGTCAAATATGTACTTTGCTTTGCTTGTGATTCTTAATCAATTACTGTAATGATTACAGGTTACAAGTCAACTTTTAAAAAATAAATGAAATAGAAATTACATTAAGCACGTCAAGCAGGATTTTTGTGTTATTGTATTTAAACTGAAAAGTGGAACGTGCTGCAAAAAAGGGTCCCAAGTTTATGGATGTTGCCTTTTTCGGCTCTCTAATTTTTTAAAGTCATTCCTTATGCCTCCTAAAAGTATTCTAGAGATTGGGTACAAGTGAAAAATGGCTATGGGTCAAATTGAGAATTGATATAAGCAAGTGCAATCTGAAGTTGAACCCACTTACTCCAGATCCGATGTATAAATATAACAGCTAGATTGGGTGAAAAAATGTTAAGCAGGTATATTCTGAAGTGGGGGAAAAAAATCCCTTTTAAAAACAAAGTCAGGATTTCTTTTTTTAATTGTCAGATTTATTTCCACTAACTCCCACTTCCTTCCCATTATTAAAATATTAAGTCTACAGTATAACTTTTCCAGAGCTGATGAAATTAGGCATTCTGAATATTAATTGCCAGATGAATTTGTATCCTTGTTTTCCGTTTGCAAATAGCATTTGAGCTGATCACGAGTTCTTCTAATGTGTTTGGTATTTCCCAAACACTTCAAGTATATTAATCTGTTGAGTATTCATAGACTTTTCCCTTTCATGGTTCACAGTTTATTATTTGTGGCATGTGATTGTTTCTGCTGAGTCACATGGCATTCTTTCTGCTCCCTGGTACGGGTGTAAAAGTGTAACCATTTAAACGGTAGGGCAGTGGCAGCTGGGCTCAGCTCTCCCCACCAGCAAAAACAGCTGGGCAGCTCTTGCAGTCAGCGAGGCACAGAGCCCAGCGCTGGGGGCAAAGGTGTCGGGGAAGGTAGGGGATAGCTGAAGCTGGGCCAGTGAGAGTGGCTGGGCAGCTCTTGCTGGCAGGGAAGTGCAGAGCCCAGTGCTGGGGACGGGGAGAGGGGGAGTTAACTACCCTGTGCTGAGGCTGTCTTCGTCCCCCGCATCTGACTGTTTAAATATTCTATTTGTACAATGTTTAGATGGATTAGTAATTAAACTAATTTTTACATCCCTATGATACATAGCAAATAAACCATGAATAACTAGTCACTAGTAGCATCAATGTGTATTTGCGTATTCAATTTTTTTTCTTTCTTTCTTTTTTTGGTACAAGGTAGGGAAGTTTTATATTGAAGCATGGTCATTGCTCAGACATTCATACAAACAATGAGTAAAAATGAATAATAAAGATATAAATTTGGATGAACCCCAAAGCCATTAAGGAAAGGAGTGAATTTTTCCAAACACTGATTTTGCAAACTTCCACTAGTTCCTAATCTTTTCACAAAATGGTTCTAGCTGAATGTACTTTCCAAATTATAACTATGCTGTCATTGCTTTCAGAGGAAATCTAATAAATTTTTTGAGCATCTTGGGTACAGTTAGAGGGGGTTATGGTCCTCTAGTTTCCCTTGCCTAGCTGAAAATAATTGTTTCTGTCATTTTGCAACATCACAGATTATATAAATTAATGTGAAACAAGAAAAAAATCTAGTTTTAATTAGTATTATTGTATCTTAGTCCCCCTCCACACCTTAAAGTTTGTGGGTTTTTTTTTTTTTTCATTGTATGAAAGCTTAGCACCAGCACAGTTAGGATAATTCATTTGATGCAAGCTGCCAAAAAACCTGTGTTTGGTTTTCAGTCCCTGCAGAATGTTATTTCATAATGTGAGGTGAACATCCAGGTTTTAAACAATAGGCATTTGCTACTCTTGAGCGCTGTTGCCTTTTTCAAAGGATTTTCCTTGCTCTGCTCAGAGTGGCTGCACACATGGTAAATCTTTAACTTCAAGTGTCCTTCTGTGGTGACCAACTAAAATATTAGCAAAATAAATGTTTTATGGGAAAATGTTGGCAGGAACCCCGACAGAAACAGGTGGTATTGGATTATTTCAATATAATGTAATGATGCAGCCAGGTTTCCATCTGGACAGCATGTGGTTGTGTCTACTTAGAGAGTATCAAAGAGTGTGAGTATGCACTAGGGATAATGGTGGTGCACAAATGTGTAGCTAGATGGCTACTTTACAAAATAATAGTCTGGATTCTAGGTCCTCTGGGTTAAATACTTTCACTGTCAGAATCGGAATTTCTTCATAAAATATTAAAGATGAAGCAAACCTCTGACATGCAATACCGAGCTGTGTAATTATAAGGCAGTTCCTGGAAGCCAAGTATCATGCACATTATAGCTAGGCTTTTATTATAAAAGAGTTCATTACCCTTGGAAGCTAAGACATATTTTAGAGAGTGTGCTTTGGAACAGAGGCAGTTTTAGCAAGCTTTACTGTAGTATGAATAAAGCCCCTAGCTAGCTGATCAGAATACAGTTAGGAAAGAGAAGAGTTAGTGGGAACAAGTCAGGTGCTGGCTAAAACTATACATGCTGCACCCAGTGCAAATTGGCACAGCATCATTGACTTCAGTGGAACGCTCCTGGTTTGCACCAGTTGAGGATCTGGCCCACACATTCTTGCTTCAGCACTGGGGAGGGGTGTTCCCAGCTGGCAAAAGCACTCCCCTCTCTCACACTGATAATGGTGCACTGTTGCAATGATGCATTATGTGCTCCCTCTGTGCTGGATTTTGTGCCTCTGCAGACAAAGGCAAACTGATTTCTATTGGGTTGCACTGATGTAATTGAGGGTAAGATTTGGCCCTGTATCTTTAGGCAAAACTCTGTTTGCCCCATAAGCCACATACTGTGGTGAAAGTGTGAAATTTGCACATGCCCTTGTGTAAGTGGTGGTGCGGAGATGTGCTACCTCAGGGGTCGGGGCACTCACTGCAGGGGCAATCTCTCATGTGGTCCTTTAGTAGGAGTGGAACTGGAAGAAGGAAATTCTTGCACGTGGTACAATGTACAAGACAGTATCCATTGGGCCAGATTCTAAACTGCCATAAATTGACATAGCTTCATTCACTTCTATGGAGATCCTTTGATACCTGAGGATCATCCCATACTGTATGCATCAGAGGGTATCTCAGTAGCTCTGTGTGTGTGTGTGTGTGTGTGTGTGTGTGTGTGTGTGTGTGTGTGT